>VZSZ01007560.1:61224-115403 GCA_013398815.1 Ibidorhyncha struthersii
GGAAGGGAGGGAGGAAGGGAGGAAGGGAGGAAGGGAGGAAGGGAGGAAGGGAGGAAGGGAGGAAGGGAGGAAGGGAGGAAGGGAGGAAGGGAGGAAATAAAGGAAAGGACCTATGGATCATTCTGTAGTTAGGAAACTGTAATACCAATATCAACATTGTAAAAGTATTATCTATCCACTAAACTGGAGACACTTTTAAATATTTTGAATTTTTACATCAACTGACTAGAAATATTAACCATTTTATTACCAAAAATTATCTCATTAAGAGAGACTAAAAGCATTATTATTGGTTTGAAGAGAAATCAAGTTTTCTCTTTTTGTCATGGATTGAACATCTGACAGCTTCACAAGCCATGTCGTACTATTTAATTCTCTAATGGTGTCTATGTACATCCAGCTGTACTGTAATTAATTTTCCATTACAATCACAAGCGGTGATTGAACTCATCCTTGGGTTTATAATTCAAGTTGCTGTTCATTCAACTGAAGTTTGCAAAATACCTTTTTTTTCTATGACACTTTCTTACCACTCCATGATATCCACAAATATTACACTGTCCTTCTCAAATTCCAGTTTCTCTCAAAGTATAAAATTAAATAAATTGTTCATTAATTTCCCAATACTACAGAGTGCTGAGAACATTCAGTTGCTATGGGATGTAAAAGGAGTTCAGGATACTCAACATGTTTGATGATTGGGCCCTCTAAATGTATTTGAACTTATACTGGACATGAATTTTCCTGTTCTGCAACCAACTGATCAGTGAACACATTTAAAAATATAAATGAAACCAAAAGGACAGACATAATTCTTCTTGAAGTTATTTTCTCAGGATCTGAACCTTGATATGTTTTCATTGCACACCTTAATCAGAACAACAAGCACTGAAAAAATTTACACTGTCCACTTCCCTAATTGAAATTTTGCTAGATTCTCCAGAGATGTTTTCTGTAGATGAAATCCAGCTTAGGTTTCTCCCACAGTGCTGATTAGTTTGACTAGTTTGTTGCAGTAGGACTACTCTGACTTTCAAAGTCTCCCTACGGAGAATTGCGTAGACCCTACCATGACTCTGTTCTCAAATATTTCACATGGAACTAAGAGCCAGAGCAAGTTCAAATGGGCATAAAAATATTATCAAATTTTTATTTTTCCCACCAGACTCCAGCCTGATTCATTACATAAGAAAGATGGGCTCAAGGAGTCAAAGCTTATTTAATGTCTCTTTTTACTCCTGCCATTGGCTGCTCACCTAACACAAGCCAAACCCAACACAATATAAAATTATTAATTTTATAATGGCCTTTTTTCTGGTGTTCATCACCACAGAACTGAAATGTTATACATATGTGGGTTTATGTTCACAACATGTATGAAATGCACAGGAAACTGTGTTGTCCTCATTTTGCAAGAGATATCAAATGCATAGAGAAAGGAACATCAAATTAATCCACTAAATTTGTGTGTTGTATCTGACAGATTGAGTTTTTAGGATTAATAATATTTTTCTAAAATATCATGTGCTCAGAATGCAGTTCCTACTAAAATTAGTTACAGCTAAAAGCTTTCAGTTCTGAAGATAAGAGCACAAGTTTCTCAGATTGGATAAGCTCAATTAACAACCAACTGTAAAAGGTTTTGCTTTAAGGAACTAATCAGAACAACTTAATTATTTTGTAGTGAATAAAATTCTACAGAGAGGCCTTAACAGTGAGACCACTTTTTCTTTTCCTAGTTTGACCATTCTTGTTCTCAATTCTTGCAGTAAACAAGGCCGATTTTTACATCTGTGCAAGGAAAAATTTATTCATATTTTATACACTATTGCATCATAAGTTTTGTCTAGATGTGTCTGATCGAGATCTGTCTGGAAGGGAAATCAAAACAATAGTAACACAAAAGTCCTTGGTTTCTAACTGTTAACCTATTTCAATGTGATACTTCTGCAATCCTGGAAAGCTTGATTTATAGTACCTTTACTAATATTTCATTTCCCCAAAGCATGAGGGGAAAATAGCATTATTTTTCATTTAGAAGCATTACCAGCCTCCGCATAAAGAAAAAAATTGCTAGACAGTTACAGAGACTAGTAACACAGTATGGTCATGTATTCTTTTTTTTATTAAAGAAACTATGTTCTAGAATCATAAAGAAAGTTCTAGACTCATTAAAGTCTTATTGGATGCAGTGGTCTGCTACTTCCACTGATGAATTTCTCTACCTTCCACAAAACAAAAAGCAAGAAGCAGCAACAGCAAAAGCTTTATCTAATGAAAAAAGTTGTGTGTGTGCATAAAAATTATATCCTGACCTTTTCAATGATCAGTTTATGTCGAGAAGTATAAGATCTGATAAAGCTTATTTTTGCATTATAACTAGACATGTTGTTATTGGTCATAAATTAATCTGCCCTTTTAAAAAATTCAGCTGTAATGTCTATATTCTATACTGTGTAAGCATTGAAAGTTTTAAAAAAGCAAAATGGTATATAACTGATGAGCTGTGCAGTCATATTTTTCATAACATTATATTTACCACATGACTTATTTATCATTGCTTTACTACTGCTTAGAATAACAGACTATAATGCTTTATAAAATGCAAGTACTGATATAAACTCATCTATGCAGTACTTGTTTCTCCAATATATATTGCTAGTACTGTACTAATTCCAGTGTGCTGCTAAAATTATATGATGAAAGTAATTTGGAAATTTTAAATAGCACTCATAATGTTTCAAAGATATTTTCAATGTTTCATGCCATTCCTTTTAGTCTAGTAATAATGGGTTGGGAAGTATTATCTGACACTTCAAGAATCTTCATGAAAGTGAAATTATGAATATAATATCTTAAGCAGTTAGCTCTGGTACTTAACCACACATTTCAAGTTTGAATTTTGTGTGTGAGTATTAGTTTTTTTTTTTAATTTTTTTTTCATGGACTCTATGGAACCCCTGGCACTGTTCTGCAGGATCAATGCTGCTTAGGTGTATCACCTTCTTTTTCTTCTCTGAACTATGCAGAAAATGTCAGTTTTGGGCACACTTGTCTGAATTTGAAGTTGAATAGCCAACTTAACTGACCTAAACTTCAAAATAATGGCATCACAGAATCTTTTAAGAAGGACAGGGACAGCTAGAGATTATTTAGTTTAGAGAAGGGTCAGAATGTCTTCTCTAAACGCTCCTGTTTGGAGAACATAGACGGCAGTAAGTTGTCTTCCTTTTGTAAGGCTGAACTGAGCCAGTTCTCTCAGCCTGTCCAGGTGCTGACCACTTTGGTAGGCCACCACTGCACTCAGACCAGCTTGTCAATGTCTCTCTTGTACTAACACATCCCGATTTTGTTTTAGTTCACATGAATTCAGGTTCTCTGTTAATTACTTCTATTGCCTGTGTATGCAATAATGCAGATGGCAATGTGTAAAGCATTAGATTTACTTAGGACAACTGCGTCAGTAGGTGCTTTCAGAGAAAGTGTTGCAGAGAAGGCTGTTGCACTTCTGTTTCAATATGCAATTTTATCTTGCTCCCTAAACGCAAAGTGTTGCATATCCAGGTAAAGAGTGTGTCTGGTTGCAACACAGACACAAGGCGAATTGAGCAATAGCCAGGAAAAAAATAAAAAGAAGTGGCTGGGTTGGTTCAAACCCTTTGGAAAATGGAGGAGATGCATCTTTTACACCTTTCAGCACAAAAAAAAAAAAGAACTTAGAGAACCGTATGTTTTTATTCAGCAACATAAGTGTGGAGAGCTTGCAAGCACAGACTACTCATCTACTGTACAGTATTTGTAGTCAAAGAAGGAACAGATTACCTTTTGCCTGGGAAGGGGAGAGATGGTACAGTGCAAAACTCTACGTAGAGCCACATTAATGACAAACACACAGATCACTTTCTGTGTTTTGGTCCATTTTTGTGCTGGTATATAATCAACATCTTCTAGATACTCATATCATGTTCTCTCATTAACATTAGACTACCTTAATTTAAGGACTGAATATATACAGTAATCAAGAGCAGGTGTTTTGTGATGAGTACAAATGAAAACAAAAGATAACTGATTTGTGAGATGACCTTATATTAACTTTCCAGACAAACTATTTTAAATAATACCTCTTCTACAATTTGTAAATAGATATAGCTAGGTAGGGATAGACCTACAGACAGTTCTTTCTTTTAGACCATTTGTGAGTTCTTCTGGCAGTGAGACTCAGATGGTTTATGTGAAGAGCAGCAGCACAACAGTAAGTAAAAATCCTTTTCCTTCACCCACTATTCGGGCCAAAAATGACATTTCTTATATGTAAATGGCAGTGCTATGCACATGAGTAATATGCCTTGTTGCTGGGCAGCTCCTTTAAAATCATTCTGGAATTAATATTAAGGCAATTTGTAACCGGGTAATGGGTGGAGTCACAGAATGAGGATGAATTCCTGTTTCTGACTCAGAGTTTCTCCTCAGGACTTGGGATTTTTCTCAATCAAAATATACATGGTTTCCAGATCACCTACAGACTGAAGACCCGGTTTTGCCATAAAACCAGCAATGACAGGCTGTAGAGCTACCCGAAATCAAGTGGAATTGAGGGTGGGGGGCATCTGCATTAATTGAATCCATGGCAAGATGAGAGATTAAAATCCCATTTTTAATTAGAAGTAGAATTTGAAATTCTTTATTACACAACATACTTCTTGTAGTGGGAAGAAATGTAAGTCTATTTTGGTTTAGTTCCAACTGCATGCAGTTGTTTATACAGAAGAATTGTAAATACTGCTTAGCATGGAGCTTAGAAAGTTGATGGTGAAGCCAGATTTTGATGTCCCTTAACTGCTTTACAGATCATTTTTAAAATCTGGCTTCAGAGATCATTATGTAACTATATACAAGAACCAATAATGTCAGCATGCCATAACAACAAGTCACCGTGGTTCGATTTCAAATACTGCTGTGCATTTAATAGCTTCCTGCATGCTTTGTATTTTTGTCCCAACAATGATTGTATTTTGGAGCACAAATTAACAGATTATTATTGAAAGTTCATGTGTTCAATAAAAAAAAATGTGCATGTTGTTTGAGATTTTCAAGTGGAATTTCTCTTTTCTCTGGAAAGCGTACTGCGGTATCTAAAAAACACGCCCAGAAAATGTGTTTTATAGTGGGTCCAACTCTGCTGATGTTTAGTTCATCATTTTTCCTTCACTGCTTCCCTGACACTTTCATGTCAGGCTGTATTCTCACAACAATAGGATTTTTCAGTAGGGATTTATAAACTCTGTGTGGAAAAAAATCTAGGTGGCAAAAATGATACTGTTTTCTTGGTTTTATTTATTTATTGTAAATCAATTTTTAATGGTAGCACCCATGAGGTGTTATAGAGGACAAATTATAAGAATAATGATATGCAAGATGAATACTAAAAAATATTTGTTCAGAAATATTTTTAAAGAATAGGAAAAAACAAGGCTATTCGTAGGTAATTCCACCTTAAAGCAGAACAGACTTCATGAAAGTTTTACTTTTTGCACTACTTTCTACTCCGATATAGTTTTATTTTTAATTTGGTCAGCTTAACTATGACAATGTAAATAAAGTTCAGTCTCTTATTAAAGTTTCAGTAGCATTTGCTTTTACATATTGAAAAATAATCAACAGAAATTATACTCCTCTGGCACAAAGCGGATATTATTGTGGACAAAATCTGTTACATGTATTATAAAACCCACCAAAAACTCTATATGAAACATCTTGAAAGTTAAACTCTGAAGGGAACAATAAGGCTAACTATTCCCCATATTTCAATTTCACTATATTAGTGTAAAGTATCCTAAGAGGATTCAAAGGCTTCAGCTTCTTTTGCATTTGCAATTGTTATCCATAAACACACAAAAAGGGGGATATAGTTGATGTGATCCAGAGTGGATATAGATTACAAAATATGAAAACCTTTAGTTCCCTTTTCTATGTTCACTTAAAAATGTCTCCTATATTACACTTCTAGGTGATTTTACCTTCTCTTAACCATGCAAAAGCTATAGTGTTTCAAAGCTGCAGATTAGTGATGGTGGCAGCTTATTCCTTTTGGTTATCTACAGCACCATCTTAGTGTCTTGAGGCATAAAAGAATATTATCTGTGTGACAGTTATGGCTAGAGCCATCTATACTGTTCATGCTATCAGCACTCAAAGAGCTCAGAATAGAAATCATTCAGTTTAAGACATCTTCTGTAGTTTCATTAAAAGCTTAAAATCATGAGGTACTGCAAGTTATGACTAAGGTTATAGGAAAATTTCAGTAAATCTACGATGTGGAAAAGTATATATGCAGTTGGGGTGGTTAGAATAGAATTGTTAATCTTTTGTAAAGGCAGTTGACCATAAGCAAGACAACCTATAAATCTGCTTTCCTTCTTTACTTAATTTTCATCACAAATAATGTGCCACTCTGATTGCATGAAATCATCAGGAGTGTCTTCAATTACTGTGTGCAGCCTCTGATCAAAATGACTTCCTCTGTTCTCAATCTGGGGGATGATGGGGAGGAAAACGGGAGGAGGGGGGTGAGAAAGGCACAGCTAGTTATGTATTACAAATGTCAGGTTACTGTGAAAGTGTATATATTCATATTTAATAATTTCTAAGCTGGAGTTGTGATTGTAATAATGGCTCGTTCATATCTGCATTTCATTTAAATGCACTGTTTTGACTCACTGAACATTTGTCAAAGATATTATAGCTAAACTTTTTCACATGACCACTGAGGTAATGACAGCATTACATTACCAGAAAACTGCATGACTTGCTGATACTTCCATTTTCCTCAGCAGCTTATGAAATAATCAAAATGTGTGCATGAAATGGCGGCCTGTTCTGAATTTATTTTAATACAGATAGGCTTATACAGAGAAATGAAGAAGAGTGTAGGACCTCAGACACAAGAGACAATGACTACGCACAAAGCTGAATTTTACTAGCAGGAAAGATGGATATATGGGTATTAGACTTTTCATAGCTATAGGAAGGATAATCTTTCAATCAGATTAATGAGAAAATATATTGCATGGGCCCTACAGCACTTTTTGCTTTCCAGGCTAATACGTGATTTAAATCCCAAAAGTACATTTTCAGCATTACAATATCCTTTGATAATAATGTCGCTTGCACAAAGACAGATAAAAATAAAACAGTCCCCCTTGATTTCCCATTTTAGATTTGAAGTATATTTTCTGTTCTTTGCCTGCAATGAAGTGAATTCTATTGAGAAGAGTCACATTTAATAAGACAAAGAGAATTTTCTAATTATGCTACCTGTCAAGATTGGAATCTATGGGATTGCAACTGCAATTGAAGAAACAGAGGAAGCAATTGCGTATAGTCCGGTTTACTTTGGTGTATGATTACTATTTGCACTTAGATATTGCTAAATGTAAATCAAGCACACACACACAGAAGCATGCTTTGAGGTAAACAACAAAAGGCAAGTCTCAAAATGGATGTATAGTCCTCATTTCAATTTTCAGTATGCAATTTCCCAAGCTTTCCTAATTTGTCTATGGAAAAATAGTAGAAACCTGTGAAAATGACACACACTTAAATTACTCTGAGTCACACAAATATACAGTGGACCAAATGATAAATATAATTAAAGCACAAATTACTAATGGAATAAGAATGTATACACATAATTATGCTAGGTTAAGCATTTATGCATCTTTCCAGAGGAAAGACTTCACTGTCGCAATGAAGAAAAACAAAAGCCAATTAAAATTGATGCAATAGGAAGAAATATTTCTCTCCATACAGTCTCTCTTCATTTTTACATAGTTCATATTAGAAGCATGCAAACATTAAAGAAAATCTGGCTGTTATAAATGGAGCCCTGAAAGTTATCATATGCTGTCCTTTCAGGGTCTCTGGGGAACTGTTCAATGTGCCCCATCAGACATTACTCTTATTTGCAGCATTGCAATCTTGGAAACACTATGGCACATTAGACAAGGAAAATAAATATTGTGTTCTTGATGGTTTCCTTCATATTACAAGTTTACACAAATCCGTGGCACACAATCAATTATTATAAATACTTTATACAAATAATAAATTAGTTCTTTTAGTGGCTTCATCACATATTTTTTTTATTAAAATAATGTCTGGTAGGATGATGCAGACTATCTCCACAGGTAAAACAACCGGCATAATATAAGCCTCCAATAAGCCTTTTTTGTTGTTTTTTTAATTATATGTGTGTGTGTGTGTTTATAGATATATTTGTGTGTGTGTATACACACATGCATATGTAAATACACACACACACATATATACACATATATATATGCACATACACACACAGACACATAAAGTCTTCTAATGCAAAATACACTTTATTTGGTACTGAAACACAACTGAAACCTATTTTATCTTATTTGCATTTATGTAAGTTACAAACTGTCTTTTCAACTATTTGGTTTACATCTCTATTTAGCTGCTTCTGCGGTGTTTATTCAGAGGGTGAAGAAAGATGGCCACATCACTTTATTTTCCTTAAAAAAATTTAAGCTCTGTAGATGTTTTTTAATAACTCTCAAGTGGTGTCTTATTGAGTGCTACTATCAAATATCTTATTACTAAGCTACAGCTTTAAACATTTACAGTAGGAAGACTACTAAAAATTCATAAATGATTTGAGCATTCTAGTCTGGCTCAGGTTTCTGAATGCATAAATATGCAGCATGCTCTGTTCCAGACCAAATATTTGGTGTCATCATCCACCCATATGACAACAGCAAAGCATAAAATTCATAGGGCTGCAATCTCCTTTCACATACATACCATAGGAGCTTCAAAATTTTGAATTATAGATATGTTAGACAGGCTGCTAACTACCTCAATGATAGGCTGCTGATCTGCCAAGATTCTTCCACCCTCCAAATGGTGTTACCACGTCCACATGTCTTCCACATTACTAATTGGTTACCCAAACAGGAGATGATGTGACCAAAGGTAGCTTAATTCAGTTAAATGCCTTCTGTGGGCCAAAATTTTCAAAAGTAAGCATCTTAAGTTGCAGCAGGAAAATTATGCTGACCCTGTGATCCTGAGATAGGGTAGATCTCTGGCTTCAGCATTGTCCTTTCAAAGGAACACAGAAGGTTCGTGTACTGAGCTTCTTGCCCCGTCACTTCTGAAGCCTCCCTTCCTTCATGCAGAGATCAGAGAGATTTTTGTACCTTGCTGTACAAAAACACCCATGAAGTGACCTTAAAAGGAAACATTGAGAGCAGGGTTGCAGAGGCTTAGAGCTTCACAGAAATATGAGAGAATGAGAAGATGCTTTTTAACGTGCTTCCTCACTCCTAGTTGTTCATGGAAGAGGGTCTTTTTTTTTATTTTCTTTTTTTGCCCCCTGACGATCACTTGATTTCTGTAGCTGATATGTCTATGTATTTTCATTCAACAGGCAGGCAAACCATTCAGTTTCCTCAGTATTTATGAGCCTGCCTTTCAAGAGGACTGGTAGGAGATACTCCTATCATCTGCAATACCAGAAAAAAAGTAGAATGAAGTCACTCATTCAATGAACTGCTGCTTTTTCCATGAGAATTCCTTTGGGATTCTATGAAAGCTCTGCAAATTTGAACGTGGTCCAGATTAGGCCCAAGATTATCAGTCTGTGTACTTCTGGAAAACACTTCATAGCTGCAGCTGACAATTCCTTAACCCTTCTTTTTAATTACATGTGGACATATGTTTTTTCACACAGCATTTTCCTCAAATTCACAATTTCCCAGGGATATACAACTCAGTGTATTGTACCTTGCAAAAGACCATTTTCAGAAGCAGCTTTGAAGATGCCACCACTTACATAAAGGCAAGAACAGCTGCCAGTCATGACCAACCTACAGCAATATTTTCCTTCTTGAAGACCTGCTGTGCTGATTGCTTTGCAGTGGTGGATGAATAATCCCAGTATACAGTTTACATACCAGTTTGTTAAATTTGTACAGCATTTTAGGAATCATTAGGATGAAAGGCACTATAAAATGCAAGGTATTATTAAAAGTAGATATGAAAAAAACAAAGAAAGGACAGATAAACTGAGGCAGGTCCCGTAGTTATTTCTAACCATGCAAAAGGAAAGGACATTGAGCCGATTACCTCCCACTAAGCCTGCCTTTCAGGTCTTGTGTCCTGGATGTATTCAGGATTAATTCTCTACTTCAAAAAAGGTGGTACTGTTTGCATAGCAATGCATTTCCTTCCTTCTGTCTGTCTATAACCTTTTATACCCTGGTGGGAGTCTTTGCAGCTAGCTTGATGTCCCTCCCCAGCATCAGTGCAAAAGAGTCATCAGAGTAAACATAACTGCCTTTCCTCAGACCACTGGTTGCCTCAGGCCTTATTCTCACAGTTGCAGAGAGATTTCCAGTCTCCCTTTTTCAACTGCACATGCAAAAGCAAATGGTTCTTCCTACTCATAGAAATAAATTAAACAATATTACAAAAGTTTGGAGTGGTCCTTTCCACCATGGCTCCAGCGATGCAAGGAGCTGAGATTTGTTATCTTTGGACTAGCTATTAAATCTGTTGTCCAAACCTCCCAGTTTGCTATATGCTTTACTTCTGCATCATCACACTTCCCCAGTCTGAAGATGTCAGTGTCCACCTCTGATCCTAGTGGGAAAGAGCACTTTGTACAATGTAAACCTAATCTCTTGAGCTTCCTTAGCCTCACGAGGGAAGTGGAACTGTCCTCAAAACCATTTCTTTAGTCTCAGAAAACTGTTCTAGGAAGCAGAGCCCAGTAATGCACCAAAATGGTTTTGATTCAGACACAAAGTAGCCGCCAAAACCTTAAATTCTGGCAGCAGTGGAAGAACCACTGCACCAGTCTCTCCCTAACTTGTCTTCTATGTTTCCTGCAGAGCAATTCCCTGTTAGGGAACTTTTCTGACTCAGGTGATTAGAAATATTACCAAAAAAATTTAGTTTTCTTCCCTTTATTCTCTTTTGTCATTTTGTGGCTGGCAGCTTACCTTTAATTTGGTAGCTCTTATGGTTCCTTCAGTAATAATATCTTTGTTATGCCTTATAAAACAGAAATACTGGGCACCAAATTTTTTGCAAATTCAGGAGTTCCAATAGGAAATAACATCAAATTTCTTACAGAACAAAAAAAACTGTGAGCTTCAGTGGAATTAACCTTTCAAACATATAAAATGAAAGAAAGACAAACTGCAACAAAGGGATAGGAAAAATCGGGATTTTCCCTTATCTTTTCAATTCATTTACAAGGAAAAGTCAAAGTACTCTTCCATTTGGATCCTGCTGCAGCATGTTAAGAGGCTGCATGTCGAGAAAAAGTATTGCATGAAAACTTTTTAGGTTCCAATATCCAGGGTATTCTCCCCAGGTAGTGGAACAGAAGTGTGCTTTTAGTGTTGGTATTGTTTGTGAATTGCTTCATGTGAGAGGCACAAAAAGGAAGAAAAAGATTCATTTTCATGCCTATTTTGTTGACTCTGTTTATTATGTCTTTGGGACTCCAGAGCATGCCTAAGGAAATTATGGTTTTGAAGGGCAACCTTCACCAGAGAAGGAACTTACTTGTCCTCATGAAAATTCTTTTCCTAGGTCCCAAATGTCACCCAGGACAAGTTATCTACAGTAAAGAAAGCTCTTCACAACTGCCATACCTGTCCGCTACACCAATCATCTAAAAAGGGACCTGGGCTTAATTTTAGTGTAAGGTCTGAATGCTAATTCTAATTACTATGTCTTACCTGAATCACATGACAAACGCCCAGTGCCCAACAGATAAATGCAATGTCCAACAATTTTTCTGATGATAGCATTTCTGGGAGCTTGAATATATGTACCGGTTTTGGCTGTGATAGAGTTAATTTTCTTCATAGTAGCTTGTATGGGGCTATGTTTTGGATTTGTGACCAAAACATTGTGGATAGAATAGGAAAGTTTTAGTTTTTGCTGAACGGTGCTTACACAGGATCAAGGCCTTCTCTGCTTCTCAGCGAGCAGGCTGAGGGTGCACAAGAAGTTGGGAGGGCACACAGCTAGGGCAGCTGACCTCAACTTGCTGAAGGGATATCCATATGACATCATTCTTAACGATAAAAGCTGTGGGGAAGAAAGAGGAAGTAAGGGACATTTGGTGTGATGGCATCTGTCTTTCTAGGTGTTCTGTCTTACACATGATGGAACCCTGATTTCCTGAAAAAGGCTAAACATCTGGGAAGTAGTGAATTTATTTCTTATTTTGCTTTCCTTGCACGTGCAGCTTTTGTTTTACCTATTAAATTGTCTTTATCTCAACCCATGATTTTTCTCACTTTTCGTTCCAATTCTCTCCCCAATCCCAGTGAAGGGGAGTTAGCGAGCCACTGCGTGGGGCTGAGCTGCCCACCAGGGTTAAACCATAACACTACACTACCAGGCATGTGCCTTGCTTTGGCAACTGTATCTGTCAGCCTCATTACTCCAGTGGCAGGTGCTGTGATGTGGTTCCATGGCAATTAACATGTGAGTTAATTACTTATTCCATATGACATCATTCCTGGAGCCAAGCCTTCCAGATTTCTCTTGAGAACATATTAGAAGGTAAGGGTGTTCAGCTCTTTCTAAGGGACATGGCACATCGTAAGACCAAATTTGGCAAAACAAGGCTCTGATGCCTCCTCCCAAAGCTGTAAGTACATGGACATTCATACAAACCAAAAGACACAATCTAAGATCTCAAACACATTTAATTTTCAGGGGTAAAGTGATTTCTCTGTAGATGGAAGTCTCAAAGGAGAAATCTTAAACCTCCAGAAGGATGCGAGCTCTAACATATACTGGCATTTCTTTCCAACAGTGATTTAGAAGCAGCATGTGACTACTTCTAATTGAAGCCCAAATATTTTTCAAAAACATTCATATAAAACGAATAGTTGAAATATCTCAAGATGTAGTCTACTTCCCGCTCTCTTCCCTCCCACCCCACAGCTCCATATTATGCTAGCACTTCATAAAACAGCAACGCAACCAGTCCTTTTTGACAACAAAACTGCTTTTGTGAAGAAACACATTAATTTGCAATCATAATGACCTGAAAATGCTGACTCTGCAAATACGTGAAGTGCTGTGTATCCCTACCAATAATTTAAAATAGTAAAAAATGACCCTTACTATAGCAACAACTAATTGGTATATTGCCCTGACGAGCTAGTGACAAGAAAAGCGGTTGGTAGCAGTGCCTTCATCACAGGGCATTCTAAGAAATAACTAATTTAAACCTTCTCAAGCACAGACACAACCTGCTCCTCATGGGAGCGTATCTCCAGAGGGTTCATTAAGTTACTGGCAGTCTAGATTTTGGAAGCAACAACTAAACACTACATCTCTGTTCTAGTCTTTGCAATATGATTGCCTAAAGACCTATAGGCTCAATGAATTGGGTGGGGTGGTAGAAAGAATTGCAAACTGTCCCTGAATATAAAAAAAAAAAGTACAAAATTATATTCAGCACAGCTGTTATGTTCTAATGCTGCAGCTGATAAAATATTGTTTCTTTTAATATTTTTAGAATAGGTCCATATTAAGTTGCAGAAAAGTGTTGCTTTTCTTCTACATAGGAATAAGTGATCTGTTACTCACTCAGAAGTAAGTGGAGTCAGCGTTGCTACCTGTTATCAGGAAATAACAGGGTATTTGTAAAATTCTTTCATACTTCTTTACGTTTCTGACTCCTGTGGCCTGTAAAATTCCTTTTTATCCTTGGGTGTCTCTTAAACAGAGAGGAGATTAAGTAGCTATCTTGTCTTCTACTGGACAGAAGGATGTACCCGGTAGGCTTTGTGACTGTCCTTTATCTTGGGCCTGCCAAGGAAATGCATGAGAGATCTATGCCTTGTTTTTATTCCAAAATGTTGGTGCATGCCTTGCTGACTTCGGTTTACATGGTTTCATTTCTCCCTGGTATTGCTCTGTGATTTTTTGGTTCAAATGAACTCCCTCAAAAAGCAAATCTTAGCCAGAATTGCAATTTTGGGTCTTTTACAATGAAAGCTCCAAGGCATTTGCAGCTTTTAGGCGGTTTCCACCCAAACCCATAAATTAGATGTTATACTCAATCCAGGTTCATGAATCTGTGGTTTGCAACGACACTTGAAACCAGGAAAATGTATCTGTTTCTGAGCTTTACTTTTAAAGTTTTGTACAGCTCACTATAATACTGTTGACAGCTATTTAGATATCACTGGATTTAAATGTTTGCTTTAGAAAATCACATTGGGAGAATTTTGGTTTGTAAATGAAAGCTGATTCAGAGCTCTGTCCCATTTTGCTAAAGTTCAAAAGGGAAAGGATAAATTGTTCTAGTTTTAAGCCATTTCAACAGCTAATGGAAGAGTACAAATGGAAAAGGCCCATGTTCTTGGAGCAGAAGGGTCTGAGTTACATTCCCAGTATAGCCTGTGTGCAGATTACATGACAGCTGTGGCATCTGCATTTACACAGTCACAAATCATTTATAAGACTGACAGTTGTGCCACAGTTTGTGGTTTTCTCTGCCACCAATTGAACTAAAATATCTCAAAGGGAAAGGTTAATGCACTATACTACTGTGCTTGGCATCCATTTGAATATTGAAAAATCTCTGCTGTACTAATGCATAAAAATCAGCCAAACCAAAGTACAGTAAAGAGCAGAAAACTGTTCCTGAGGTTGAATCATGTACAAGTGCTGGTCTCTGTTACTTGCCATTCATCTATACTTTTTGACTAGGAAGGAGGGAAAAAATGGTCTCTTCTAAGCATGTATTTCCAATTTTTACTGCAAATGAAGGGGAAAGAGGTCTTGAAGGTGACACACACCTGTCCTCTATCCCCTTGCAGCTGGCCAAAATACCACAAACATATAAGAGTTAGTGGGGGCAATGCAGGTAAAGAGAATGCTGACTCTTTGCAGCTCTTAGGGAAAGGAGATGACTCTCCATCCCAGGAGCTGGCAATTGCCTTCAGCAGAGGGGAGGGAGAGGGGTGCTCTGGAGAGGCACTGTGTCAGTAATGCGCTCTCAACTCTTTCTACTTCCTCCTACATTCATGGAGTCCCTGGGAGATAGGAGTTTTTGTTTTTTTTTTCTCTTGGTAGTGCTTATGCTACGCTGGTGTTTTCACCAAGGTCAGGAGAGGTAGCACTGAGAGCTCCTATTGAATGATGAAGTGGCAGTGGCTTCAAGAAACATACTGAGGTCTTCATTCCTTTGGGAAATTTCTCGTGTTGTGCCTCAAGAGAACAGCCTTGCTCTGCAGGGACTTCTGTGAAGAAAACTGTGTGAGTCATTGAAAGTGTGAAGTGTTATTTATATATAATTAAAAGACAGCCTAATTATATTCTTTCTGACTTGTGCTTTCAACTAAAAGTGATATCTTTTGCTCTGGACAGTGTTCATACCTGGCCATAGGGTTTGGGTTTTTTTTTCCCCATTACAAGTTATATAGAATCTGAGGACAGAGTATGGGTAACTATTTTAAAAATACTTAGGTATGAAACTTAGGTTTTCAAAAGCATCTAAATCACTTCCAGAGTTAATGGGACTTAGGCTTATAGGGAGTTACAAAGGTTTTGAAAATGGTACCCTATATTTGTAAGAATATTTGTATGTTTAATACTTTAAATGGAAATATTTTTAAACTGTATTTTACTATCAGAAAAAGTTCTTGACTAAAAAGAGCTTTCTATAAATTCCCATTCCCTTCTTCCTCTCTGTTCTCAACTGAACAGATTGATGAGTTTTCACTCAACCGATGGGCTGCTCCTGGTCAAGCTCCTGATTGAGGGATGTTCTTCTGTCCAAACCTCATCCTCTGAATAGATGACCTTAAGGGAACCTGGCCCCTTTTTTCTTCTAACAAAGTGAGATACCTCCCCTTCCCTTCTGTCCTGGACACATTTTTAACTCCTTTGAAACATGTTTCTTAAATTAGATATAAACACAATATTGTTCATTCATATGTATCCTAAATGCATAACCTTTAAAAAAATTGCTTTCTATAATAAGTGATTTAGCAAAAAATGTTGTTTTTCTTATGCAACTATTCTAATGTAAGTAACTGAATTAACAAACCACGAGGAGAACATGCATTAAAATATTTACTGTCTACAATTACTTAATTCTTTCTGACTTAACAATGCAATCTATTATTAAAACTACATATTTGATATGCTTTCTTATTCCACTTCTATTATTTCAAATGTTTTAATGATTGTTTTACAAGGAATAAAAATACACTCAATGAGAAAAATGAGATTAATTTGATTCCTAAATGAATTAAAAGCAAAAACATTTATAGAATTTTCACCTAATGTATTATGCATGAGTTATCATTTCCAACAGTTCAAGAGTTTGCAAATGGGAGAGAACCAGAAATGCTGAAAAGTAGATTCTTATGACAAAGTTTATATTTGATGCTCAAGAAGAGAGATCAGATATGAGACTCAGACTGTGGGATTTTTTTTTTAATTTTTATTTTTTTTTTTAAGTTTGAGGTGGCACTATTGGTGCATCAGAATATGAAGAAGATACCCCTTTGGACAGACAGGAAAGAGCTGGACTTTCTAATGAAAAAGTTTAAAATTTTCCATTCTTCACCACATTACATCTCTCTTTTCCTCATAAACAGAGTTTGAGGACAAACCATTGAGAACAAACAATTCATCTTTCCTCAGATGGACAGTTGTGTGCCGTTTCTTTCATTTATCTGCATTTGAGAAATGAGGTGCGAGCAATCAGTTTCCAGGTCCCAGCATCCCAAGTCAATGCTGCAGTCCTTGAGTTTGACTGTATTTGCCCCGAGTCCTTCTTTTGGAGGTGTCATGTTTTGGACAAACATTAATTACAACAGAATTCAAAGCTGGAATTCCTAAATCAAAATCACAAACAAACACCTTAATCCTCTGATTGTGGAGTTAATCATCCATTTTCTAGCACAATGCCTGCTTTCCCAAGAGGAACATTTTCTCATAAAGGAGTATATAAGAACCGAGGACATAAAAGGGCTATATAGCAGCTCAGGTTCAAGTCACTGCCCTGTATCCAACAAAAAATGATTTCGATCAACTCTTCGATGTTCTTGACAATCAACATGTGATTGGCTAAGCTGGAATACAGATACTGTCTTTTATGTCTTGACCAAAACCTGACATTCTAGATAGGAAAATCTTTCCAGATGTAAGTTTATCAAAGCAGGCACCAAGAATGAAATGAACCAAAGAAGTTCTTGAACGACTCCTGTTGGAACATTGCTTTTCCTCTGTCCTGCTGGCTGGCCTTTGGCAGTTGTACTACCAGGGACCAAGGGGAGGGGGCTGCTCTGCAAGAGGGACTTTAGCGAAGGTCCATGGATGATGGTCAGGCTGGCAGGTCATTGCCACACTGATGGGGCGCCATCCCACTGTGCTCAAGGAGAAGTGTGTGTCAGGATCGGCAATGGGGATTGGGATCAGGCTCAGCCCAGGGATCACAGATAAGACCCTAGTGATGGGCCACGTCCAAAGTCATGCAGAGAAAGTCCGGTCAGCGGGTCTGGGTGAGGATCAGTGAGGTACAGGCTGCAGTGAGTACCCAGAGCGAGGGCCTGAATACATAGTCAGCTACCAGGTGAAGTGAGGTGGGAGTGCCCAAAGAGGGTCTTCCTTCTGCAGGTCTGACCCCCACCCCAAACCCTAGTCAATAAAGAAACCCCAAACATATTACAATTGAAAAAATATTTCTTTCCACTATGAGTGGTTTGTGAGATTTTGACCTGATGGATTTTTACTGAAGTGAGGTTAGTAAGGGAAGAGCGCAATGAACCTAGGCTCCTGTAAAGTCCATGGAAGAAGAAAGTCAATTCCAGAGAGCAATTCTGATTATGTTCTGGAGGGGCAACTTTTCCCCATGAATTATGTAAGGACCTTGGGACAACTTGACTCTTATGGGAGGTGTCTTGGAGAGATTCCTAGAGCTGTATCAGACAAAACTGAAACATTCAACTGCATTGACTGTTTTGCATTCAATCTTACATTCTCATCTTTGGCAACTCTTTAAATGCTGTACTGTCTGTGAAAGCAAATGAACGTATTTCCATTTCACAGTAGAAGGAAGAACACACTGAAATCCAATGCACAAAATATTCTTCTTTATTAGGAAGAGTTTAGAAAAATTTGGCTACAAGGAAGATGCAAATATCAAAGAGACCCAAGGAAGTCCCCATCATGTGATCTCCTCATTAATGCAGATTGCAGGAAACTTTATACTGTATTTTTCAATAGAAAATGGGCACTGGTTAAAGCAGTGACTGAAATGTGTTATATGGGGTACCTTTGAGATACACAGCACTTTCATAATGGAACACTGGCCCCAATGCATAAATAATAAGAATTTTTACACTTTTTCCTATGTTTTGTGGAGGAAAAGAGTTTCAAGGCAGCTGAAACATCTCTCCATTTCTCCCTGCTCATTTAAACAAACTCATATTTCAAAACACTGTCTTTTGCTCTCTTCAATTTAAAGAAAATCAGAATATCACTGAGCAGAAAGAAATAAAAAAGGAATTCATTTGTACGGTTGCAATAAAAGACTCATGCCGATTTCTGAAGCATTACTATTGTCTGCAGTATGATACTAGTTTTGTAATTACAGAAATGCAACAATAGGGGGGTTGTGCAATTTTAGAAGAATAAGGTTCTGCATAAAAATTCCTGCTGTGAACATGTGATCAGTCCTTTTATGGACAAAAAAAAGACACTTCCTTGCATTTGCATTCCATTTCTATGTGCATCTACAGTTCACTCACATCCTTTACAAACTCATCTGTGTAGTTACTTCTTTTCTCCAGGCACAAAACATAATAACACCACAGAAAAACAATAATAATAAAAAAATGCACACTTCACTATTACTGAGTGGTTATGTGATTTAAGATCAAAGTCAAAAGAAAAGCCAGGAAACAGTTAAACTCAAAAATTAAATAATGAAGAGAACTGTGCATTAAATGGGCCAATTTGGAATATTCCATATCTTAGCGTAATTAAAATTTTACATACAATAATATAACCAAAATCCACCAGCACTTTTTTCTCCTAGTAGAAAAAAATGGACTAGAATAATAATTTAAGTTGGAACCAGAAATCTTGTCTTAAAAAAAAAAAAAAGTAAAAGAAAAAAGCCTTACACTCATTTATGGAACACTTCAAAACAGGTATAAATGAAAATGAATTAAAATGTATATATCATCTGCTGTTCTTTCCATCATGAGAAAATTTTCAGGTAGCCAACTGTTTTGAAATAAAATTCCCTGCAGTTGCTATAGTGATGATAATAAAGTTCCTGCCTCAATTTACGTGATAGAGGTTCCTAGCAGAACACTTGAAAAGGTAAGCTAATCATAATGAAGACACTGTTAGTTCTCATGCTCAGAGCAGCCTCCTTGAATTTAGTTCACAATTACAGGACTCCTCCATTGTTGTCAATTTTGTTATATGTACATTATCATAATCTTTCTCAATGTGGCAGTAACAAATTATGCAGCAGAGACAGTACTACTCTTTCTCTAGGTTAAGTCAGTGGACAGAGGATACACAAGTTTGCTATAATAAACAATGACTGAATCAAAGGTATTTCTCTATTAGCTGTTTTTTCCCATTACAAATCTTTGTTTTTCTAACCATGTAATGACAGTATATTTTTTGCTTCTACAGTACATATTGTTCAAGTCTTGTTTTATCTCAGTGTTGATGCAAACTAAATAGCTTTAAAGCAGACAGTTACCTGTCAAAATGGATGAGTCATCAAAGCAATGTCAAAGATAAAACATTATTGCTCAGATGTATGTTCTACTGCAATAATTTTGTAAAATAACATAATTTACTTTAAAACATTTGTGAAGCTAAAATAGCTCCCATAATAGCTGGTTTAGAAGAAAAATATGCAAAATAGCTGACAAAAAATAGAATGTCATTAAATATTATTTAGATAAATAAGATAAAACAGAAATATTAAATCTGCCAAAAACTAGGACTAATCATTGTGAAAACAATGTTTTAGCAAGGCATTTCTAAAAATACCCATTATTTGCAACTGCGATGTAACTGTACACACACGCATGTTTCTGTGAGTCTGTATGTGCTTTGTTGTCTGTGTCACTGTCATTAAAGATATATGAGCTCCCCTCCTTCTGCTACTTTATTGCTTACGTATGTATCACGCCCACCAATAAGGAAAACATTTAATTTCTTTAAAAAAGATTTTTAAAAGACTTAAAAACAAAGACTAAACACAAATTAAAATCCAATAAGATCTAAAGCTTGACGTGCAAAGGCACAAATACTATGATGAGGATATGTCATGTAATGAGAGATCAAATAAATTAATGAAAGAGGCTGCCAAAGTTAATGGGCGTGATGTCAGTAAGCTTTTAATTAATAACTTTCATTATTTTTAAAGTCCTTTACAGCTGGACTCCTAAGGAGTCAGGGCTCCAACAACCAAAGAGCAAAGCCAGTTATGATAATTTTTTATATGGACTAAAATCCTTATCCCATCTAGAGCCGCAGTCTCAATAACAGCATATGTTCTTTGGCCAAATGTGTGAAACCTTAATCTGACCAGTGACATTCAGGTCAGGAGTACACATATGGTATGCCATACTGACTCAATTAACCATCCATCAATTTAATTGCATAATATATCAGAAGATGTATTCCGCTACTACTTACAGTTAGATGCAGGCATGGAAATAAATAAGACAAAGCAACAATTTTCTGTTGTTTGTTTACCTTAACAGGGATACTAAGTAGAAACAATAATATATTTTATAAAGTATTTTTGTTCTTGGAAAAAATAATTTTTGACAGCTAAAACGATCAGAGGCTGCTAGTTTTAGAAATGATACTTCTTGTAATAAGCAAGCGTAGGTGGAAAGCACAGCCTACAAGAAAATTACAGCGCTTCCACTGATTCTAATCACATTAATGTAGGGATAAGGGAAAAAGAAGGTATATTATTTAAACATTATGTAAATTATGAAGAGAGTTAACACATTGCAAACTTATAAGTAGTGACATAGTTGAGTTGATTTATGCAATCACTCCAGACATCAAATCCTTCTGGAATAATATACATGACAAAAAATGACAACATGGTGACAAGCTGAAGAAGAAGAAGAAGAAGAAGAAGAAGAAGAAGAAGAAGAAGAAGAAGAAGAAGAAGAAGAAGAAGGAGAAGAAGAAGAAGAAGAGAGGAAAATTAAGCTTATATTTTAAATATTCTAGGGCGAAAACTTGAAATAATAGAAGTCAAACATAAAGACTTCCAAACTGGAATTCACTGAAAGACTCTGGTCAGTATCAGTGTTATCTGAAGTACCCTCCTGAGAATGTGCATTGCTTTTAATCTGTTCATTTCAAAACTAGGCCTTGAAGATGCATGTCAGCACAAGTGTCACTTTTAGAATTTCATAAGCATGAGTTTATTTTTTAAGCCTCGTCTGCAAACATACTTTGGAGCCATTGTAAACTCTGATCCTCATTTGCCAAGTCTGTGGGTATCATAACCAGTGTATGGACCAGTTGTCAGCCACAGGTTATAATACATTTTTGAGCTTCTTTATTGTACACAAATCAGTGCCATGCTGCTGAAATACTTTCTTCTCTGTCTTACCTTTGGGGGTGGAAGTCATTCTAGTGTGATGTGTCTTTACAGACCAGCAGTTGTTACCTAGAATTGGATCTTGCCTTCATGTTTTTTCTTCCTGTGGAAGAAAGCCCAGTTCAGTGTTTTTCGCTTCTTATTCACCAAGAATATTGAGAGACCTTTCCATAGTCACTCCTTTCCACAAAGAAACAGAAGTATAGTGCCATTAGATATTAGGCCACTCAGACACTCAGATACTCACAAAGCCCAGAATAATGTGATCATGTCACATCTAAAAGTTCAGCAGCAACAATATTAAAGCATTTTTAATATAACACTTTGGAAAGAGACAAGGAAAACTGCTTCTAAATTCTGTGCTCTGGTGTATTTCTTTGAGCAAAAACATAAGTTTTGCAACATAGTATTTTTAGATTTTATGAGTCATCACAAGCGTGGGGTAAATAAGTTCCGTGAAATTTCTTTTTTTCCCCTCAGTTTCTTGATATTCAGAATATGTTTTATTTATTCTGCTTTTAAGTTTTTTATAGAGTGAGTTGGTTGAGAAGTTCTTCTGGAGAATCTGGCCACTGAGTTGGCTGTTAGAGAGCAAAACAATAATTACTGCCTCTTGAGGATCCAGTGATATACTCATTTAAAAGAAATATTAAAGTTTTGATGTTATCGATCACTGCACATGCTTGCACATGGTAGATGTGTCTGCATCACACAGATCTCTCTAGTCCCCTGCACCTGACATATGTCATTCTCCTTGCATCTCAGGTCATTATGGAGGCTTCTTCTTTGCTGTGATCCTATGTGACCAGTCTTGCCGGTTGGGACAATACAGGATCTATCTGACCTGGGCCGCAGAGCCAGAGAGGTGCTGCCAGACTGTACTGCAGTAGACACCATGGCTCAGGGTTTCTCACAAATAGAAGTGCTACTAAAAGGCACAGCCCCCAGCCACAGCAAGATGGCAAAAGTCCATCCCCATTCCATGAGTCACACGTTTGTCCCTCAAAAAGGTCTTATACTTTACAGCTTACAATTAAAAGTATTTGGCCTTGTTTCTTCTAAACTTATTTTTCTTTAGGAAGGTTTGCAGGCTTCATTGCAGGCACAGCAGACAAAGATTAAGGTTTGTTCCTCAATAACAATACATGCTTAATAAAGGAACAGAAAATGTATCTTGATACTGAAGGTGTTAACTCACATCTGCCAGTAAACTGAAAAGGCAACTGTTCCAGTTATCTGTGTTTCCCTTTACTGAGGTTATTCTCCTCATTGCGGTAATGGTGGAAGGGGACACGTTTTAGCTCTGGCTAGACTCTGCAACCTAAACTCAACCTGAACAGAAATCAGCTCTGGCTTATTTCTAGTTGGTGACTCCAGCAGTATAGAGGGTGCTACAGGGCATCTGCGACTCATGGGCAGCAACTTAAACGGAGGAGGCTGGAGCAGCAGCTGACAAGGGAACTACTTTATTAAACCTACTCAGAGAAATTAGTAGCACAGCTGTTGAATCACACACACCTAATAGGCAAATTAATATTTTTATCCAGGAATATCTAACAAATTCAGAAGATACATTTTTTCTCCATGAAACATCCATTTACTGAAACAAATAATGAATGGATGTGCAAACGTCATGAAGTTCAACAAGGCCAAGAGCAAGGTCTTGCATGTGGGCTGGGGTAATCCCATGTAGAAACACAGGCTGTGCAGAGAATAGATTGAGAGCAGCCCTGAGGAGAAGGACCTGGGGGTGTTGGTTGATAAGAAAGTCAATGTGAGCCGGTAATGTTTGCTCGCGGCGCAGAAGGCCAACAGTATCCTGGGCTGCATCAAAAGAAGCCTGACCAGGTGATTCTGCCCCTCTACTCTACTCTCGTGAGGTCCCACCTGGAATATTGCATCCTGCTCTGGAACCCTCAACATAAGAATGACATCGACCTGCTGGAGCAGGTCCAGAGGAGGGCCACAAAGATGATCTGGAGCACCTCTCCTATGAAGACAGGCCAAGAGAGTTGGGGTTGTTCAGCCTGAAGAAAAGAAGGCTCCAGGGAGACCTTGTACCAACCTTCCAGTATCTGAAGGGGGCCTACAAGAAGGCTGGAGAGGGACTTTTTACAAGGGCATGTGGTGATAGGATGAGGGGTAATGGCTTCAAACTGGAAGAGGGTAGTTTTAGAATAGATATTAGGAAGAAATTTTTCACTCTGAGGATGGTGAGGCACTAGAACAAATTGTTCAGGGAAGTTGTGGAGGCCCCATCCCTGGAGGTGTTCAAGGCCAGGTTGGATGGGGCTTTCAGTAACCTGGTCCAATGGGAGGTGTTCGGGGTTTGGAACTCAATGATCTTCAAGGTCCCTTCCAACCTAAACCATTCTATGATTCTATGATTCTATAAAAATCACAAATTACTCATTGCCAGCTCAGGAAGAGAAAAAAAGAATATTCTCTTCACAAGAGTTATTGTTGCAAATCATTCTCTTTCTTTTATTACAACTCTGATTTTAATACAGCTCATGGATTTAATTATCCTATTCAGGATATATTTGTAAAGTTATAAAAAATTGAAAGTACTGTAAAATTAATAGTTATTACCACTAATCCATGATTAATACACTAGCTGATAGTTTTTACATGTCCCAGAATAGCAGTTTAGAGAATATAATTTCTGAAATCCAGTTAGAGATTGAGCCATTTTTCTGACAAAGCCACCAACCTGCTAATTCTTTCTCCGCGAAACACATACGACTGAGATGGTGGTAGTGTAACCTTAAAATCACAATATCAGTCAGCCTGTAAGCTCAGTCATCCTTTTACCTTAAAAATCATACTGTCACCTAACCTGGGAAGCTCCTCCATTACAGTCGTCGAGGCCAAAGGGCCTGATGTAGCACAGGAAACCCGAATTCAATTCTTGCCATATCATACTGCCGTGTGGCAATCTATTTTAAACCACCACGCATTAAAGAAGCCTTGTCTTTGTGCTGGTATTAGATGTTGTCATAGTAGAAGATGATGTGACAGGAGCACATATTGATTTAGAATTCACTTCTCTCCTTTTAAAATGTAGAAGCTGACTAAAATGAGCAACAAAGGGGAGTCTACAAATAAACAACACATTTTGGATCAAGAGACACTCTTAGGAGACCCAAAAATAGTATTTTAAGGTTTTGTCTGGAAAAAAACGTTCTGGTGGAAGGACATGGAAAGGAAGGGTACTAGAGAAACACAATAATTGGGATATAAATTAAAATTATTGCATCCAATGGAGCGAACTGCTCCTCAGAAAAGGGAGGTATGTAATCTGGTTTATAACAAGGCACTCATCAAAATGGACCCAACAAACACAGGCAAACAAACATGCTCTGCATATAGTCTCATAAGATCGCTCACTAAATAACTCGTCCACACACAAGGCAGCTCATGTTTTTTTGTAGCATTTTAGTTTGGCTTGGCTCTGGGTTTCTTATTTTAAACAAAAGACTGATGCATTACAAACAGGGAAGAGTCTGGATAAATGAGATCTGATGTTTATTCATGACAATTTTAAAAAATGTTCAGATAGTAAACAAAACTTAATTACTTTAGAAAGACATAAAATCTGCTGATATAGGATATAATGCTAAATAATAATCACCAGAAAGCCATCTCGTTATTATTGGTTTTGTGTTTGATATGGGTTTGGCCCAAGGCAAAGCCCAGGGCTTTATTTATTTAAAAGGGTACGAAAACAAGGCAATATGCATGTTTCATATTAAATATTGTGATGGCACTACACTATGTGAAATGCAATGAGAGAGAAACATTGTGAAGCACCGAGGAGAATTTAAAAATTTATATTTTGTTGTACTTTTTTTCAGACATAAGTAGACTTTCTGAGGGATTATGGGAATCCTAATAGCCACTATGGTGTGGTAATTTATTATAATCTTACAGCAAAAAAGGGTACTTCTACACATGTATATACATACACACTCCACATCTATAGCTATGTCTGATTTTCCTATTAAGTTATCTGTTATTTTTTTAATTGCAAACTCTGATGAGTTTAAGTCAACATATTTCCTTACTGCTCCTTCTGCTTGTCAGCTGTAGCTGGATTGATAAAATGCAAATGAACAAATCATTAACGAGTACTGGTTATGAATCTCTCAGGCAGTTCAGGACCCTATCAAATCCTGCACCTATTACTTTGTGTGATTGATGTACTATTGTAAGTGATTGTTCCTGATCTTATTAAATCTTATTGATTTTTTCCCAGTTTCTATTTTATGCAGGACCAGGCTTGGACTATTATGAATGTTGCTGAACACTGTTAATCAAGCTTACACAGCTATTTTGATGGCAAACAATTAGAACTCTGAAGCAATACCTTGCAATTAGCTTCAGGGATATGGACCTCAGCACCGTAATAATGAAAGAGACCTTCTCCTTCAAGCAAGGTAATGAGATTTACAATTATGACCCCACATAACCTCTGAGAAATAACCAATCTGCAAACATAGATGTGTTTATCAATAATTTGTGCCCTTTTTATGAAAATGTATTTTTAATTTTTTTCTTCACATATGAATCATTGTTTCTACTGAAACAAAGCATATGAAGTCTTATAAAAATGACAAATATATAAAGCGAAAATTTGTCCATATAATTCGAATCCACTGGAGGGTTCTACAGAATGATATGCATCAATAATGCTCAGATTTTGTGAGGAACATAACACTAAAAACTTGTGAGAAAATAGTGACATATTATGCAAAAACTTGGATGGTTAGTATTGCTTGAAAATACTTATTTACATATTTAGTTAATATACATATTAGGTATACTATGTATGCAGTATGTAAGTAGACAGGAACAACCATAAACATGCATCTTTATAAATCCACTGTATGTATTTTTTATTTGAATTATAAAAACAATAAAAATGTCCTGATTTAACTCCTTTAGAAAGCAAAGAGACACGGTTTTGTGAATTGTAATAGATCACTGAACATCACAGGGCAAATTTTTTGGTACATCCAAAGTAATTTAACACACAATTAGTATATAAATAAAAACCAATGAATATTTTTGCCTAGAAAGTGAAATATTGTATTCCCAAATTCTTAACTTTCAGTATCTGTATTTTACTCTTGCAGTCTAAGCATATTTTTTGCTGATCATTTAGTATTGCCATAAACTCTTATACCTACATATCACGTTGCACTTGGCAATTAACTAACGTGGGTTTGCTAGTTAGCATATTTGCTAATTTTTTCAGTGGTTTTTCCTAAAAAGAAAATACTCAACATCTGTAAAATATATTTACATAAAAAAGGGAAATGTCTTGAGAATTAGGAAATTTTTGGAGGCTTTGAATAATCCCTACAATACTCCTTTTTTGTTTCTATGAATTTATTAAATTGAAATGAGGGCTTTTATATTTTGTTTTAGCTGAAAAGATGAAGTAGTGCATCAGGTCTGAACTAGGAAGGAACAATTTTCAAATACGAAATGTTCACCATTCCTACTATTCCTTTATGATAATTACTTGCAAATGTCTCTGCTGTACATGGCATTTTCAGCAGGATGGCAGTGGGGTGCTGGGCACACCTCCCAGTCTGGTGTTCTCCCTTCTTGTTGCCTCTCATATTCAAATCTTCAAATCCCCTGGGGAGCCTGTTTCTGAAACAGCCCCTGAAAAAGTGTGTGTTCCATGAGTGGAGACTAAAAGTGGTGCTTGGCTGGAGATGTGCAGCTGGAAAAGACCGTGGTGAGGATGATCACTTTTTTAATCAATATGTTAATCCAGGTTCTGGGCAGGATTCTGAACAGAGAAGGGGGAGGGTGAAGAAAGAACAGTGTTTCTTAGAACTGTCACTTTAAAATATGTCTACTTCAATGTAGTGTCAAAGCAGGAACAGGATTATATTTTAAAGAACAGGATTAATGAGATAAACTCTTCTTAACCCATTGAATACGTGTGAGAAGTTCATCCAGAGAAGCAAAACTGGTATGTGTCCATGGCTATACACAGTATACCATGGTGAAACTTTAGAAGGCTGGAGGAAATTTCTGTGCATTTCCAAAGCAGTGTTGAAAGAGTTAAATGTGAGAGCTTAGAAAACCTGATGGGATTTTTAGAAGGTACATAAGCTAATTCACCATGTGAGTTTGTCCTGTTTCTCTTTACTTTGAGCACAACCAATAAACGTGAGTTATTTTAGTGCCAATTTCAATTTTTATCAAATAAATATACATTTCTTGCTAGATGTAATGCTTAATGAAATGCACAAAATATGTAAAATCTATAAAAATGTTGTAGTTGTACATTACTTTCTGACTGTTGTACAACCTTTATAAACAAAGTATAGTATATCAACCTTCTTGTGACAATAAGCAGATCTGTCATCTTGGGGACAGCTAAATGAATTATTTAATCAATAACAGACTACATCTCTGATGATAAGACAAGCTCAGACAAATTAAAAAGTGAACCAGGTATAGCATGTCACAAGCAAGATGCACAGGTAGTGTAACATAGATTAACATTAAGTAGAACAACATTTAAAAAAAAACAAACCAAAACAAAAAACCGACCAAAACCATAAAGCGATAGTTAGATGTTTTGGGGTTATGTGGGGTTGGATTTTTTTTTTTCTGCTTATACTAAAACAGGAAGATAACTTCTAAAAGTCAAAGTACTAAAAAAAAAGAAGTGGTAAGAGGCTTTATGAATAGATAAATGCAATAGTTTGCAGAAGTGTTTTGTACAAAACAAATAGTGGTAAGGCAGCTTAGATAGGAGTGCTTCTAGTTTTTGACACTATTAAGTATAGATTTTAAGCTGTAGTGAATCTAGCTAAATCTAAGAAGTACCTTCTTATTGACTCATTCTAAATTTTTTTTTAAAAAAAAGAACAAACTAAAAAAAGAAGATTACTGAATGTTTCTACAGCTGTTGAGAAAGTTTGGTCTCCACAGCATTTGGCAATGGTGTACTCACACCTTTTATTTTCCTCCTATGTTCATCAAAGTCTCGTAGTTTGTGTGCTGCTTACCTGGGCGTGCCCAGACACATGGCAAACATCCAAACTGCTCTATCAAAGACAGTTCTCCTTGCAAGTTTGCAAGCTATACCACAGGCAAGCTTGGTCTTGAAGAATGTCTCCAGGCTGTCCTTAAACTACATCATATACCTGTATGTTACATATACAGTTTGCACAAGTGTGAGTAACATCCTCAGGAATGGCCAGACTTGGTCAGATCCTGTCCTGCTTCTGGTCTTCATGAAAACCTACCAAAAAAAGAGTAAGGCAATCACACAGTGATAATTTGCCCAGTAATTTGTGCATCTGTGTAAAGAGAGAAAGAGACATGTTTAGTAATATTTGCTTTTTCAAATCTTCTAGAATTATGAACAAAGAGATTTTTTTTTTTTTATTCCTTTCCCCAGAATATTAAACAGAACTTTAACAACTTTAGAAATCTGCACAGCTCCTTGTGGCTTCGTATATCTGGAGCCTTTTCACAAGTTGCATTCACATTATTTCTAACGAAGAGTATGTCAGTTCTGAAATTGTATAAACAGAGCCAAGCTGTCTGTTTTAAAACTGAATGACATACAGGATAGCCAGAGCAGCTGTAACTTGTATATGTGCAATTTTAAAATGTTTCCAGCTTTTTTATTCCTCCAATGAATATGCATCTTACAACAATGAATTCAGCTCCTACAATTTACTGGTTTTCTTTTTGTTTGTCTTTCTACAGTTCTCAGATATTTTGAGTAGCTAAAATCCTTTTTAAGCAGGGAAGAAATTCTCACTTCTCTCTCTCTCTGCTTCTTCATACAGTATGCATAAATTTCATAGAAAGAAGTATAGAATAATATACATGTTTAGTGATATGAACACTTAGTGTATCTATAAAGTCTAAGGGTTATTTTGATATGCAGGGTTAAGTTTGAAACACACAGGCAGTATAAAACATTGAAGGAAATAAGAATTTTGTGGTAGAGGACACAAAAAGATAAAGATTTGCTTCTGTCCTGTATATGCCTATGTATTAATATAGGGTAATTATTGCTATAAGCTTCTGAATGCCAGCAGTAGTGATGTGTCTCATTGCTGCCATTGGATTCATGACAGCAAATTCCAATTCATCAAAGCAAACGCCTCTGCATTGCACATCAGGCATGATAAGTCTCTAATAACAGTGTATCATCTCCAAGTTACATGTATTAAAGGCATACGCATCACAGTGCAATACCACACTTTAAAAGTTGTGTTTCATGTGGGAACTTAGTATTTCTCAAGAAGTCGTCTTCATGGACTTCTGTACATTTTCATTCCTATTCTTCTGCAATCCCTTTGGGATATTCATGTCACTCAGGTATTTATTTGTGTGGTGGAGTTAACATTTGCACATATACTGATCTCACATCTGAGGTAACTCCCCCACCATGACACTTATTCATATAACTCATGTCAAAACTGCCTGCACTCACATCTTAAGCCCTTCTGAAATGAAGTCCATAGTTGGGGCAACTGTAATGAAAAGAAGTGACTTGAAATAAAATCATCCATCCATGAAAGCTCAGTTCACAGCTTTAGGATGGTCAGATGGAGATCTTCTTCAGCTTAATTTGTAGCAAGTAGCAATTTGGGCTTCATTTTATCTGTTGTCTGTCATACAACAAGCTATAAGGTGAAAAAATATCTAGGGTATGAGTATTCTGGAAAAAATCAAACCTCAAACAAAAGCCAAGTTTCTTTACTTAGTGCTCATGTACATAAAGCAATTAGTTTCATTTAATGATGGGTGTTCCCTATGGTGCACTTTCTTCATCAGTATTTATATCTTCATGCCATTATATTTTGGACAGCGCTAAACAGATCTAATACACTCAGAAAATTATAGTCACATGCCATCAAGAAAAGATATTAAACAATACTATTAGCATACAGGTGGAGCTGGATGCACCAGAGACAGGGAGACATAAATAAAATGTTTAAGTTTTATACACTTGCATTGAATACACAAAGCTAAACTGGTTAATTAGGCTGCAAACAGCAAGTTATCCTTCTCTCCACAGAGAAAATAATTCTTTGGTTACTGATATTCCTGACAGTTTCTTTGGAGTGAGTTCCTATTTCCTAATAGTACACAGAGGCAACCTTTAAGGACATATTTGAAAGTGCAAAATAAAACTAGTTAAAGTTCAATTAAGAGATTTAAGTACTAAGAAAACTGTACCATACGGTAAAACTTTTGGAAAGTCGAGAAAAAATCAGAAACAGCTCATTCTATTTATCTTCAAGTTCTTGTGCTTTTTATATCAGATCACCTCTTGTTCTCCTTCGCTACCCCTCACTCTTCCACAGCCTGTCAATCATTCGTATTTATGATCTCCGAGCTATCATCTTCTCTGATTTTGTGATGCTTGCAGATTCGTCCTTCCCTCCTTAACCTCAGTCCCTCCTGTTATCGCTATGGTCTCTAATTTCAGCTATATCTTTCACTTCTTTACTCCTCTTTCATATTACTGTGTCTGGTCTTCTGCACTTAAAACTAACCTAAGCATTCATTGTCTGTGTTTCTGTCTCCATCTACTGAAGGGAACCTAGGGAATGTCCCAGTCTTCCCTCTCTGTCCTTTTATCCTTTTTTCCCCTACTTTTCCTAAGACAAAACATATAAGACTTTTGCCCCTAATTTCTACATCTTTCACAACATCTAATTTTCCTTCAAATCTTCTTTGTATTGATTTAGCTACATTTGGCTTTACAAGTTTTCAGTTCCTTCAAATTTATTTGAAACAAATTTATTTATAACATTTGAAATGTTATTTCTGTTCTATTCCTAGCCTCTCTCCTTCTGAAGCTCCATCATTACTCTTAAATACCAAATCTCAAAATAAAAAAATTTCCTTCTATTTCTTAACGGCTTTCAATTTCTCCCATTATAAGATTCTCTACTGTATGTACATATTTTCTCTCTAGTCTCTTTACATACCAAATTTTAATCAAATGTTTCATCCCATACTTGTTGTTCACAATGCAAAACATAGTTCTGAATCCTTTCTTCTGAAAATACTGCCTTTCAAACTTACTTGCCCAATACATTAAATCCTTCATCCCCCGCCCCATTTATTTTTTTGTTCTTCAGCATAGGACAAATTGTTCCAAAAGTATTGTCCTATTTTTCATCACATCATTTACATTCTCCCACTAGTTGTCTCTACTCACCTGAAATGCTTGCTAACAAACAACCATCGCATTCCTCTAATAATCTTTATATGTATTAATGGCAAATATTATCATTGTGTGTAAGTACCCTAGCATAGATCAAAATTACATTGTGCCCAGTGCTGCACGTTCATTCAGGAAGAAGAACATAAATGCAACATCTCAGTCCTTTGCAGATCAGATCTACCAGATTTCCTCACATCCACAGTACCATTCCCCAGCCCTATCTTATGGAATAAGCTCACAACTAAATAGAGAAATATTGCATTATTTGATTGTCTTTTCAGTTTTTAAACAGACACTTCAACCAGCTTCCTCCATCTTTTCTCAGCAGTTCCTGTAATGCTTCATCTCTTTTGAAAAGGAATTGAGCACATAGTACTTCACCGCCAAAGGGAAACTTCTTGGACAAGATCTTTATTCTTCCTTGCAAAAACAAACAACTCCTTCACAATTCGAACAGCTTTCTCAGACCTTCTTGCTCATAGTGCCTGTAGTGCCCATTGCAAACTGTTGACTTCTGGCCCTTGATTCATGGCTGTCTACATTTTACCAGCATGAGTATTTTATTGACTCTCATTAAATAACTTTGCTTTTGTTGTTGTTGTTATAGTAAACTGTAAAGTTATAAAACAGATGTGCACATTTGTTTTGGTTAAGCCTGGTAGATTCCCGTCAACTTCCCCCACAATGCAACCCATGCCAAGAGAACACCGTTTCTTCCAGAAGGCCTCTCACCAGTGAGAACTGTTTTTTTTTTTCCTCCCTCAACACCAAAAGAGGTTTCTCATAAGCATTAGGCACTTTAAAACCTTCTGAATTCTGAACTGACTTACAAAATAGAAAGTAACTATTATCAAGTAAAAAATAGCAATTGCTGGCTTACATTACTGGAGAGTAAAGATGTTATGACCTGAATTTTCCTGTTTTCCTATTCCTTTTTGAACTTTTGGGAAAAATCCCAATAATTGGAATAGTTTCCCGTTTAGAAAGCTTTGTGCCTGACAGCTCAGAGGAGAAGAACCCTGGAATCATGTCTGCCCACCAATACTGTGTAGATGTTCCCAAAGGGCAAAGAAAAGGAACATTGTTATCACCCTAGAAAGAAAAGCGAACATTTTCAGTCTGTCGCCTGCCTATCATCAGGGACATTTTCATCTTCTTTGCTTCTAATTGCACTCTCCAGGCTCCTTTCCACGTTGCTGAACTGTCTTTCACAATGTCTGCTGCTCAGATTATCTTCCTCCTTTTTATTTCAGCATCTATAAGTTTTCCTTCTTTCTAGCTTCCCCTCACAGACCAGAGAGTGTGATGCCACGTTTTTCTCATTTGTTTAAAATGGGACATGCCTTGGTGTCCAGGTGCTCTTCAGTGACAGCTTTTTGTAAATATCAAGAGTTTAGCAGTAAACACAGCAATTTGTGCCAGCATTACTGGGATGCTCAGTGGGCAATTTCAGTTCGTATGCATAAAGCTGAGGAGTCACAACACTCATTGTGCCATTTTATCACTGGTAGTGGACATTTTAAATCTCAAACAGTTTCAGATTTTGCATACTGGGAAAATTTGAGTTTGCATAACTGACGTTAAAATGGGGGCAACACAAAGGCTCCTCTTCAGTGCAATATAAACTGGCAAGGCAAGAGACCTGTAGACAGGAACACAGTGATGATGATGATTGGTTTACTTTGTTTTCCTATTTAAACAGAAATGTTTCCTCATTAGTATTATAAGGAAGGGATGGCACAACCTCTTCAAATACCTAAACTTATACTTACTGCTCTTTCCTGGAAGGGAGTATATATTTCTTTAATAAATATGCTGAGTACAGCACAGCATTCAATTCCTATAAATTAGATGCTGTAAGAAGCTGTAGGGCTTTTCTCCTGAGATTTTTAATAAATATCCGCAGGTCTGAGTTTTCTTATTTATTTTTAATTAAGGGAACTTTACCAAAAGTGAAGTAAAAATCTGAAGAAGCAAACATAACATTTTACATTCTTTACCTTTTTAAAAAAAAAAAGAAAAAAGAATTTCAGAGTGACATTGCTCAATGCATCTCTGAACTCTGAAATAAATGATTTATCTTTGCATCCAGCCTAACACAAGGACATATATATTTCCTTCTAGAGTCTACACTCAATTTGAAGAGGTTGCTCAGTTCAGAAAAGAATGAATGAAAGAAACTTTACCTTGGGCATTCACCAGACCTGAATGTGTTTCCAGGGACCTAGGGAGAGTATTATGGCACTTACACAAGAGAAAGATCCTTTATCAAAATATTCTCCACCATCTGTTCTCACACCTTAATACAGAAAGGTACAATTGCTCAAGGGATAGCTGCATACATATTGGCAGTCGTCTAACGTAGCTGTGGTATGATGATGGTTAGTGCCACAAGTTCAGGAACTACGTACAGGCAGAGATACGACAGAGCAAGGATGACAGTTGATACTGTCAAACTTCAAAACAGTCATAGCTTCATGGTACTTTAAGTAATAGGTGACTTAGAAGGAAAACTGTCTTGATGAAATCACATTAAACAAATATAGACACTTTCACGGCTAGAGCAGATTCCTCCTATGGCCTTGGAATGAAATCTAGCTAAACTCTAGTCTTAGGACTAATTTTTAAAAGTGCATCTGCAGTGACAGTACCCTTGGCTTGCAAATATTGCAAACTAGTTTCATTACATTTTCTGAAGAAACTATCACAGGAGACGTCAGAAAATGGCAAATGTTCACTATGCATTTAATTGAAAATTATATAAGCAAAGCTTGATTCAGAGCTACTTACAATCACTCGTGTTAGTTCATAAATTTTATGAATGAAATTTCCAGTCAAGTGTCTTTATTTAGGGAAAATGTAATCATGGGGTAAAAGAGGAAAACTTTTCTGAATTTTCTCTATATCCCTTTCTTTCATGTATCAAAAGTTAATTCTTTTATGTTGTCATTTCATTTTTGAGTGGGTTTTCAAAAGTCAGCAGGGACCTGAAAAGATGCACAATAGAACTAGCCAGTTTTGGGAGTAAATTTACTAATTAGACAGGGAAAAAAGGAGGTTATTGAAGACCTTTTCAGCCATGCAAAGGATTTAGCAAAAGAAAGGTTTGAGATTTGGGAAGATATGGAAGATATCTTGTGAAAGATATGGACAAGGCAGGAAGGACAGTCATAATATGGTTTCATTGTAGTAATTACACTGTTAAGGGGGAGAGCCATCCACCCCATCCAAAACACCTCATGCCTAGTTCATGATTTAACTCTGTTCCGTGTCATCCCAGAGGGATCTTAGTTCTCTGATGCTATTTAGGGTGCACTGAAAGTCATAATCCAACTCCGAAGTCCCATGAAGACTTTCTGCCTTTGTGTAACAAATCATCTCTTGATTAATATGGTACCCCTAAGTTTTGCTCAAGAGTTTAGTGGTGTCTGGTCTCTTGGCAATTTGCAAAGCACAATGGGTCTGAAGAGGGAAGACAACTGCATTTTCCTGGTATTCCTGAGATGTCTTAATATCCAAATCAAGGCCACGCTTTGTAGGCATGTCTAATACCCGATTAGGGCCAGTGAGTCCAGAAGATTTTCTCCAAGGAAAACAGAAAAGCTCTTGAATGGCAAAATCCACACGTAAGGGAACAGTAATATTTTCTGTGACCTGGAATGCTCTTTTCACAAGAGGAGTGATTCCTGGGACTTCTGCAGTTGTGAAGAAAACATTTCAGAAATGGCAAAATTCCTGTTGTTTTCTAAAATCAAGAAATACAAAGTCACAGTACAGAACATATTTCATTAACATCACCAGTGCAGGACTCCGTTTTTCTGTGCCACAAAATTTTAGTTTATATTCCCCAAATACCATTTTAATACCTTGAAAATAGACCTTAAGCATTTTCAGTGGATAATTGAGCCATGTGTGCATTTTAGGACAAATATTGGGAAAAGTCATGTTCAATACCAATGTCTATACCATTTAAACAATGAAAGCATCAGGTAAGTAACAACATTTGGACAGCAAGTCAATATGACTATGAAAGGTCTCCAATAATGAGCAAACTCAGACCAATACACTGTTTGAGTATTTGGCCTTCCTATTGACAAAGGTTGCTTTCAATCACACTGTATCTATTACCATATCAATCATCACTCTAAATGAATACAACATGATCATTGACGAAGACATCACTTAAGGAGAGAAACTAAAGGTTCTATAAAAGCAAATAATGAAACTTTGGTTGATCACAGCATGAAAATTAGACCTAATCCTTAATCATTCCTATTTTGTAAAGCAAACAAATTGAAGCTAAAAATGTTAACTCTATTTCTTGTTCAGGAACTTAAAATATATGGAAATTGATATCACATTCTTAATAATTAAACATAATGCAATCCAATGCTTTGTTTGCTACACAAATTAAGATATGGAATTGAACTGATGAAAATGATTTACGTGCAGGATTAAAATATTGGCAGCTTTATAGAGTGAAATGTCACTATACTGCTGTACCTTCAAGTTTTACATTTCCTCCTTTGAATCCCTGTCAACCTTCATGAACACTGGAGAGTTTAATCAATGCTTGCAGTAGCCATAACATAACACTGAATATTTTACCTGTGTAATAATCAAAGTGCTGTTTAGTACAAGTCAAAAGCAGAAATGACAAACATATATATTGCAATTGGCAAGGTTACATTTTAAATTGCATTAAAATTAAATTCTCACACATTTCTATGATTCTTTTCTCTTCATGAAAGCAATCTGTATTTTACAACAGCTCAATGTACCCTAAGGCAATCAAATTGTATTTAGAATGACTCAGAGGTCATAAAATTCAAAGACTTACGAGTTCATGTATTTGAATCACTTTTTAATTTATATGGTACAAAACACTTCTGAAACAAGCATTTTATTTTCTTTAGATACTCCAAAGGGTGGAATTCAGATTGTAATTTTTGCTATGTATTTTCAAGTGAGTCAATATCAAAAATAATATCAAGATTGGAAAAGGAAGAAAATATTATCATCCTGGTATTATAGCAGTCTGCTTTCCTTATAGAACAACTTGGTGTGAAGCTAAAAAATATTCAAGAATGAGGAAATAAGGACAGTGGCATCATATGAAGTTTAGGAAATTAAATAGAAAATTCAAGTAGATTGATCTAATGGTTGTCAGAAACATGGAGTTTAGTTCCAAAGTTTCAGAGCAAAACCACAAGTACAACTAATTTAAAAGATAGCTAAAGTTTTGTATAGAAAAGGAAAAAGAGGGTATTTTTGCATAATGTCACAAAGCAGAGAAGAAAGGCTAAGATAAATTTGAATTTCATTAGAAACAGTTTGTCTTTAAAAAGATTTAATGACCATTTTTAACTTTATTTGAATAAACAAAGTTAGATTTTCTGCCAATTTTCCAAAAGAGATCAATGTATAAAATAGCCGCAATACCTGTAAATTATAAACCACTTAAATAACATCATAAGGAAAGGATATAAATATTAATTTTGGTTAAAAAGTTCCTAATTTATATTTTAAAAGTAACCCCTTCTGGATATTTTAATAAAGAGGTGCAACAAGAAATGCATTATGTCATAGATATATATTTGAAAATACAAATTAAAAAAACGGTGGTACTGTCAATGACATTCTTTGTTTTATTATCCCTTCAGCACTGGACTAGATCTATTAAATGTCTATTGGATTAATATTTTAAGTGGTATTTGGTCTAGATGTATGTTACAAGCATATAGAAATTTAAGAATATAGAAAGTGCTCTGGTCCACCTAGTCAATCCCCTCGTTGCTGTAACACTCAGCAGGAAGGCCTGATTTTTCCAGCAGGTGTATCCGGCTATATCAAATGTTTAATCCACCTGTGCAAGACAGCCAATTTCAGAGCATTTATTCATGGAAGTGGTTTGCTTTACTGTCTCCAATTCTATCTCTGATCACATAGAGAGTGGCAGTTTTATAATACAAAAATATGCAATACTTCAAAAAGGTTCATTAAGCTAACCTCTGTTACAAAGGTAATTTACATTTACTGCACTTCAGGCCATTACAGGTGCCATCATTTTAGGCAAACATGAATAGAAAGCTGCAATTTTTACCCCAATTTGATCTTCATTTTTCTCACAGCCAGCATTCAACAGGGCTGAGTGGGCAGAAGTAGGAATGACTCCACCTCATGCCATTCCCTGTCTCGGGTTGCTACAGGCAGACTAACGTTGAGCATTTCCCCTCCACCCTCTGCAATCACACATTGGCAAAAGGCAATTCTCAGAGTTTCAGCATTTGGGTTCTATTTCTTGCACCCTTTAAGTTTAAGCTGAATTAAGCCAAATCTCATTCAGAATCTTTAACCCGCACTTTTACTGTGATTCATATGACAACTGCCACTCCCCACGAATTTCCTATAGATCACTCTGTTTAGCTGTATGAGATATATCTCAAATGGAACCTCCTTCCCAATATATTTGTGTTTCTAGCTCTGGTCCCATACAGCTTTGAGAAGATGAACAACAGCAACATCAGTGAGGGCAAAAAAAAATGGTTTACCTCCATTTTGAAGATAGACAGAAGCTGGAGAAGAAGGATGCTTTTTTTTTTATTTTTCGCCCCCATCACTCTATAGTGCTGGGATTTCAGAACCTAAGACAAAAGTGCAAAGCATGCTTTTTCGTATTGCGACCCAAGCTGAAACAGTTTAAAGCAACATCACTACCTGTAGTTCCACTTGCATTTTGCTGACAGAAGATCTGGACTTTAGTTTCCAAAATTACCTTAGAGTTTGTGCAAAAGGAAATAAATAATTTCTTTTTAAAGAGAAGATTTTTAATGCAGTAGAGATTTATTTGTACCATTTCCATAGCATTTACAGCACTGGCACAGTGCCAAAAGGAAAGTTAAGGGTCATATACAGACAAGGTGCTGCAGAGGACGGATGGGTAGGAAAGTAATCATTGATAGATAAAGCCACTTGAGCATCTTGAGGAAAGTTACAACAATATTACAGGGTTTTGTCATCAGTGTATTAGTGTAAGATGAGTTCTGAGGAAGTCTGTTACTGGAAAATGATTGCTGCTGAGTGAAAAGTACTGCATGGTACTGGCTGAAACAGAGTCAAGTGCTGGATAGGTGATCAAGATATGGAGACCAGTGAAAGCAATGTAGGCTGTGCTTCTCATTACGGTGAGTAGAAATGGCTGGATCAGAGCAAAGGAGTAAATCAGTAACCGTCCTAGAGTGTGTAAGAAAAGATATAGAGTATCTCAAATGTTTTTTTCCAGTGCCCTTCGCAAGTGCTGGACATGCTGTGAGCATGTCCTATGTCCTGTTCCACTTCTCCCCATTCAGAATACACCTTTGCCAGGCAGCTGGATGATAGCTCCCCCAATACTTCATTTCCCACCAATGACAGTGGTTTTTATTGCATCAAAAATTCTGACTTGTACTCCCTACCTGGTTGAGTCCATCATATTTTCCACTCCCCTCTTGGAAGGGAGGCAATCTCTCCCTTATCAGCCTTCTCTAAAATAAGGAGCTATTTACAAAATATATGGCCATGGTACTTCAGAACCTGCCAAGACTTCAATATGCTATTGACATTACAAACCGATCCAATTTCAGGTATTTCTTTACTACAACTTGCCAGAAAATCATTTTGTTAGTATGTCTATTAAAATAGCCCCTTTCATCAAAGTTTATTGTAATCCTCTGATTGGTCCAGCTTTTTACTAGGGTAGCACAGATCGTATCAATGTCTTGCCAGACAAGTATGACCTGGTTGTTTTAAATGGGCATTTCACTTTTGCCCCCACTAATTCAGCATAGGACATGTAATTTACTATAGCTGACATGGAGATTCTTTGATCTTTTTTATAATACCAAAACACTGTAGACTTACAACAGTGAGTGGGCTTAGCCATGTGACTTCCATTAAAATCAATGAGACTCTCATGGCATGAAATCCCACAAAACCATTCCATTGAAAATTAATTATTCAGAGTAATAACACATTTATCTTTCCATCTAAGCATTGCAAGCATCCTTTCCAAGATTAATTAATTATGGTTGAAAAGAGGTACTATACTAATGAGGCAGGCGGTTTATACCTATTTTTGTATTTGTGTATACAGAGACAAAACCAGACAATTCTAGGTCTGTTTAAAGAAGTTTCAAAGAAACTCCCTTTGCTGGGAGTTTCACTGGTTTTGATGAACTGCTACCAGAACCAGTGGGAACTACAGGGTAAAAGTACTCCAGCATCTCATAGACATTTTTCTCCAAAGCATAAGAGCTAAGGGATAAAAAGTGGATCTCTGTAGAAAATTGGTCTAGGGCTAGGATTCTTTTAAGATTTTCTTTTCCACAGCACACAAACCCAGAATGACCTAACAAAAGTCACAGTAAGTTTGTGGTCAAGTCTGAAGCAGAATCCACTAGTCTCCCCAAATCCCCACTCACAATATTAAAAGATAGTGTTTCCCTTTGCAAACACTGTTATCAGTTCAGATTTGTCAGTTCAGCCCCAGAGTTAAGATCTGCCTTTTGCCATTCTGCATCCTTGGCAGCTAAAATACAGAACTATCTCGGGTAGGTTTTATGGAACTCATAATAACTGTGCATTGAGTATCCTGACTGAAACGCTAAGTTATAAGCTGTATACTCATGGAAACAATATTGGTTTCACCCTTTGATTTGTGCAGATATCCTGTATGCAAGTACTTCTGGCTTTATAAATGTAAAAATTTTTAGGTGTCTGGTCCCCAGTTCTAGCCACCTGAAAATCTCTCTCTAGTCTCCAGGGAGAATTATGCACTGAATTAGGATTGGGATTCCAAAAAAAACCCAGAGCAGGTCCATGCTAAATGATAGAAAACACTGAGGACAGCTGAATCTGAAACCCCAATTCACCCATGGATTTAGCCCTTCTGGCTAGATGCCTTCTACCAGGCGTCACTGTCCACATTTTCCCTTTGTGAATGGATGATTGGCTTTTTCTTTTGAAACACAGGTGGAGGGAAATGTGAAGGTGACAACAGCATATTGTTTCTGACAGCTGTTTAATGGAAAACACATAAACAGTCCTAGGAAGTATGAGGTCTCCCAAAGAACAGCGTCTTATTAACTGCAGGAGCAATGGTACTTCCTCTGGAGTTTGCCCTTCCAGGGCCCAGGAGTCCCACATTCATTTCATTCTTTTATTCACAAGGCACTCCTTTTCAAATGAGTGACAGGAAAATGGTCCTATTCAAGGTTATTTTGTTATTATGGTGTCACTTTAAGAAGGTAAGAGATGATGGTTTATGTCTTCTCAAGCTGAAGAGGACCTAGAACATATGTCACCCACTTCTTGTACCTGAAAACTGATTATTGGTTACTTAGAAGGTGAGATCTTGCACTCCATCAAATGCTTTTGAATGACAACAGCTGTGATTCTTTTGTTTCATGTTGAAGTCTGGGTAAAACATTAGACCACGCCTAATAAAGCAGAGTCATAAGGGGATGTAGTCCCCCAGACACCTCATCTGTAAATCCCGAAGAGGCTTAGGTATTGAGCATACTGCAGTTTTCTGAATGTATGCAATAATCATTTTCTCCATGCCCAGGATAATTTTATTAGCTAAAAAAAAGTTTCCTGGTTGTTTATGACAGTTTCTGAAACTTGTCTCTCACATGTCTGTGCCTTGTTTGCTTTCTGCATTTCAAAGAGACAAGATAGCAGCAGTCAGTGAATCAAGTTCCCATTGTGAGTCACAACCTGTCCTTTAGTGCCTGCAGAAGCTGAGCACTGTGGATTTATCAGAAACATAAATAACATCTTGACTCTCTGGAGGCCACAGCTCCCAGTTTCTACAAAATTCAGATGTATTTACTTGCTGATGGAGTGCTCCCCACATATTTTTCTGTGCTTTCATTGTATCAATACCTGTATTTCACCTTAACTCTAATCTACATGCCTAAGATCTGTACTCAGAATTCTCAGACAGGGAGTTTCTAGGAGACTAAAACCTAGAACTTATGTACCAAAGTCAAGGTAGTCTCAACATCCTCAACTTCTAGCACTTAAGCTTCAGCTACCATCTTTGGAGAATTCTCTTGTTCAGTTTTCTTTTCTCTTTGTGCTTTCCGTATAATCCTCCCCTCTTTTAATGTCATTTGCAAATGTCTACTCTCCATTCCAGATCAGCGTCCTTAGAGATGGCTGAGCAACATTTTCATGCTGTTTCCTATCTTGCAAGAGACCTTACACTGGGAGTAGCCTTCATTCCAATTACTTTCTAAAGAAAAGGGAATCCTTAGATTTTATCACAGCGTACAGTGCGCTTTAGTTCAGATGTAAAGAAGGGACAACTGTTGCAGAAAGACATTATTCCTCTTCATTAACATCAGAATAATTTTGCCCATCCTTTAGAAATTAGACAAATAATTAAAAATGTATATACTGCAGTAGTTTATGCAAGTTATTATATTAACATTTAACTACAAAACCAACAACCTGCATACTTTTTGACTAAACATCCTCTCCTAGAGTAATAAGGAATTCCAGTCAGCACTTTGGAATGACATTAAGTTTGTGACAAAGAAGTCATTCAAAAATTAATCTCACATTATTCTGCTAATAAACAGCAGTGTCACTGGGGGCTGGCAAAACTTCAGCTTGTCTTAAGCTTTACAGTATTTACCTCTGCAGCTACCTAAGTGTACCAGCAAATCAGGGAGTTTTTGATGCAAGGCCTGAGATTATCTTTCACTTGCAGTTGCAAAGCCAGAAACACAAATTACACCTGCATAAACAAAGGCTAAGTTTCAGAGGGCTGTGGAAGGAAGTTGCCAGCAATATGATATGCTTTTGTCGCTACTCATGCTTCTGTGCCTAAGAACATATCGTGCATTCACAACAGACTAACTTAAAGGCAGTGCATCACTCTAAATTTCAAATCTCTTTTTTATTATCAGTTTAAGTCACCAACATAACATTAAACTTTTTTTGTATCTGACTTATTAGATTTAGAGTGTTGGTGCACCAGTTCAAGGTAACTAAACAGCTTTATTATATCAGCAATAGCCTTGCAAGATATCCTCATTGTATTCTGAAGGACTTAATTTAAGGAGAAGATACTGTGAAACGTTCTATTTTTTTCTATTTTAGAGAGCTATAATCAGATAAATAGTGAGGAGACACAAAAGGAGAACTCTAAGATCCTATGGGAACAAGAGCAGGAGCCATACCCTTAATCTAATGGGATGTATTTCAGTATAGCGCACAAAAAAATAGGTATTCTCTTTGTATTAACAATACAGCAATCTCAGGAGCACTTGTCCATGTAGCATGCTGAATATTTATCCCTATTTGTCAAGAGTTTTTAAACAGTGTATTGTTATTACAAATGTTTATAGCAGTTTATCAAATAAAAGAGGAACGATCTTCTAAATGAACCCCCTTTGAATCAAACTTTTAAAATGCCATATCCTGTCTTCGATGGAAGCAGCAGCTCCACTTTAATAACTAATATTACGTGATAGCATGTAGACCACAACAAAAACAAAGGAAGAAAAACTTCCACTCTTTCTATTTTATGGGCTTGTTAAAAAGAGACGAAAAACACCATTTTGTTGTTGCTGGATTCAGAAACCTCACAGCTCTAGGTGCAAAATGAGAGGAAGTTGCTCTGCAATTGAAAATGAACAATAGATTTAAATAGCACCGAAGGCATGAAAATAGCTGGCTACAAGCCCAGAATCTATAAATAGTACCAAACTTGTTCATCATAACTCCACTGACGATGACAACATCATCAGGAAATGAAAACAGAAAAAGCAGAAAAGGAATAAAAGCAATGGACCTCAGGAATGAAAGGCCAAGCTTTTCCAGAGCAAGCTACTCAAGTTAGACAGCAATCCTAGGGTGGGAAAGCAGCAATGGCAACTAATAATGCCATGACTCCTGCTATGTAACAGTGCCAGGGAAGGAGGAAGAAAAAAGAAAAGGAACCAGTCCACTGTAGGATTAGTGCTATTGATGCAGATTCCTAATTTTTATAGGAATGGTGAAATGTAATGTTTATCATTTGTCTTGAGCATGATGAATACAGTATGTGATTTATACAAACAAAACCTTTCACTTAGCACAAAAGTTATGACATACTCTTCCTTCCCTTTTCCATGTAAATCCCTTTAACTTTTAAACAAAACCAGAAATAGCACCAATACTACACAGATTTTTTTTTTTTTTTTCGGTAGGCGTTCTTCATCAAGCTTAAGAACACAGAACTACAAACTCTGTGGAACACTGTGATCATTAACATGAATAAAAATAACCCAAAATTATAGCAATGTATATGGAAACAACTGACTGCAGAGAAAAATCTTCTCCTGTAAAAATACAATACGACTGAAAGAAGAGATGCAGGAAAAAATTCAATTCACACAGATGGAACACAGAGTACATAAACTATGTTCAAAATAAAACACAACAGAAACAGGTCCTGGTTCTTGATACTCAGATCAGATCTCAAATCCAGAGATGGAGCATGATGACTTATCATAAACTCTCATAAATTTGAGCAGATGATTTCATTTTCTATCATTCCCAGTTGATTTCTGAAATTCTCATTCCCTTTGATTGAAAACTTATTCTACAATAATTTCTGTGGGGTTATTTTCAGAGCGAGACATTGGTTAACGTGAGAAAGGGTGACGGGTTCTAGATGTCAGTATTCAAAACCACATGGGTTCTATGATTGAAACCCTTCACCTACCAAATACTCCCGCCATGGAAAAAAAAATAAAAAAATCAAACCCCAAACCAGAACGAAAGTACAGACAGTCCCAAAAGGATGCTCTTTCCCTGTCATTCTGAGCACTCACCCCTTACCCCAGCACTTAAAGGCATGGTATTTGCCTGAAGTACTTGGCAGGGTTAGCAGTTTGCTACACATCTGCTGAAGGGTTAAGCAGGCATTAGTGATTCGCAAAGGCTGTCTTCTCCCTCCCCACCCCCCCATGCATACATACCTTCTCACCCAGTTTGGAGAAGGTAAAAATGACAGATTGTGAGGGGCAAGCTAAGGTAAAATCTAAAACTAAGCAGACTTGTAGCAGAAACTCAGGAGAAGCCAACCTTTTTTGACAGTTGAGATTACCTAATTGGTACAGATCTTTGTTAATTAAGCCATTCCGTCAAGATGGATGGGTTTTGATTTTATAGAAGACAAATTTTGGATTGGAAAAAGATAAAAGACTTTGTTTACAGGCACAGAACTACAAAAGTATTTAGATATAATTTCAGAAGGCCCACTACTATCACACATGCCACGATTTTGAGACACATTAATGAAGAACACTTTTGGATAAGATGCAGACATGTAGGCATTACACTTTCAGGGAACTTTCTGTCCTGCGTGCCTTTGCTCTGAAGATGATTGTCACTTACTGGGATTGTCCCTAGGCCAGGAAAAAAAAAAGCTTTTTGGCCTGAAATTATCAGCTTTAGACCCTATTTGCACTCAGAGAGCTTCATCAGAGATGTGCTTTGCAATACAGTATCAGTCTTATGAAGCTATTTAAATTAAAAAAACAAATGAAATGTCAAATGAAAAAATATGAAGCATTGGATAACACACAACATTTGAAATCAAAGTGTCATAAAGTATCATTTGTCTAAAAAGGAAACCACTCCTGGTAATAAAATGTTTATTATTATTTATTATTTTATTTTAACTGCATTGATAAAAATTGAGATATAATCCAATAAACTATTTAAAAAAAAATGAAAATACTAATGCCATCTGTATACAAATGCAGTGGATAGAAATTTGACTTTGTTACCAGGTGAAGTGAAGAGGCCCAGATTTCTTGGCCTGACAGCAGCGTTCTTGATAAAAACAAAATAAAATGGACTGAGAAGCATATATATGTTTCTGAACTTCTGGAGGCAGTGGCATAGTTTCACTCCTGGTCTAGTACAGAGGGCTCATAGAGCTGTTCAAAGTAATGACTAAAGCTGAGCATGTTCAAATAGCTGTTCTAGCTACTAGAAATCAGCTGAGCATGTGCACCATTCCTCCTCGCTGCCAGCAGAAGCTGAGGTAGCTTGCACAAGTATCTTAAAGCCATTGCACACAACCACTAGTGTCTGGGTAAACCATTTCATCAATGCCTTGAGTTGTAGAGTATACCTGAGGGAACAGAGAGCAGGTTGAAATCATAAAATGAGAGTGTGTGTCTAAACAGTTAGAAATACAAGCTCATTTTACTTTCAAAAATATTCCACAAAGATGTAATCTAAGCACTACACATAGATACTTCATCTAAAGCAATTAACATAATATCAAGTGCCAAGTTGTGAAAGCTAGAAGTCTATATCTTGCTACTATCATTCCATCATTTATGGCAAAACAATGCTGATACGTTGCCCGAACAGCAATACAGTGTCATTAGGAGTTTAAAGACTGCAAACGTTTTCCAGGACATTGATCTATTTAAGGTGGGGGGAAAAAAAGAAAAAAAAACAAAGAACGGAAAATCTCCCAGTGTTATGGTGTCGATTTGACTCAGCCAGACAATCCTTCAACTTTTAAGAAGAGTTTAGGAACCTTTAATTCTCCTCACCTCTTAGAAATGATGGCGGCCTGCCAAAGAGGAACAGGTTTTGTGCTAAGCCTCTGCTTAGACTATATTCCTACTACCAGATCTTCCTGCCAGAGGCATCAGTAGGATTTGAAAGCAAGGGCTGTGGGCCACAGATAGAAATTCAATATTTTTGGGGACAAAAAGATAAGCCCCAGGAGCTCTGTGTTTTACTGCTCTCTTCACTGTGGAGAGTGGCACTTGATGTGATCCTCACTGCTGAGCATGACACAATACATTTCAGAGCTGAAACTATTGGACTGTAGCTAGATTTTGCTTTAGGGTGGAAATAGGTAGTGTTCTAGAATCAAGAAAATACAAAAAATGATGGGGATGTTGAGTCCTCACAAAGGAAATAAACTAAACATAATACAATAGAGCTGGAGGCACACTGCACTACCCCCACTTTATGTACACACACACACATACAAACACACTTTATTTATTTAATTTTGTTTAATATAGAATACAGAGCATTTATTGGCATGCAGAGCCTTGTCACTAGTTTGTGAATTGCATTAAGTCATCTCACCTGGGGCTTAGTATTCAACCCTTGTAGGCATGCAAACCAAATAATAATAAAAAAAAAAAAAAGCCTGGAGCCTGTTTATAGAATTTAGCATCCCATTCTGAACTTTAAAAATTCATAATCATGCAGTACTTTACAGTCAAGTTAATCATATCACATCATATCACTGCTAGGTGCAGAAATAAAAACTCCTTAGCACGTTTCAGACAATCACACTCAGTGTGCCATGACTTCGTGAATTCTTTTATAGGGAAGAAACACACCTGCACACAGAAATGCACAGCTCTGAGCAGAAATGCTGCAACTGTATGTGTTGCTTTTAGGTATGCACTGACTAGTTAATTCAAGGCTTTAAACCGTCTATAAATGGGGCTTAACAGCCTTGCCAATTCATTCAAGGGAGGGCATTTGTATACATTGAAAGGTTCTCAGAAGTCTGAGGTTAAAGAAACTCAGAAAAGGGAGGAAAAAAAGATTATACAGAAAGTTAAGTCTCTAAGGAAAAAAGCAAGCACAGTAATGTGTTAATGGTACACAGAGAACTGGAGAAAAGACAGATAACTTTAACATATATGGAAGAAAGTGTTATTGAAAAAGCAGTTCTTTTCTCCTAAACGAAGAAGAAGACAAAGTTCACTGTGGCTTGAAAAAGTAGAGTACGGAGCTCTGTTTCAGAACTCCACAAATATTTGCAAAAATTTTCTGAGGTATTTGCCCAGCTGTCATGATGACTAAAAGGGAAAAATAACAGTCTACAAATATTTGAAGGGAGTAAACACCAATGAGGAAGGAGTATAGCACCATTAGTATAATGACAGCGGTTCTGTGGTTTAAATATAAGTAATGAGATGCTATTAAGATCTGGAAAATGTATATTGACACTTTAGAAAAACTTCCTAACAATGGCATTGAATGCCTTTGGAACGAGAGTCTGGAAAGTGCTTGTCGTTTGGGCAGTTTAAAACTCTCTTCTTTCATTCTAAGGTTGCTCCAAATTGCACAGATCATTTCAGCTTCCAGTCAGTCCACTGTCAGGTGAAAAAAAAAAGAAAAAAAAAAAGTGGCTTAGTGTCACTGTTTCTATGTGTAGAAGCTGAAAAATTTAAAAATTTGTGAAGCTGGGGAGTTAACCCAATGTCCAATCTCTTATATTTTACATTTTACAACTTCTGTAACTGCATCAAGCTTAAATGCGCAACTGAATCCAAAGTTTCAAAGCAGCATTCTTTGCAGATGAAACATTACCCTCTTTCTTTCAATGCCAGATTTCCATTCTGTTTTAACATTTAATTATGCTAGAAGTTGTTATTTCAAGAAGCTGTGGGTTTGAAATGTCTTTATTTATATAAAAATGATATTTTTCATAATTTTTCAAGAAGGCTATGTGACCTACTCTTCTGACTAATTTTTCAATAGAGATGTGCCATAGTAACACTTTCTCCCTGATAAATATTTTTATTAGCTTTATAAACACACTAAAAAAGTTGTTGAAAATGGCAAAAATCAAACCAATTCTAGTGAATTATAACAAAGCTACAATATGGTAATAGAAAACATCTGCTGGCAATTCGTCATTTTTAGGAAAAGTTTATTGTCTAAAACACTAAGGGCCAAATTCAGAGACCACTGATTTCATAAAATCCTGACATGCATTTCTCTCAAAAAGTCTAGGGATGTAGCTGACACACAGCTCAAGGTATTAGAAATTATTTTAGAACTTTTTCATTATTGCCTTTATTTAATTTTCTTTTAATGGAGTTGAAGAGATGTCATTAGGCTTGGAAAAAGCTGGGCCCCAATTTAATGGCACCAAGGGGAATCATGGAGATTTCATCTTGTCACAGCTGTAAAATTAGAGTGGAGGAGGCCACCAGCCCCACTTCTGAACTGAGTGGGGTGGAGGGCTGGTGTCCTGGGTTGTCCTGGAATATTCCCAAGCTGATGGGGGTGGCAGGGGGTTAAAGACAGACATTGTCATTTGGAGACAATTCAGTTAGACCATCTGCATAGCTGTGTGGAAAGTTTTTAAACTGTATCAGCCCTTCCTCTGTCTATCCCGGGAAGAGGCAAACCAGCCCTGTGTGTAGGTCCCTAATGGGACTACGGAAAACTCAAGATTCTCAGTTCAGCTTCTCTCAGGTTTGGCAAAGGCTTATTCTGCATTTCAGTTGCAGGAAAGTCACAATTTCATTCTGATTCTGGGAAGTTAGTACTGATGCCCATATATTAAGAAGTGAAGGACAAGTAAGTTCTTAAACACCAAATCCTCAGCTCAACATCCAGCTGCTGACAGTAAAAAAAAATCTATTTGAGAACATCAAGCGATATTTCCTGTAAATATAGGGTAATCATGCGGCTGTGGACATTTTGACTTGTTGGGGCTGATGCACTTACTGGGTGTTTTTTGGTCAAGGAAGCACCTCCAGTTAGGAAGAATCTCCAAGAATTTCCAACTTCACATACACTTTGTGTCTCATATTCCTAAACACCTACAGCTCTGTTGGAGACAGAATAATGGCACAGACTTTTCTTCAGCGTGATTGCAGGACCCCTTTATATTTCAATTATTTAGGAAACTCATAACATGTTCTTCATAGGTCTTTCTTGATCCGGTTTTGATTTGTGACTTCACTCCACAGAGATGTGGTGGGTTTGGAACACTTTTGTCTTTAATCTGCCCCAAATGAGGTACAGTTCCTTTTCACTATGAAGCAGTTACTTTACAGCCCTTTTTCTATCCAGCCGTTAGTACTGATTTGGACTGAGCTATAACATACAATAAGTCATCAGCTTGAATTTAAGGCACCCCACTGCCTTCTGAAAGAAGCTCTGGCTTAAAAATTGAAGTTAAAAGACCAGTGAGAGCCCTTCAGCTAAACTCAGAAACACTGTATACATTGTGGTCAAACACTAATTAAACAGTAACTGAAGTACTAATTAAACAGTTACAGCTAGAGGCTTTGACATTCAGTTTCATGTGTCTGTATTTTACTGGCATCATCATGGGTGGCAAAAACAAAACTAGTCATAGGATCAGAGATTAAATACCTTTAATTTCACTAGCTTATTGCTTGTTGATTCAGCTGCAATGGTGGCAATTAAAAAGCTACTATTCAGTCATGGCTAATGCACAGCAGTACCTTGTATCTTAGAGAAACTGTACTGGAAATGCTTCACATCAGCTCTGTTCATACCAGATACAAGTGATACTGCAGCAAAGAAATGACTTTCAAGCCTGATTCTTAGAGACAGGAGAGAAAGAGCTACAAACTTCCATCTAGCCTGAGAAGCAGAAACATCTCACAGATAGTGAAGTATCTGAACTAAGCAGCAGTTGAATCTCTGTGTGCCACCTCTACTTATAAAAGCTGTCATTTCTGCTGGTAGAAGTTCTCATGTACTGTTTTGGGTTTGTTTTTTTTGATGGGGTGAGCTCTCTGAGCTTGACCAGTTTCAACAGAAATAGGGTGCCACCCACTACCTTTTCTGTGGTTCATCCCCTGCATACACTAGATTCACCATGGATTTCAAGTGAGCTGAGATGTGGTGAACGTGGCATGACTTTCAGGCTGGAAGTGAAAGAAAGTGCTGATATTACTGAGGTTTGCATAACAGTGTTCAACGTGAGCTGCTACAAATCCATGAGAACTGCTGTAGAGAATTTCAAGAGACACAAAGAAAACTGCCTAATGAAAAAGAGCCTGTAAACAAAGCCAAGCCAAACAATCATAAAAACTCTGTGCATATTTTGTCTAGATACTTTCTGGTACTGTACATTTCCTGTTTTGACAATCATTTTAACTGCTACCATACATCAGTCCAAGGATATGACAATGCTACAAAAACCACTACAATATATCACTTTCAAGTAGTTCATTTTACTGAAAAATGCTATTGTATTTTTTCAGATGGAGTCCTCTTCTTTTTAAGAAAATACATTTTCATGTACCATCTTTGTCATGAGCCAAATCCTTCAGTCTTTACTCAGATAAAAATTCCAGTTAACCCTGTGTTAGTTTTGGCTAAAAAGCATGACAAGATTGTTGGCCCTCTGAATGTAAAAATATTGATTTCTAACTTCTGAGTGAGTGGAAGAAAATTAACGGGTGTGGAGTGAGACCTTAATAAAACATAAGACAGAAATAAATTCAGTTTGAAGATGAAGATGCACCTACAGTACCTCTGTCATGTCTTATATCCATATCAACATTGCTCTAGAAAGTCGAGTGTTGGCAATTGACTAAAACTCAAGGAAAAACACTACTAAGTATTGACAATGGCCTCAGGAAAACTCTGATCCTTAAGATGGTAACATGCTAAGAAAAACTCATACTGAACAACAAATAAGATGATTAAGAATACAGAGCACATATAAACAAGAACAGCATTGAAAAACTGTAAAGTGGGAATTTAGATCTTTCACGTTACACATACAATGTCCAAGTTCTAATTAAGAAGCTGAAAAGGAAAATTAATCGGAAAACACAAAAAGGAAGACCAGACACAATATTAGAGTAAATACTACCATAACAGATATGAATTGGACTGGAAATGAAAAAGGAGGTGCTGGGTTACAAAAGCATTGTGGATAGGTTTCAGGTGATCTGGTGGAAGTTCTCATGTCCCTTGCCTTTTCATTTTAACTGATTTAAAACAAGATTAAATGATCTGGAAACTTATGAATATATTTTCACTTCCTATCATTTAGTACACTTGCAGTAGGACAAAAAAAAGAAAATGTTATAATGAACTCAGAGATGATTATTTAAAATTTAGAATAACAGAACATTACGGAGGCCAATGGAAAAATTAATATTGCCACCTATTGGTGAAAATTGAGAAGGCCAAATAATTCCTAATAATTTGCATATCCCCAAGGAAGGTCTTGGCCTGTGTAAAATGACTGATAGTTACTGTTTTCATTTACGTGACACCAGCTAGTCCACGGACTACACATAGTAATCTCAGTGAAAAAGCCATATTCCTTCCTACTATGGCCAATGCCACTGAACCCCAAAAGACTCAAACAGACCCCCCCCAAAATAAGAAAGAAACAATTGTAACCATCTGTTGTTCTATTGTGCAATATATTTCATAGCAGCACTTCTGTAATAACATTAAATTAAATTCATTAACAATCTAATTCTTTGAATAGCAGCAATTGTTTTATATTCACTCTCTTCTCAGCTTAATCTCATTTTTCTTCCACGTATCTCCTACCCCAAAAACCTTCCTTTGATATATTTAGTACCTCTTTCCCTCCTCTTCTTCTTGCCATTTCTTTCTTGTATTACATCTACTATTTCTCTTTTATATTTGATAGCTATACTTCGGCCATTTGTTCACGTTACCATCCATCTACCCAAACATAACCACGTGCACATTCCTCCCCCTGTCCTTGCCCTAAACAATCTCTCTGCAAAATGAGCAGTGGCTTTATCATAGTCTTTCTTGGAAATTTGCCTTTCTGTTTAATAAAAAAACCTAACAGATGAAGTTGTTCTGCTGCTTCTGTTTCCTTCTTTGCTGATACATCTCCTTACACTGCTTAAACAAGTAGCTATGTCAAGAGATACACTTTGCCTTCTATTTTTGATAGACTAGCATCTTCAGAAAGTCTCTTCTGTGCTTTGTAGTACATGGGTCAATACACAGCACTCTAGAGGAGTCAGCAAATCCATGGCCTGCCAAGCCCACTTTAAATTCCCACAACACAGAGCAGTTAAGTTTTATCAGTCTTGAGAAATGGGGAAGATTTTCATTCTCTCTTTTTTTCTCCCCTTGCATACACTAACGTACCATCAAGACAAACAATACACAGCTATTTCTAAAATGTGTCTTTAAATACTCAGATACCTTTATAGGACACCTAATTTTGATTTTGATACATATTTACGAAAGAACTTGCCTGAAATTATTTGGACAAATTTTCTCTTAAAGGCTGCCTCTCTAAAATAGTTTCAGTCCTTTCAAGCTCCTCCTTCACTTCCAAAAGCAGAAGGAAATAGAAGTGCCTTACAGAGTACCCTGAAGGTCTAAAAAGATGGTTTTAATAAGCTCACAGCTGAAGGCACCGTTAGGGAAACTCTGATGCCAGTCCTCCCTCTCAGATTTACAAGATATCAATTCAAGTCCCTCAAATGCCTGCAACTATTGTGAAAGTCTTATGCCATTTTAGCTTTTATAGGTCAAAAACATACCTTAAATTCTACAAGAAAAATCAATAGGCAGGCAGCATAGCCTTGTGAGGACAGCAGCCATATGCTCCCACAAACATGCAATGTTTAGTGAGAAGACTTTTTTCATTAACTTAGGCTTCTGGATAAACTCATGGACTAGCTCCATAAAAAAACCAAAGCCGCACTATAATATAAAATAGCATGTAAAAGTGTTGAGCCTTGTAACAAACTTTCTGTATTTCTCAGGGCAGAAAAAACCTGAAATCAGATAAGATATTTCAATACAAAACAACCCAGTCTAACCCAGGGGAGGAGAAGGAGCGCAAGGGGCCTTGGTGTCCGATGACAGTCAATGAAGAAATTCTAATTTATCATGAAAAATGCATAAATAATTAAATTAAATCTCTTTATCAAGAGCCTGCCTCAATCCAGAATATATACAGGACACCTACATTCCTAACCTGCAGCACAGAGAATGAGGATTTTCAGCCTTCTGTGTTCAACAAACAAATTATCCTCACTTGCAACAACACAAAGTTTGCTTTATCACACACACAGTTTCAAGAAACATTAGCAGAATACACTGTACAAATTGCTCCAGGTGAAAATAAAGAACACTGCTACCACGATCCTGCTGATTGTAAGAAAGAAGGAAAAAACATCCCCACAGTTTTTACTAATCTTTTATCATTAATAAAACTCAGACTAGTATCGCTTCATATGTTATCTTAGACATATATGGTGGATAGATTTCTCAGGAAGACCTGCGGTCAGCTTCAGAGTGGCCACAGAGACAGACTAAAATTTTACATTCATGCTTTGGTCTGGGATGTTCCCTTGAGTGCAATACTATCTTCAAACAAGGTATTTCTTGGCAAAACCTTTTCCTTTCTGTAAAAATAAATGGTTACTTCACAAAGAC
>VZSZ01007560.1:115450-120450 GCA_013398815.1 Ibidorhyncha struthersii
GAAGAACAGATACAAGTTATGCTTATAGTTAAGAAGTCTGGAATGTCATCAAAGTACCCTTTCTACCTGAGGGGTATTAGTAACCCAGTCTGCTATTGGATCCCTCTATCACAGGGAGGTGATCTGAAAGGAGCAGCATAATATATTTAATCAGAACTCTGTTATTTAAGATGTAAATGGTAAAGTTATTCCCATATTNAAGAGGAAGATAAAATAATCAACAACACTACAAAACAAAAGCATGAAAAGGGAGATTTTCCTGTATCTTTCCAAGTGTTGCATAAGGTGGGGCAATTTTTAAGCTGTTGCTTTCTTTGGTTTAGTTGGGTTTTTTTCCTGTCTTTATTTATTTTGCAGCACCTACCATATAAACCTTGTGGCTGAGGAGGACGGTAGTGAAGGCTCTAGTCCTACATTCAGATTCATCTGTTTGGCCACTCAGCATTGAACAGACACTTGTTTATCAATTCAGACGCTAATTTGGGGGAGAATAGAGCCAGGGCCCAGGTAATAACCAGTGAAATTCCATAGAGACAGGGCAAACATTTGCAGGAGCCAGTAAAACATATACCACTTTCAGACAAGCTAGTTTCAGGTAGGAAGTTCTAGTCTTGTGAATGACAATGAAGCCAACAGAGAAGTAGTTTGGGGAAGTAGAAGGAAACAGAATACCAAAGCAGACAAATGTAGCAGAGCAAAAGTGTTAGAGAGCTATCCAGTATAAAGAAAAGGTAGATAAAAAGGAAGACAGAGGTTTATGCAAGTTCTTAATGGCAAGGACAAGAAGCTTTCAATTCTTTATCCTTCAAAAAACACACTGTTGCATGGAACAGAGAGGAGAACGTAAGTGAAGCAAAGAGAAAAAATAGCAGATAGGTATGAGAAAGCATTTGAGCAAGTTACAAAGCTACTGCAATCTATATTCTGCTTCCCCTGGTTCTCTCTGAACCCTGGTAGAAAGGAACAAACAGAGTGCCAAGAATATTATTCCAAACCTTGGTTCTCCTCCTAACACACACTAGGGAGTAACAGTGGAGCTGACCAGTTGGTCGACATATACCACCTTGAAATCAGATGGAAAGATTTCCTCTGCTGAAAATATTCTTAAGAGTCCTAGTCCTTATCCTTTAAAGCTCAAAATTCAGTATTATATTGTAGAGAATAACCTTCATGGTTTTAGTCTGATGTTGATCCTTAAAAATCCAAAACCTTGGTTTTGCCAGGTTCTTGCAGATCAGCATGAAAAAGGTATAGGCAGGTAGTATTTACTTGGTGCTCTTAGCTATAGCACTGCCATTCTGCTAGTTCTTACCTCCAGTATACATGCCTGGGTGGGTGAGGGAGTGCAAAGACAAATTTATGTGGATCTAGATGAGATGCTGTAGTCTCTCATGTTTTAAAATTGTCCTAGGATTCAAACACCTTAGTCTAAAAAGGAAGAACACATTCTTAATGCACTCCTTGCTTCACATCTCAAGGGAAGAAATGGCACTGTGTTTCCAGCAGGCTTAGATCATTGGAGGAATCTTTTGTTGTTGCTGTTCATTGCGAACAAAGCACTGAAGGCCATGTCATTATTAGTTTCCACATTCTTCTCAGCCTCCAAGCTTGAGAGCTTTTATAACATGGGTCTGACGCTTACAGTCTTGAGCCTTAAGAGAGAAGAGCAAAAGCAAACAGAAATGGGACTGAGAGTCTGGAAGGGAAAAACTGTGATTGTCTTTCTCCCCTTTTCACATCTGTCCTTGGCAGCCTTTCACTAGATGATTAAGTAAATAATACACATTGTGTCTAGATGCAAGGTATGTGAAAAGAGGAGGGCACAGCCCGTTCTGTATTTATGGTATATATCACGAAGGGTAAATTTACATGAGACTTTTTGATTCAAGCAGCAATTAGTTTCCTCCATCCTTTTTAGATTTGTTCAGGTGAGTAGATGAGAAGGGCGTAAGGGCCAGCAGTAACAAATGTGTCTAGGAAACTATGCTGACAATGGAGAGCAACATCTATTGCTGTAAAAGGAATGCCTCCAGATCCTCAGACACCTAGACTTGGCTTCCTAGGGCTTCAGATTCTGCCCACTTTCTTGTGTTCCTCCCTGTTTCAAAACAGAGAGAGAATTCCCCTCTTTCAAGCAGGGAATGCAGTTTCTGACACCAGTCTTCCTTTCCTACACATCCTACTGGGAAAAACAGAAAAAGATAAAGCAGCAGAGCCAGCAATGAATTTATTGTATTTAATCACCAGATGAACTACAATTAATACTTTTTTTTAGAAAAATAGAGGGAGAAAAAGAGAAACAATGAAAAAAATCCAATGAACTAATGACAGAACACACCCTGCCCTCAAAATACTCTTTGGTCCTGCTGTGTGAGTTAAACTCTGGATTGTTTCCTAATTATTTCAGGAGAGGGAAAAGAACTATCAAAGCAAACTTAATTTGCCTCAACTAGGAGCATATCAATGAATGAATATCTTCCTGATTAAAGGACTAGAGCTGATGTAAAAGATTAGCGTATTTAGCATAAAATCAGCTCTGGCCAGCTCTGGAAATTTCAGTGCTGCAACAGACTGTCTGTCTATCCTGTGTGCACTCAAAGTACATCTTCAGAATTGTTGATGGCACTATTACAGATAGAGGCACCCTGCGTAGTGCAGCTGGTATTGAGTGCCTCACTTTTTAATAGAGGCAGCTAGACAAGACCCCTAGATTACACATCGACCCCTATAACTTGAAACTCTAAGGAGAAAGCTGACCAGACAAGCAGTTATGATGATCTATTCAAAGTGGTTGAATACTCTCTTTTTTGTGTGGAATAAACGTATGTGAATGAACCTTTGCTGCCAATCCTACAGAGTCTGCAACCCCCTCCTACTGTTGTCACCTCCCTTCCTCCCTCCTCTTCCCTCTCTGTACTCCCATTATAAGATAAATGGAAGAAGGGGGAACAAAAAAAAAAAAAAAAAGCTTCTGCTTATTCTATTTCAGGTACTTTGACAGGAAAAATTCAAATACAGGTGAACCAATTGAATGCCGTTATAGGGCTTGTGGATGTGAGCGTGATGCATTTGTCTGCAGAACTTGAGAACTTCACCCATGCTAGTTGCTTGACACAAAGTGGGTTGAGAGGAGTATCCCTGAGAGAGATCAAGTCCACTTCACACTCAGAAAGCCTTTTTTTTCCCCCTAGCTCTGTTCTCTTAACTCATCCTCTTGTTATGATTCAGTGTATTTTTTCCTATTTCACCCTGTAGAAGTGACGCTGAATGCAGATGAGCTGTTAACTAAATCAATGAAAGCAACTAGCATTACTAGATACTTTTAACTGGTAACAAATGCACTGATAATGCTTTTCAGCATGAATTCAGGTATATCAGATTACTTCAAGGACTTTGGTAACTGCCACAACCAGAGTAGACGCTTTTGTCCTGCTTTAGTAGACAACACGTGCAAAATTTAAATTCTTTTTCTTTGGTTTGGGTTTTTTTTTGCATATAGTTTCTGCTTTTGACTTGAATTATTTTCATCAATATCTTTACTTAATCATAATTAGCAAAATGTTTCAACATATTTATTTTGCATCAAAATAAATTCTGAAGGAATTATATGTAGAATTAAAAAACAAACAAACAAACAAAAAGCCAAACCAAACCAAGTGAAAACCCCACCCACTTTGCATCCAGTATATAACAAGGAAAATAAAATTTAAACTCTAAGCAAGGATTACCAGGTCATTATAAAAATGCAGGTATGAATTAGATACATACATGTTTTAACTAGAACTGGGTTATTCTAATAATAAAATTACTCATTAATCATACATTAAACAAAAATATCAGCTTCAGTATTAAACTACAGAGTCTTTCATCTCTTTGCAAAAAGATTGAAATAGATTAATTAAGTCTGCAACATTTCTAACTACAAACAGCTTGTATGCTGGAATGAAAGGCTTAAATCTAGTATTAACGAAATTTCATAAAATTCTTTTTCCTTCTTGGCCTATTAGTCTTCTTGCCAGTCTAATTATGACATTTAATCTATATGATCATTATTAATCACTGGCCATTGTAGTTCTCCCTATAAATTCCTATGGATGGTTCACATTTATGAAAAAAATTCTGAACTTGGCTACAATACACAACTACAACTGCACTTATCTTAGAAAATCTATTTTAAGAACCCAATTATGGGACAATTCAGCAAGAGATTCCACTCATAAATTCAGCAGCCAAAGCCATCAACCCCTATATATCTTATACGGTCCATTGGATGATGGTTAAAAAATAAAGTGATGTCAGGGAGGGTATGACACATTGAACTGAGGACTTAAATCACTTTGGCTCTTCTGCACCTTTGTTGTCTGAACTGAACTTGGATAAGCTGCCTGTTCAGGACTCACAGTCAATTATCACTGATAATTTTTTCAGCTGTAAAATGACTGCAGTACATATTGCAGTTATTGAAACACTGAACTAAAGTGTCATAATTGGCATCAATAATCATTTTGCCTTGGTAAAGGCCTGTTTGAACAGTGTGTTGCTGTATTAAATGTTTCAGAATTAAGTTACAGCATATTAAATATCAAAAAAGTGCATAGATGAAAAATCAGAATATTTTCCTTAGAAAGTACCTTACTTGAGAGTCAAAGTTATGAAATTTGTCAATGCATGTGTTTGTGTTGTCTTATTTCTGCATCATTAAGTACAGGCTGTAACTGTAACTAGGAAACAAAGACTTTTTGTTCAAAACGCACAAGGCATAAGAAATACAGATACACATAGATTTAAAGCTGTTACTTTATTAAACAGAGAGGGATTAGACAGTGAATGGCTGGGTAGTAGAATCCTCCTTTTCCCCCCTCACCCCAAAATATCAAGCTCTCTATTGGGTCCAGCACAGGGTTAAATGGCATCATCTGATATAAACAATAAATCAGAGCTGGCTCTATTCAGCCTAATCTTCAGGTCTCAGCCCACCTCTGAATCATCTTGGGTTTTTT
>VZSZ01007560.1:125450-295885 GCA_013398815.1 Ibidorhyncha struthersii
CAAAATTCTGCCATTTCTGTTATTAAGCTGTGCTTACAGCAAACGATAATGTTTTATAATTTATTCCAGCTTGCAGGAAAAAAATCATATTTTTAAAATGCGCTTCAGTAGGAAACTATTCATAGCATTTCAAATTTTTCCTACCTTTTTCTTTTCTTTGTCATTTTGATATTAAGGAGTAGACTGAGTAAAATGTAAATTATAAAATACATGAGTTTGGAGGCTGCGTCTTTCAAGGATTAAGGTTCCAAATTTTCCCTTCAGCATCATATTAAACAGGTTGGAGATTCTCAAGTCAGCTGAATTCTTTGTTGATAGTAGCCAAAAACACACCTCCCCAATGCCTCCACTACAATTACTTTCTCCTATTTATAAAAAAAAAAAAAAAAAAAAAAAAAAAAAAAAAACAAAACAAAAGGAAAAGGACAAAGTATAATTCAGCTTGATATATAATCTGTGCAAGAGTGGCATAGACTAAGCATGTATGGACATATTTTCTTCTTATCCTGAAAGAGACTGCATCTCCAGGTCAGGACTGTTGTTAGTGATAGGGAGGTAAAAGGGAAGTCCACTTAGCCAATGTCTTGCTTACGCTATAAGAAAGCATGCACTAACGAAAGCAAGCACTTCATGATGTTCCATTTCTGAGGCTTTTATGTCGGAAAAAGGGAGAATTAATTTTTTTATATATGAATAGTATACAACATGCTTTTAATTTAACAGGTGACAACAACACAGTAAAGTTTTTTTGAGTAACTATTTTGTACTTAACTAGCATTATCACAGGTGTCTTTTAACCACATTAATAATTGCTTTCTGATGGGTTTACACAATTTTGAATTCTTTGTATTAACAGGATTATTCCTACTTGCATTTCTTTCTCATTAATTACTTCAGAAATCACTATTATTACTTAGCAACAAATTTGAAGGGATATTAATGCAGTAAGAACATTGTTAAGAACATTGTTACAGGAATGCTAGAAGGTGAAAATCCTTTACCTCCTATAAAAATATTGCTATAGAAAGTTCTGAAGTTTGCATGACTTTAACAGGTTTTTCATTTTTTGTCTAACACTACTATCCATACAGGCAATCAGATACCAAGAATGCAAACAGATTAATTCTTTTAATATATACATATATATAAAAACATTTACATGCATACGGTATGCAGACTATTTGAATATACATGCTAAAAATGTTGAACAATACATGCTATAGGTTTGCTTATTGTAAAATATTAAGTAATGCAATCAGCAAATCATATTTTTAAGTAATGCTTATACATCCACTGTTTTCATGAATATATTTTGGGTTCACTTCTGCAAACACGTGTGAGTTTACTCACAGAAATAGTCAAATTTAAGTCAATTGATATTTTGGCAATTTCAATTATTCATCTGCATACAGTTTCCAGAAATCTGGTCCTTACATTTGAAATAAGAAATTTAAACTTTCACTTTGCAATCAGATCTAATGCAAAAAGATTCATTTCAAGTCTACAAGCCTCTCTTTCGGACCTATTTAAAAATCCTCCTATTTAAAACTCATCCTTACTTATTTTCTTTCACATGTAAAGGTCATTTTCTTGTGCAAGCTGAAGAAAAGTCACGCTGAAGAAAAACATTATTTAATTCCTAAATAGATTAGTTTGCAGCCTATTTAATGCTTTAAATAATTAAATTATTTTAATAATATTTTATCAATTAATGTAATGATTTATTCTGACCTGGCACAGATGCACATTGAGGAAAAAGATTTCTTCCAAGTAGTTAAATTATAATCCCCCAACAGAATGTAAAAGAGAAAAAATGGCTTTGTTAAATTTTCAATCCTTTCTTAATATAAACATTAAAAATCACAGGATTTTGAAAGGACAAGTAGCTTAGGTTAGGGAAAGATTTTTCATTTTTTACATAATGGTTGTACTCAGAAGTAATTTGCTTTTACTAGAATGCTGTAAAGTTCTCTCTCAGCTCTGATGTACTGTATAAAACATTTCTTAACTCATTAATGTCAAATATAAATTAGTTTTATATTGTAATTTTAACAAACCAGACTCTACAGGCAACATAAAAAGCTCGACCACTGTCAGAAATGGTGTAAAGTCGAATGCAAATTTAAACCAGGTATCATTTTTCATAAAAGAGATACACACATAAAAAAAGACACATTAGACTTTCTTGGAGATCCTGAAAATATTGCTGGATATTATGCAACATTATTAGTAACTGGAATTTTGTAATCAAAAAAAGCCCCACAAACCCCAACAGTTTTAATTGAGCCAATGAAAGATGATTGTGCCCTTGTTATTAAAATACCTTTCTTGGATACAACAGTTCTGGACTATGACTAATATCCAGTGTTGGAGTGTCCTGAATATGATTTTTCCCCATGTATATCCTTTGAATATCTGAGCAAGCATGTTGTATTGTATTAATATCATAATTCAAAGGGAAATTTATTAAACCTCCCCCCTCCCAGTTTTCCCATCATAGCTAAAAGTTGCAAATTCTATATGGCAGAGCCTAGACAGTAATATCAAATTTTAATAACAATTTCTCTTCTTCAGTCAGTGCAATACTGAAGAAAAGCATAAATTGCTGTGACTGACCGTTAGTTGTTAGAGAAGCAATCTGACTTCTCCACACCCTTATTTCAGTGTATCTGCTCTGTCCCTCAGCTGTATTAATGATAGCATGAAAGGTCACATGATAAACGAGTGACAAAAATATCAAAACATATTAGCCTGTAGCTTTGTTATCAGTGTATGGCAGAGATGACAGAAAATTGTATTTTTCCCCTGAATAATTTTGTGTTACATTTTGCTGGCTAGGCAGAGTGAATTAGGGAGAAAATTCTGCCTCTGACTGTTTGTCTCTTTTTCTGACATACTTTAAGTAATAATATACATTAATAATAGGGAGTAGGCACAGGGAAGAGGTAAGGATTCAGGAGCAGACTGTCTGTTTCAATTCTACGAGGTGCTATCCTTGTTTCTTTGGCAATACAAATTTTGTTGAAAAATATGCACAGCATTGAATGTTATTAACGCTACTGATAATAATCTGGTGCATGTTATGGTTATAGTAACTGAAAGACACATGAAAAAGAGAAATAGAAAAATAACTTTGAAGCAATGAGGTTACATTTCCACCCAGTTGTACCTCTCACCACTAGAAATGCACATACTCACTAATTAAATAAAGGCAAGCACCAACAATGCTTGGTACAGCTCATTGTGACGGAGCTCTAGTAATTACAAATTAGAGACAGATATTACTCCTGCTGGTTTAAAGGCTGGCAGGAGCTGCAGACCCTGGGGAGATGAGGTTAGCAATCTTTGAAAGAGAAAATAGAAATTGGTGGGAGCTTAATATCTTATGGCCTATCAGTCTTCATGGTCAGGAGTTAAAGTCATGCCACATCCTAGCTCCCTTTGCTGCTGGCAAACAGCATCAGTGGCCACTCAGTACTTAAGCTCCTAGCAGATCAAAAACTGTTGCATAGAACCATTCTAAAAGGCACGAAGAGAGGATCACAAGCCAAACATGAAAAGTTATATAATTAAAACCTTAATAAACCGATAGCATATACATACAGATGGAGTATTAGTGATCTACTGCAATACATGTCAGGTATGAATAAAAATGAGAGTGCATTACCTTCAATGAGCAAGCAGCACTGGAAAAAAAAACCCAGAAAGTCTTTGAATCTTTATCAAAATTTTAGAACTGGTCTTTAAAAACTTTCTCAAATGTTTGGTTAACTTTTTGTCTCCGTTATTATTCATTTTCATGCACCTCCATACTTCTAATTTCCATCTAAGAACAGAACTGCAGAAATACTTCTGAAAAAAAAATTGTTCTTGCAGGATTTATGATCTGACTCAGAGAAGAAAATACCAGAAATCTCATGTGAGAACATTGTTCTCATGAGATTTCTAACCAATTTTACAGACCAACACAATCTGAATAGTTTGAATCTATTCCCAAACTCCAAACCGTTTGAGATATGTATTTTACCACAATTGCCTTGTTATATTGTGCAGAAACTGGGAGTGAATAAGGTAGCATGTTATATCCTTCAGGAACTGTGAGTGAGTAAGGAGGTAGTAAGCCTGGAATCCTATCTAAATTGTCCAATTTATCAGTCATTCTTTTATTTTCTTTTTTATTTTTAAGCAGTTACACGTATATGTGTGTGTATATTTATATATATGCATATGCATATATCTCTGTAAAGAAACCCTGCTATTGTTTGTGCACAAAGATAAACGTTTATTAGTCAAGGCACTGTACAAACAGATAAGAAGAATCAACCTTTGCCCCAAAGAACTTACAGACTAAATAATTCTTATTTGTGGTTTCACTGTTTTCCCTCGCAATATATTCCAGAGAGTGACTATGTATAACATACCACCCCCCACCCCCTGCCCCCAGATATGTCTACAAAACCTGGTACTTTTTCAGCTAGAGTCCAAGTTCCTTTTCTCTTGCTTTTGACATATCTCATGCTGTTTAGCAATATTCATATTCAGCCCAGTACCATAGTTCCAAGACCCAGTTCAAGTTTTATACTTACAGATGATCAAAAGTCAGGATTCTGTTTGTGATACCTCAATAAGTCAATATTCAACCTCTTTGTGTGCTTCTGCTATCTTTCTCACATCCTTCCCCCCATAGTAAAGCTGTTTTGATTTATTTAAATAACTAAAATATTTTATTTCTTTACTAGACTGGTTTCATTCTTCTGCATATCCTGAGTGTCCTTCTCTATACATACACATATATGTGTATATTCTTGATTTATATTAATTACTTCCACTCAAGCTCATCCAAAATTGATATTGCTGGTGGCCTCTGTTTCAAAGTTTATGGAGTTTCACAAAATCTAGGACTTATATTTGCGAGAAAGCTGAAACTTACTGAAAACATTTTCCCTTTTCTATTTTGTTTTGTTGAATTCATCACTTCATGTTTTGTATTTTGAACTGAAGCCATTCAGCACTCCCAGACAGCTTCAATATAAAGTACAGCATGAATACACTATATATACTACTACACTAATTTTCATTCTTGGCTTCAGAGAATAGCATTCAAATTGTCTTGTATCTAAAATTAGACACTTCTACTAGAAAATTATGAGACCATTTATGAGAAAAAATTAGAAGGAAGACCTCATCATTATCAGAAAGCACCTGATTCTGCCCTCCCGGGGTACCTATTTGTACTGTAGAAATGCCATTAAATATGTGGGAGCCAAAACAATGCTAATGGTATAGAGATAAGCATAAGAGACTGAAGAACTGGGATCCAAAATGTATACTATCAGAGAATATAGTCATCTATGTCTGGTTGTCCTGTAAATGGAGAGAGACGCTTTCAGGTTGCTATCTGTTTCATCCTTATAGTAAATATCTAAACTATGTGAGATAAATCACCCCCTAAAAATTTGTATTTCTCTCCACTGACTACAGAGGGAACCTAGAATGACCAGCTGAGATGCTGAGGTCTAACACAAGATGACACAAATTCTTAGACTATGTATTCTTTGTTTGTCATTATCTTCTTTACATTTGTGCTGGTGAGGAGAAAAAGAAAAAAAAAATATTTCTCACTGGGATAACTTCATTTTTTCCCTAGTAGTATGAAGAAAATGTTGCAGCACTTCGTTTTCACCAAATAAACTTAATCTTTGAATTGTTTCCATCATCTAAGTTCTGTAACAGCCAGATTTTCTAGTATTTACCAGGCTTTTTTGTCTGTACATCTTGCTAGTCAAAAACTGAGTTGCAGCTTTGAATGAACTCATACAATAAAACCCAGTATTCCTTAGTTGCATTAAATTGCCAGACCCACATATTTGCATATTTTCTAAAGAAAGCACTTTGAATTTGATATCTCTGTCTTCTTATTGACTGTGGCTTTTCTCAGCAAAATCTAATACTCATTGTAGCAGGAGTAAATTAAACTGTCTGTGCAACCACATGAGCACATAGTATATCTGAAGCCTAAATTGATCCTCAAGGACTTTAACCAGTGCCTAAAAATTTCTACTCTCACAAATACCCTTTGACCTCACTGTCCAGGACACTTAAAAACTGACCTGCGTCACCAATTTCTGCTTGGAGAATTGGGGATTCTTGTTTAAATCCACTGTTTAACCTCCTTTTTACTCTCCTTGGAGAGGTGTTTAGTTCAGCAATTAAGTTAACCATCAAATGCCCTAATATCAGAGAATCACAGAATCATAGAACATTTTGGGTTGGAAGGGACCTTTGAGGGTCATCTAGTCCAACCCCCACTCTCTCTATATCTAGATATATCTTCTTTTATGAAGACTCTAGACTTTTCAATGTTACTCTTCCCTAGAAATCATCCATGTTTGCTGTCCATTGTGTAGCTCCACTACCAGCCTTTCCATTTCCAAGGGATGAATCCTGAGTTTATTCTACATGGCCATGTAGCCACAATGACAGATAAGTCTTTTATTCGCATGAATCATCATAGCTGGATTGCAACAAATTTTAGTCAGGATCCATACAGTTTTACACCAACTCTTTTGCAGGTCAAGTTCCCCACTAAATACTTCTCCTTGTGTCTTTTAATCTCTTTTGGCTTCATTGGGCCATGATACAAGCCAAGTGATTTGATGGCTTGAGTGATGACTGAAGCCAGTTCTGTGTAGGCTTGTTCAAGCAACCTTATGAAACTATTTGGCAAGTTACGACAGGTTTACCATCAAATTTCGATTTTTCTTTGAAAAATGGGTATTAACCTAGTGCATTATGGAAGTTCCTAGGACTTCATACAGGGAAAAGGCATGAGACCATACTTGGTCTTGGGAATCTTTTGATTTGCACAAGCTGTTGCCAAACTATTTCAAACTTTGCAACTGTTGTCATCTACCTGGACTTGTGCTAGGCATTTGACACTGTCCCACATGATATCCTGGTGTCTAAATTGGAGACACATGGATTTGACATATGGACCACTCAGTGGATAAAGAACTGGCTGGACAGTTGCACTCAAAGAGTTGTGGTCAAAAGCTCGATGTCCAACTGGAGACCAGTGACGAGTGACATTCCTCAGGGGTCAGTACTGGGCCCTGTGCTGTTCAACATCTTTGTCGGAGACATGGACAGTGGGATTGAGTGCACCTTCAGCAAGTTTGCCAATGATACCAAACTGTGTGGTGAGGTAGACACACTGGAGGGGAGGGATGCCATCCAGAAGGACCTGGACAGGCTTGAGAGGTGGACCCATGTCAACCTCATGAAGTTCAACAAGGCCAAGTGCAAGGTCCTACATCTGGGTTGGGGCAATGCCAAGCACAAATACAGGCTGAAAGGAGAATGGATTGAGAGCAGCCCTGAGGAGAAGGACCTGGGGGTGCTGATTGACGAGAAGTTCAACATGAACCAGCAATGTACAATCGCAGCCCAGAAGGCCAACCATATCCTGGGCTGCATCAAAAGAAGCATGGCCAGCAGGTTGAGGAAGGTGATTCTGCCCCTCTACTCCACTCTGCTGAGACCCCACCTGGAGTACTGCATCCAGCTCTGGAGCCCTCAATATAAGAAGGACATGGAACTGTTGGAGTGGGTCCAGAGAAGGGTCACAAAGATGATCAGAGGGCTGGAGCACTTCTGCTATGAAGACAGGCTGAGAGAGTTGGGGTTGTTCAGCCTGGAGAAGAGAAGGCTCCAGGGAGACCTTGTACCAACCTTCCAGTATCTGAAGAGGTCTTACAGGAGAGCTGGGGAAGGACTTTTTCCAAGGGTATGTAGTGATAGGATGAGAGGGAATGGTTTCAAGCTGGAAGAGGGTAGTTTTAGATTAGATATTAGGAAGAATTTTTTCACTTTGAGAGTGGTGAAGCACTGGAACAGGTTGCCCAGAGAAGCTCTGGATGCCCCATCCCTGGAGGTGTTTAAGGCCAGGCTAGATGGGGCTTTCAGCAACCTGGTCTAGTCGGAGGTGTCCCTGCCCATGGCAGGGGGGTTGGAACTTGATGATCTTTAAGGTCCCTTCCAACATAACCATTCTATGATTCTATGATTTCCCTCATTATCACCTTTGCTCCAATTTCCTGATATTTACATTCTGAAAGGTGAATATACCTGCTGATTACACACTAGCAAACAGCCAGTCTGTCATATTTTCCTTTTTCTCTTCGCGTGCGCAAACCCCAAATAAAATCTCTGAATGAAGCCCTGGCTTCATGTTTTATGTCTGAATTTTTTGTATGCTAACAGAACATTTAAATAATAGAGATATTCACTTTGCACTTTTAAATTAAAACTAGTTTACTTCAATCCTTCTCCCTTCATTTTTCAGTCTGATTTGGTGGTGTGAAAGCTTTCCAACAGATCATTTGAGCAACACATTTTTGTTCTTGTCATGTTATGCTACAGAATTCCCCACAGACAGGAATACTTTACATTAGCTAACCAATAACAAATTCTATTTTTAATTTTATTTTCAGCATCTTGTTTATATTTTGTTAATGTTTTCTGGAGCTAAAGATTAAGTTCCGTATCCATTTCTCTTGGATCCACATACTCCAGTTGTAGTCAAATCTTTCTGTAGACTAGGAGCATCACTCTATCATCCAGTTCCTTTAAGTCTTTGTAAAACCATCTATTTTTAATGATGACTGTTCCCTGGTTTTGTCTTCCATTCAGCAAAGGAACACATAGTATAAGAGCTACCCTCAATGAAGTACAATTTCCTTAGTGATATTTAGGTTATACTTATACAATATTTTTATTTTATTATCATAGGGGAGCAGGCAGTATGTTATGGCTGTTAACAGTTCTTACCACATGAGATACCTAGGTATGTTTTTAAGCTCTAATACAGCTCACAGTCTGAAGCTAGCCTTTGAAATTTGGTCAAGGATAACCTATCCAAGTAAAGCCAATTTATAAGCTGTAAAAATAATTATTTCCCTTCTCTGACTTAAATTCGTCATGTTAACATCATGCAAAAATGATAACTGAACGCAGTGGGGCCCACAGGACTTCCAGGACAGTAACAGCACTATCTCTATTGAAACAATGTGGTAGCTGTCAGAATGCCTAAGCTGCCAGATTTTACTCAGTTCTTTGTGTGATGTTTTACCTAACCTAATGAATTAATCTTTATCTCAGTAGACACAGTTTGCTGGCACCAGAACTCATGACCCAACCAGCCTAATAGTTAATTAAAGTTTTGGGGCTACCTTCAGAATCCATCTCAGTGCAGGATCACTTTATTGAACTCAAGATATAGTATACTGATATACACTATGCAAAAAAATATTCACTACAGTCCTGCACCTTCCTGTGAAGGTCCTAAAAATTTGTGGTTCTGACAGTTGTAACTCTGGTCTTCTCCTTGCTCACATCTGGACACACCTGCTTTTGACACACTCATAATCTGAAAAATCTGGTATTCAAAATCACTCTCTGGACCTGTCCATTGTCACAGGAGTTGTCCCAGGAAAATATCTTTAGCCACATGCAAGAGTATCCCCCAATCTATTTATAGTCCCTCTCCAGTTCATACTCATACGGGTATCTTGGAAATGTTATTGAAATCTTACACTGTGAAGAGTTTGATATGTGGTACCTCTCTTTACCCTTAGTTCCTTCTCCTTGCTCCATACCAAGGACGTGGGACGTGAGTGGCTTCAGTTCATGATGGGTCAAGCTGAGGGTTTTATTTTTCCACTCTAGCAGAGTCCTTCTAAGTGCACAGTACTTCCTCAAACTGTTCTATCATCTGCAAATCAATGAACATGCTGAAACAGGAAACTGAGATCCAGGCCAGAGTCTATTTCACTCCAGGCTAACCTGGTCTCAGATGGACATATTTAGGCCCCAAGTACGACACATCAAAAATAATTGATGTCTCATATGTCCATATCTTCTGGAAGGAGGATTTCAAACCAGCAGAATGTGAAACATCAGGGCATATCCACTGGGTCCTAACCACACAGTAGAAACAGATTAGATCTAGCTCTCTGTCCTCCTCTTGCCTAATTTTTTAGTACACTCTTCTGAAATACTTGTGATAGTTCAGATAGTCGTTGTCTTGGTCACCAGTTTGGAGGAAGGAGACAACAAGCAAGAGGAGAGAGTATGTGAGGCAACAATGCACATCAACATGATGCCTCTAATGTTTTCATTTCAATATGATTAACACTTTGATACTGGGATATATCAATATGTCTTTGTTGACTAGTCTTCTCTCATGGATTCCAAAACCATCATTAAGTGTTGTGAAGATGTCATGGAATGGCTTCCTAAGAAAGGTTACAAACAGTTTTTATAAAAAGGCTTCTCCTTTGATGCAGCAAGGCACAGCATTTGCCAAGTACAAACATCACAGCTAATGCTGCAGAAGACCAGAAAATATTTAAAGTACTAGTTTGCTAGACCTACATGCATGTTATAAGGTAGAAGTGCTTGTGGTCTCACCATCTCTGTAGGCAATATCCATCAATAAGCCCTAGAAGCTCCTTGCTTCAGGAGGAAAGAATTCTTTCTGAGCTAACAGAAAAAAATCTAGAAATCCTGACTATGTGGCCATCACTTATTTAGACAGTGTAACAGATCTGAGCACTCATGATCATCTTCTGAAGCCTGCTAGAGCAGGCAGAAAAAAACTCATCTTTTGCTAGTGTCACATGTCTCTGAATTAGATATTATACTGGCTAAATTAAGGATCATATGTAGATGCACTGATGGTGCCTGCAGTATTGTATTGTTCCTGTGGTTACTACCCCAGTGATGATTTCTCATCCCAAGTATATTGCCTATGAAGCCATAGAAGCTGAGAGTGACCAGAGTCCAATAAGCAAGAAGATACATATCTTATCAGGAAGATCAAACATAAGTTTCATATCAGAAAATCCTCTAAGTCCTAGTGGTCATCCAAGGATTTGAGGAAAATATATTCCAGTGGACAACAACCACCTTGCCTCAGTGGCATCACGACCTTAGGAAAACATAAGGACCACCCTGTGTATGATGTTTTGTGCTGCCATGTAGCCAGTATAGGTTGAAAAATTACTATGTGGCAAAAATAGAAATGATATGAAGGGGCAAAGGAGATTTATATCAGTAACACTACAGTACTGGTGGGTAGTGAGTAAGAAAAGGAAGAGGGGTTGTAAGGTATTATTAGTTCCAGCCAACCAGGGCACTACTAGACCAGTGATAATGGATATGCCAGAGCGGAGCATGAAGGTATAGGGAATCACAGAATCATAGGATCGTCTAGGTTGGAAGAGACCTTTAAGATCATCGAGTCCAACCATTAACCTAACACTGCCAAAACCACCACTAGTCCATGTCCCTCAGCACCACATCTACCCATCTTTTAAATAGCTCCAGGGTTGGTGAATCAACCACTTCCCTGGGCAGACTGTTTCAATGCTTGACAACTCTTTCCATGAAAAAATTGTTCCTAATATCCAATCTAAACCTCCCCTGGCACAACTTGAGGCCATTTCCTCTCATCCTATCGCCTGTTACCTGGCAGAAGAGACCAACCCCCATCTTGCTACAACCTCCTTTCAGGTAGTTGTGGAGAGCAGTAAGGTCTCCCCTCAGCCTCCTTTTCTCCAGGCTAAACAACCCCAGTTCCCCCAGTCGTTCCTCATAAAATTTGTGCTCTATACCTTTCACCAGCTTCGTTACCCTTCTCTGGGCATGCTGCAGCACCTCAATGTCTTTCTTGCAGTGAGGAGCCCAAAACTGAACACAGTACTCACGGTGAATCCTCACCAGTGCCAAGTACAGGGGGACAATCACTTTCTTAGTCTGGCTCACCACACTATTCCCGATACAGGCCAGGATGCTGTTGGCCTTCTTGGCCACCTGGGAACACTGCTGGCTCATCTTCAGCAGGCTGTCGACCAGCACCCTCAGGTCCTTCTCTGCTGACAGCTTTCCAGCCACTCTTCTCCAAGCCTGTAGCACTGCACGGGGTTGTTGTGACCCAAGTGCAGGACCCGGCACTTAACCTTGTTGAACCTCATACCATTGGCCTCGTCCCATTGATCCAGCCTGTCCAGTTCCCTCTGTAGAGGCTTCCTACCCTCAAGCAGATCAACACTGCCACCCAACTTGGTGTCATCTGCATCCTTACTGAAGATGCACTCGGTCCTTTGTCCAGACCGTTGATAAGGATATTAAACAAAACCAGCCCCAATACGGAGCCCTGGGAAACACCACTTGTGACCGGCCACCAGCTGGATTTAACTCCATTCACCACCACTCTCTGTGCCCAGCCAGACAGCCAGTTTTTTACCCAGCGAGGAGTACACCCATCCAAGCCATGAACAACCAGTTTCTCTGGGAGAATGCTGTGGGAAAAGGAATATATGGGAATCATAGGTTTACACCTTCGTAAGTAGTACTGCATAAGGTAGAGGTGATCTAAAGCCTACAGATCAGGCAATAACATTTTAAGGATATTGGCTTATTCAAACTCAGATATGACTATTAAAGACAGCATTGGATACAGCCAAAGGTCTCACAGGCTTATTAGCAATGTCTCTAGACATGCAGTTTTCTAACAATGTTACACATTCAAGAAGAATGCTTGTTTTCTGGGAAGATAAGTTTATTAAATCAGGTTCTGACCTTTTGAAGCTTAGAGAAGCACAGTCCTCCACTTAACCACACAAACAAGCAATATCTCTCACACATGGCTCTATCATCTTCAGTCTCAAATTATACAATGCCAAATTCTTAAAGGGACAGTTGTCACCATGTAGGACCGTCAACACTAGAACTATTATGTACACAGTAAATACATTTTGTAGTGTCAAGTTATTGCACAATTTTTTCCTGGGTTCTCAATTTATTCGCGTTTTCCTAAGTGGTTCTTGAGTAAGCTGTACCCATAAGGGTCAGAATATAGACCTCTAACACTTCAGCTATGGAAATAACTTCTATGGAGAAATATATTGTTGTATTTTATGAGGTGCAGCCCACAGAGGGAAAACACTATCTTTCTCACTGCATTATGCAGTGACTTGTGAATGTGCCCAAGACTGTTGGTAGCAGCTTTTCCCAGCTAAGAAGGCAAGCGTGCTTGGGTCACCTACGGGGACCCAACTGGAACTCTGGAGTTAAAAGGATCAGCTCATCAACCATGAGATAAAGAGAAATGGAAATTACTGCTGAAGCAGTTACAGATCCATACACTCCTGTGCATCATCAAGCTACCAGAAAAGTACTAGCAGTAATAGTCTCACAAATATTCTTTAAAGTACAAAATTTTGTCCATTTTATCTGAAATGTAGAGAGATGCAGGGCCTAGTGGATTGGATTTGTCATAACAAAGGATTTTTTTTGGCTTTGTCATAACAAGGGCTCGAGTTCCTTTCTGTCTTCAGTTGCGTTCAACCTTGTGGGAATTCAATCTGTAAACTGGATGGATAGAAGGCACCTTTCTTGAAAAGAAAGTTGAAGAAATAAGCTTTAAGGAAGCATTTCAGTTCCCTTTCCTGAGCAAGTAGACTTGGATGCTAAAACACGTCTACTACCCCTAAAACTATTTAAGAACCTCAGATAGAACATGGAAGTTATGTACTGTATGTTTGTGGTATATTACACTCAAAATCAAGACAAAAAAACTAATTTTTATGTGTGTTGTTATTTTTTATATGCTGACTTTGTTACACAGGTTTATAATTTGAGGGTCAGTTGTCAAGCTGACACTGAAGTAGTAAGAACGTTAACAGAGGAACATACTTTATACCTTGAATTATTGCTTGCAAACTTTGTTAGGCTTTGGGTTTTCTGCAATCAAATGGAATAAAACGATAGAACTAATTTTCTTTGGAGTTGTTCACAGTCACCGGTAGCTCTTCTTAATTTTAAACTGTCTTAGAACTTCATATTAAACTTTATTTCAATTTTAATTTTGTGCTAGTCTATTAAAACTTGAACCTCACAAAACAGCCAATCTCACGCAACCTAAATAACCTATTCCTACATTTTTACTTCTGAATAGTGTCCAATTATTTTGAAGATCAGCATGTTTTGACCATCATTCTACCTAAGAATATATATGACTATTACTGATCATTTCCATCTTTGATGAAATTCTAATTTACAACAATAATAATTTTAGCTTTTCCAGGTGTAATCACTTCACCATCTCAATTTTCTTAGATGTACAGCCAATGAAAGATAAAGACACATGCAGAAAGCAATCTAAAGAGTATAAAGATAGGTTCCTATTCTGATCTTCTGGAGATGGCTCTCTCCATTAGCTTTATACAAAACTTTAGGAGACAAAGCTCATAGCTTAGACATCCAAGTTGAATGTCCACAGTAAATAGTGTCAACATGCCTACATACACAAATTAAGTTTAAAATTACTCCTTATAAAATCATTATTTTAAATGACTGTTTAACATATTTGCCATCAATAAATGAGAATCAGCACAAGGTTCTCGATGTTACACATTTTTTCTTTATTTTTCTAAAGCAGTTTTAGTCTAGCACTCTAATTCAGAATCTGTTTCACATGATACTGCATGATATGCTAAACCTTTTAACTGTTTCCATATTTTTTGCAGAAAAATCCACTGCCTGCATGATGATCAAATTTCATATGGTGTTTTATTCCCTATGGTTTTCAATGCACTAAGCCACTCAAAATGTCTAATAATGCCCTTGTATAAATAAGTCACTTAAATCCAGCTGCTGAAACCAAAAGCAGAATTTAGCTCTAAATACCTAAATGACGGTTTCCTTATTTTCTTGACTCTAGCACCATGTCACAAGCTGAATTACAAGATATACTACTCATTTTGGTAAATCATCACTATATTTACATATTCGTTCCTTGCACATGATTATCCTAGAACTAATACGTTGAACACCACTTACCAATCTTCTTACTCTCCATTTTTGGAATACAGTCCATCAGATTTATATTCACTCAAGTCTGGTTTAAAAAAAGGGAAGAAAAATACTGACAATGAAATACACTGTAAAAGGAGCCAAGGAGTCTGTACACCCTGCTTTCTCTGTACAGATTTAGTTGCACGCCTACTAAATGCAACAGTTCATGGTTAACTTTTCAAGAAAGACTTTAAAAGACAAATCTATTTGCAATTCTTTCAAACTCTTTTTAGAGCTTGTTTTATATAATAGAGAAAACAAAATAAGCCAGGGAATAGCAGGAAAGATGAAAATGACAGATCATGAAGACCAGATAATCAGCCTCAGCAAGTTCCGTAACCCATAGGTACTCACATTACAACAATTCTTTAAAGAACACATCCTTAAAAAGAAAAATCTTTCAAAAGCTGAAGATGGCCATTTTCTGACTTGTTCATATTTTTTAAATTTTTTCTTCTATAATCTTGGGAGGGGAAATCAATACTTAATATTGATTATGTATGTATACCATGATTATGTATGTATACCAGCACCAGTAACAAACACCTTATCAACCATGACAAACCCAGACAAAACAGAAGAAATGCAATTTTTTCTCAGGTAAGTTGGACACCAAAAAAAGGTTGTGAAACACAAAACTGTTCTGACAGACAGTTTTCCCTAAATTTCTTCTGACTTCATCACTCAGTGCCTTTTTCAGTATCAAATGCTACCATACTCCTCACTGGAACAGAGCCAGAACTCCATTCCAAAAACTTTTCTGTTTTGCAACTTTTTAGGAGCTTAACACCACCTGAAGGCTAAAACAACAAACAACTAGAGGTTGCAAAATTGGTCTGGAAAAGTTTCTTTGCAATGGATGAAATTTGATGATAGTATGAAGGTCCAACTAAAGGCTCAGCGTATTATATGAACCCCACAAGGAAGGAGGCTCTACAGCCCATCCATAGATTGCAAATGTGCAGAAGCACATACCCTTTCTGCCATAATGTGACATGGGAATGGGCACTGTGATTCCATTATCTCTATGACTCAAAAAAGATGAAACATAGTATATGATCAAAACTGGTTGGAACATTGCTTATAATGAGATTCCACAGTGGCTTCATATCCTGACCCAGCACTGGAAACAAATGTCATATTCCAGTCTTCTTAAAACATGACTTCACCCAGAAAGAACCACTTTCACAGCGGATCCACCTTCAGCTACAACAGAAGTTCCAGAGATGAACAAAGAAAATTATTTAGTTAATTGGAAATAATTGCATAGTTAAATGAAAATTACTCTGTGAAGCCCCTAAAAATGAAAGTAGGTTTATTGCACAGTTTGTATATGACTGAGCTAGGATACACCGGGGATTTTTCTCAGGTGATATACAAGAGGTCAGATTAGATGATCTATTGAACCTTCTGGCCTTAAACTGTATGAAACAATGAGAGTTTTTATTATATCCAGTCTTGTTCACCCCTCTCTAACTGCAACATTATAAATTATTAAATATAATAATAATTGCTAGACACTTCATTGCTACTTTTCTAAAAGACAACAAATAAATAGCCCTGTAAAATGACAGCAAACTTTATATTAAACTGAGTTTTAATATCAGTGAATAAACTGCCTGTTGAAGTTAAATTTAATATTGAAAAAAATAAATGTCCTTACAATTTAAGTTTGCAAATTATGTTGTTTATATATTTTAAAAACAGTTTTATATGATTTGAACACATTTTTTCTTTCAACAGTAAAATTTTGCATTCTTTCACTTTTAGAAATTATGTTTGACCTTTCATTCAAATCTTCTCAATGATTTAACTGAAGACTGTTATAGCTAACAAACATACTGAATATTTTTTTTTGTTTACCAACATTTCTTAAGTACTCCAAATAATTTTAACAGGTTCTTGAACATTCTTCTTTTGCAATAATAAAACCATTCCTGTCTGGCAGATGAGATGAAATAACCCTATTATATTGTCTCAACTTGCAATGGTTGCTCCTGACTACTGTCTATTTCTGTAGTCTACTGCCAGTTATGCAATAAAAATAATTCATAATGAAAATTTACATGCCTAGGTTTATATCCTGAAATAAACTTGCAACTAGATAACTGGTTTTTATTTTATTTTGTTTTTTGAGTAGGAAAGGTTTAGGGTGAGACATTCAGGAAGATATTTCAATGTACTTGGGTGTAAGGTTAGTTTATCATTGCCAACAGTGTGGTATTTAACTGACTTAAATTGGAGTGTTGGATTCATGTATTCATATACCTTAAACTCAGAAAGAAACATTAAAATTACTTAGTCTGACCTAAGGTATATGACTGTCTTTTAATTTTCACTCAGTTAACCGTATCTCGAGATCAATAACCTGGATTATCTTAAATTACAGCTTCAGTTTTGCCACAACAATCATTTTCGATAAAGTTTGCAAGTTTCTAGTTTTAATTTGCTTTACTTCAGCTTATGAGTACTCATTCCTTCTTATGCATTTTCTCTAGATTAAAGTTTATAAACACATCTTAAAGTGTTTATGAAGTATTATGGCATCCTTTTCCTAGTCTCTTTTTTTCAGAAATGAAGCAAATGTAATGCTTTATTTATTCCCTCAATAATACTTTCATAGAATCATAGAATGGTTTAGGTTGGAAGGGACCTTAAAGATCATCTAGTTCCAGCCCCTCTGCTATGGGCATGGTCACCTCCCACCAGACCAGGTTCCCCAAAGCCCCATCCAGCCTGGTCTTGAACACCTCTAGGGTTGAGGCATCTACCAGTTCTCTGGGCCCCACTTTCAAAATATTTTAAGTTTCTTTCCTCCACCCCAATAACTTTATATTGCAGACGTCCCTTTAAGATAGTGTGTTTTATATCTCTCTCATCATGATTGTATACATAAGGAAATCTCTTCCCTACTCCCAGCTGCCCTGCTTTTACATTCCAGGAATCACATGAGGCCACGTCTAATGTTCATGAGAGTGCTGTGCATTCATGTTGAATTGTACTGCATGGAATTCACTTTTGTCTCTGGTGAGGAAGAAGATCAGTAAAAGCAAAATAGGTCATAACTTTTCTATTTGGTCTTATTAGCAGGGAAAAAATGTGGGAAAACAATAGAAGTAACAGGTCATTTGTTAGAATTTATAGAGTTTTTTGGATGCCTTCTTTTGTCCATTCAGTAAACAAAAGCAGTAACTGTGAATTCTGCCCCATATCATCCAATCTTAAATCACTTGTCTCTGGTCCAGTTTGGCCCTTTGTTCTCTGATAACTGTTACAGCCCATATACACATATAGATATCACAAAATCAAGAGACAACTTACTGTTTACTGCTTGTGTTTTAGTCATCGAAGCCCACTACAAATCTCTGCCCGCTGTCAAGGAAAATGCACAAATCCAGAGCCTTTCATTACTCCATCCTTGTAGAAGGTATATTTTTCTAGATAAATATTGATCAATATACCATCATGTTTTCATGAACTGATTTTGAAGTGTGATGGTTTCAGCTGGGATAGAGTTAACTTTCTTATAACGTTATACAGGACTGTGGTTAGTTAGGAAATTAATTCCCTGAAGTCTTGCAAATAAATAATAACCCTTTTTATATTAAACAAGTTGCTCAAAAGATTCTTATGAACAAATGTAATTCATTGTACAGATTCAAATACACCTTGCTTTAGATTTGATGGAATCAGCCAAGCTCATTGCAATGTCTTTCTGTCCTGCATATATTCAGTAGAAGAGAAGAAGTGACAGAAGAATTGATATAGAAGAACAACTCTGTGAGGCACTAAGCACAGAGAAATTTCCCAAATTTCTTTTGTTTCATTTAGACTAGAATTATAAACTGCACCTTTCTTCTCTCCTGTTTTTTTTTTAATTACGGTCCCATTCACATGTAGAAATGTAAACTCGAATAAGAATTTGTTTTAACAGAAAACAGATAAGCTCTTTCCAACTTTAAGAATGTCTAGAGGCAGAAATGAACACTGTCCCCTTTTAGTTAGTCACACCCCTGTACATATGCAAAAAGGTCTAAATTTTTATCAAATAAGATAAAAAAGCTTCACCCATAAGTACTTCAGATGCATGGAACTGGAGCAGGCTTTTTTTTCCTTTCTTTGTATAAAGTAGGTAGGAGGGATTTTTATAGGCTACATGTTTTGTGTCTGCATTTCTTAAGACAGGCACCAATTCTGATGTCATCTTCATTCTCACAAAATGATGATTTGAACCTTGCCAGAAATCTATTACGAGATAAATGTGGGGGAAGAATAAGAACAGACCAGCTGAAGTCTGCAACAAAAAATGAATCCAAAAGGTGGCCACCTCTTTTCAATCAAGAAGGAAAATAATAATTTAAAAAAAAATATGATGCATTATACAACCTTTGCTAATTAGTTAACTGAAAGTTGTTTGTTTATACTTTGCTATAATAGAAGAGACAGCACATGCAAATATACAACATAATATACATGAATATTGCCATGAAGTTACAGGCTCACACTCTTGGTAGAAATGCTGGTATGTTTTATAGGCCTGATCTGCAACTGATGTATACTGTACACAGAAGGAACGTATAACGAGTAACATTTACATGTTACAAAGGGTGTGAAAATTCTCAACATGCTGATAATTAGAAACAGTGTTAGAGGTTACTAGTAGTTGATTGTCTGCTGTGAACGCTGGAAGACACTGCGCTAACAGTGATATCTAGCCGCAAATCTGATTCATAACAACAAGACAAATCAAAAAAAGATTTCTCAAAAAGTAGTCTTTCATTTTCCTTGGCTGGATTTTTGTAAAAGAAGTTTAAAGGGGAATGTCAGGCTCTGAGCATCCGAACATGTTTTGGTTAAAACAATGGCCTTCCTATTTTGTGGTCAGAATGCCTCACTTTGAGTAAGGTATGAGGCACAGAGGGTAGCAGTTATGTACGCTTTTGTCTACATAAGAATAATCAGGAGACAGTTGTTAAAAACAAAAACCAAACAAACAAAAAAAGAAAAAAGGCAAACAAAAAAAGAAGAATCGCAATCTGTGCCACTTGTACAAATTGCTACATTTCCCATTGCACTTACGCCATCTCTGAGAATTGCAGTTCTGGACTGTATTTGAGTCTATCCTTGTTCATAACTTAAAAGAGAATACGGGTGACTTCTGTATAGTTTGCATTATATGGAGGGAAAAGCTAATTATACTTATTTATATGGACATAAGGTATTCAGCAATAAATGAGCCTTATGTTTTTTGGTTCAGAAGTAAGAAATTGCAAATACCATCCACAGGTCTTTAGACTTGTCCAAGGCAACGGACACAATACATTAAAGTTAGGTAGTTCATATTCATTGTTAGAGCTGGCTTTGATAATCCTCACTTAGAACAAGACAGTACTCCCAAGTGGAAAATTTTCTTCACGGAGAGGTTTGTTTTGCTCTAGGTTGTATAATGACCTGACGCAAATGAAACAGCAACATTTACTTTATTATTATAGGGCAGTGTGAACTTTATATTTTATAAAGCAAATTAAATTTGTCATCACAATTTAGTTGCTTACAAATTTTACTAACCCTTAAATGTAATACAAAAAATAAATGAAGCCAGAGAACCATCTTCTACGGCCCACTGTTAAGTGTAGAAATATCTTATTCTGTCAATGTGATTTCATAGTAGGATGAAAAATGTCAAAAGTGGGGATGACAAATCAGTCTAGTGAGGAAAAATGACTCTCAGACAAGAGATGTCATTTGTCATGATTGCCATTTGACTGCACTTTCTCCTGTCTTCTCTTTCAGATGAATGTTACTTTGCCATTAATTTAAAATTATCTTAAATCAACGATGGGTTGAACATGAAAAGCAAAGGTACATGTCTTTTAAAGTTTTGCAATATGCAGAAATCTATTCAAGTGTAAACTTACTGAAAACTGACATACACATTATAAAAGAGGTTATCGTCATGAATTGTTAACTTAGAAAATATTATACTTCTTTAGCTCAAAAGTCCATTTTTCCTAAATACAGGCAACAGCATGGCTTTTGTTTAAAACTGACACAGCTGAGCACAGCTCTCTGAACCACTGCATAATACGGGTGGTAATTAAGCCACAGCTTCAAGGTTGCATGGGCACAAGACAATTCAGTCTAATGAAGTATCGATTGGCTGCAGTCGAGGTAAAACAAGTTGACATTCATTTAGAGGTAGCAATGCGAATATACCACAAAGCCACCAAAGAAGTAAGGAAAAAAACCAATGAGACTGAATTTTAATCTTGCAAACACAATTAAGAATCTTATTTACAGCATGTTGCTATCACTTAAACTAAAGCTAATTGCGTACTTACTGCCCTGACATCAGATTCTTAAATCAGCAGAAATTATATTCATAGGCTGTTGGCAAAAAGCACATTGAAGTTCAGTGTTTCAATTAGAACCTGTTCGAACTCTTCAGAAACCCAACTGCAAAAAAATACTTACAATCAAATTTACAGTATATTCACACAACTGAGATTATTTTAAAATGCTGTGATAAACTGCTCTGTAACGCAAGTCTAAATTATATGATTTCTGAAGACAATAGTTTTACCTCTTAACAGAATAATTGCAAGTAGGTTTCTATATCTTGTCACATCATGCAAATATTCAATATTGCTTTTAAGCCTGATTTTCTTCTGTTGTCTTACAGGTCAAAAGCTTTATTCACACATTCATAGGCTTGCTTGTACATATTTGTCTTGTGTACATAGATATATAAAATTACCATATGCAAAAATGCATCTAGTAATGTATAAATGTACATCTTCAAACTTACTACTGCAAGCATTTTGTTCCTAACCACTAACGCTAATTTTCTCAGAAGTTAGGTGTTTTCAAAAGCCACAGTATGAATGCAGAATTTTCATCATTAATACCAGCACAATTTCCAGTGAAACAAGAGGATTACTTTTTGCTCCTACTACTGAATATTCAAGAGATTTAGAATGTGGATACAAATATGATACTGCTAAACTATTGCTGTGTATTAATATATATAATTTAAAAGTCCTGAAATTTTACTTATGTACTTTAAGTCTAAGAATGAAATGAACTTTAACAAATCAAATATGTCTAAGATAACAAAACCAACTGAAAAAAGAACTTCAAAAATCAAAATAATTGAATCCTTTCTAAAGAGTATTACTAGTTACAAAAAATGATCTACAGATGTTTCCATGTTTCTCAGAAATTTCTTTAAATTTGGATATTTGACTTTAATTCTAAATAATTCATCAGCAGTCCATATATTCAGAAATTTTTATGTTATTCATCACAACCTTTTTCCTGAGTTGGTAGCTGAAAAGAAAATTTTGGCTAAAGAAACTTGTAACTGTACACTATTGTTGATAGTTTAGCACTTCGGACTAAATCCTTACATCTTGCAAGCAGATACTAAGAAATTGCAACAAACGTATTACATAACATCATTCTAACAAAATCCTCCTTATAAAGCTGAAATGCAAATTTATTATGAGTTTTCATCTCCCAAAAGTGCAAACATTTTACAGCTTGCACCAATCACATTTTCTCATGAAAAATACCCCCAAATGACTGAGAAAGTGCTAATGTGTCTAATTACATTATAGACCCCTCCGGCAGACAGACATTTCTTTAAAAAGTAACTCATTAAAGCACTCTGATTGCCAGATGTTGGGATTCACATCAATTGCCCTACTTGTGTACTGAATTAAGGCAGTATGAGCACTGGAGTAAGTCTTGAACTATTTTAGCAATTAAAGTATTATCTTAAAAAATCAGAAAATTGAGATCTGCAAATCTGAGTATGTTTACTGCATATGAAATCTGACAGGCATAAATATTTTTTTCATCATACGTGTAAACTGATTCTCAGTATCTATTAAAAGAATTCTGGAATCTAAGAAACAAATCTCTCAGAAAACGAAAGGATATATATTAAAAAAAACAAAACCAAAACCACAAAAGAACCCCACAAACAAAAAAATCCCTTAGTATACCAGCATTAAACACGTGCAACAGCAATTGTATTATTGCTGGAACTTTTTGTGATCATGAGGCACCTTATCAACTATCATCATCATATGTGGAAATCATGTAAACGCAACTTCATATACAACTTTGTAGGCACTCTACAATATTTTTCCAAACTTAAAAGCTGACAATTTTCATTTTTACTGGTGGAATTGTATGTGGTCTATTGAAACAAGTCAGCATACTGCACATGAGAAGGAATAATACTTCAGAGCTACATACTAATTGCCCATAAAATTTCCCCCCTCTGCTTGGTTCAAGTCTAACCACATCCCCCATTCATCTGTGAGGTCTACAGTCTAGATGGAAGTGGTAGATAGAATTTGTAGCCACTATTACTTTTCTTAAAAAAAAAATATTTATCTTGGCAAGGACTCTTCTGGGCCCACATCTCAATTGTGAAGTAATAACGAGAGGGATTCATCCCAGCATTGGTGCAAGGGGGATTCCTGAGGTAGAAATGTTCAGTCCAGTAGACCTCAATCCCTTTTCCCAGCTGACTGCAGAAAGAATCTCTGTCCACTGGAGATAAGCATTTTGGAATTAATGGCCATTTAAAAATGCTTTCCTTTTGGCAGACTACCTGTCAGACCACTAGTGAAGAAGCTGTGCCCCAGTAAAGGGATTAGGGAAAGCACAGATCACTTTTGAGAGAACCCATCAGACCAGTTGCTATAATTGGTCTGGATAGATTATACACTCTACCTGAAGAAACGAAGCATATTCAGGTAATATTTTAAGGCCTAAAAGTGTTGTTCTGAAAAATTTCATTCTTCTTCAGAAGGCAAGTTCTCTTTCCATATTGAAAAAAACAAATTCTTTATTATTTATTCAGGGCAAAGAATATACTATAGTTTTTGTATTTATTTATATGAATATTAAACAAGGTTGTTTAAGCATTCAAGTCAATGTTAGCCACATGATTTTGATTAACAGTTCATATTTCCACATGTCTTCAAAATTATTAAAAATGAAATCAAAATAATAATAATAAAATATATCATAATTTCATTGTTCAATAGTAAAAAAAGCACCTCACAATGCATTCAAAGTTAAAATAAATGTGTATTTTGATATATCAGCAGTTTATTTCTATACTTCATATCACAACTGTTTATGTCATCAACATCCTAATCATCTTTTATGTCAAAGTAAATTTATTTCCAGTATAAATAAAATAGATCTAGTTGTCACAATATACTTGTACTGGTGCTATCCTGTGTTACAATGTTCCTTATTCATGAAAGTAAGCGCAAACAAAAAAATGTGCCTGCTAGTTTGTCAGCTAATTTCTGAACTTCATCAAAATAATTATAAACAGTTCCCAGGCAATTCATAGTTTCTCTCCAAAGTTAGTGTCTACTCACTCCTTATGCTCATTTCAACTTCCTGCTTTGAACCTCATTATATTTCACTTTAACATAAAAAACCCACAATGTCTTCAGAGGAATACAATTATAAAAAAAATCGCTTTTATGTCATTTAGGAGAAGAGATTTTTTTATTGATCTACCATACATATACAGAATCTATGCACAATTAGTTTCACCTCCTATGAAAATGGAATGTAAAAACTTTTGCTCAAGAAGTGTCAATTGTTACTTTACATTTTTTCTTTTTTATGATTTTTCTATAGCAATATGACAATGGCAAAACTACATCCTAAAATAGTTTTAAAAAGACATTTACTACTTTAAAAATATGTTTTTATACATTTAATACATTTATCTTATTGTAGTTGATTTTTTAATGGTTTTAAGCCTGTCCTGTACCCTATTATCTTTTAAATGTCTTACAGAGGAAATTATTGTCCTCATGAGAAAGATACTCTTCAGTTAACACCTTTGTAAACAAATCAGTGTAATCAGGTATCTTCGCATACTTGATAAACATGATATTTGAAAGCCTTATTATCTTCACTATATTTATAAGACACAGAAGAGGACTGAAATTATTATGGCACAGATAAAGAAAGGTGAAGTAAAACACCGTCACCTTAGGTGATTTATTGAAGAAAAGACCATGATCATGGTTATTGACTATTGATAAAAACAGTTCCCTTTTCTTTTTTTTTTAATAGTTTATAAAAATGTTTTAAAATAAAATAGTCCAGCTGTTTTGTGTGCTTCTGCCAGCAGCTCATGCAAGCTTTGCCATCTAAAACTGCACAGTAAGTTGAAGTGATTTCTTTCAAGCGCTAGGACTTCCAAACTGCACAGTTCTAAACACATTCTTTACTCATCTGATCACAGCTTTACGTAATTCTACACTTGAAATATATTACCTATTCATTCCTCAGAGAAAAGAGGGCCCAAACACTGTCTCTTCAAGTAAAAGAGACAGGTGAAGTAAACATAGGAAAAAATGACAGGTTGTGAAAAATAGGGAGTTACATCAATGCCCTATTCAAGCTCCATCAATTAAACTCTAGCAAAGAAAGAGGTACATTTTTGTCCATAAACAAAGATGATCAAAACTCCAAGGTGTCAGTCTGTCTTGTACCACAGTTATAATCTTGGATTAGTATCTTTTATTTCTTTTTAAATATTTGCTGTTCCCTCTATTGCAAAAATCAGATGTATATCTGCAAGAAAATGCTTTAAGTAAAGGTTAAAAGTGATATAGTGCCTCAACGGTCTAATAATAAGATAAATGTATTTTACCAGGAGGTCATCAATTCAGATTCCACCAAAAATCAGCAATGCTTTGACTTTTAAAAAATGTCATTCCAGTTCACATTATACTAATGACTAATTTAGGAGCATCAAAGTCACTGTTTAAAGCAGGCTGTCACTACATTTAACTCTAAAACTGAAGTTAAAGAATCAAATAAGCCTGCACAAGGCTTTTTATTTCAAGGATTGTCCTTCTTTTTTACACCATAGCTGATGTACATGAGATCCATGATGTAAGAAATATGCACGATACTTTTAATGATGTGTTTAAAACTAAAAATTCACCTGCTTCTAGATAGAAAATTCTTTTATAAATGTATTAAGTTTATAATACTACTCTTATACTACTCAAGGACTAAGGTACATGCCCCAGAAGATAATGGAATTGGAAAGAACTTTCCTATCATGTTATCCAAGCCTCTGCTATGGCACAAACTACGTTCTATTTCCTTTCTCATGAGATAATAAAACTGTATCTGAAAAGTGATTAGTCTTCTCAGCTCCCCACTTAAAGGACTATTCCAGATCTTCATTCCTTAGATGGATAGAGAGTGTGTTCTAATTTTTAACAAAAATTTAATTGTGATAATATATATATTTATAATCATTTGCTCACTAGGCACAAAACTGTACTTTAAATTTTTCATTCTATGGCCCCAGCTTCATTCATACAAAGTTAGCATTGCCACAATCTCATCACAATGTCAAGTGAAGACTATGGAGATTACATTATGATGTCAAAATGCAATTGCAAGGAATTTTTATTACTATCTATGGTCACCACATTTACAATATCAAATTATGATGAAAAGTGTTTCAGTGTTTCTCTGGAGATGAAATTATAATGTCAAGCTGATGACACAATGAGGTCAGTACAAATCTTCATAGACCCAATTGCAATGTTCATGCAATGGGAAATGTATGGAGACTGTTGTATAGAAAAACAAAGCGGACAAAAACTACTGAATGTTTCAGAAAGCTTTTGAAACTATGAAGTTGGATCAGGCTTTGAAAGACATGTCTTGGTGCCAAAATAATCGTAAAAGCTCATACGAAATGTTAGACTGACTCTTAAATATTATTTTACTTAATAGCTACCTTCTTCTAAAAAGGTACTTTCTCTCCTGGCGATCTTTCCAATGAGAGTACATTGAGGTAGTCCTAATGCAGCCCCCTAATCCCAAACCCTGATCTTGTTCTTGCTTCTGCTTCTTTTTTAATCCTATTCTTACTCTGCTTCTATGCAAAAAGACCGTATCAATCTGTCTTCCTTCACAACAGACAGGAAGAAATTTGGTCCCCTTTCTGTGTTCAGCTCCTACAAGGTCTTGCCAGATTCCTCATGATGGATATATTACATCTTTTAGTAAAAATTAACAATCTCTTTCTCACTCTTTTTCACGTCTTTCCTCATATATACATCTCCCTGATGTTCTGTACCACCTGTTAAACAAAACTTCTCAACATATCCTATCAGAAATCGCCCTACTCTTTCTCTGTCACAAGTTTTCTTTAGCTTCTTATGGTGGTCTTATTTTCTAACTACCTCTTATTTGATTTTATTCACTTTTAACTACAGTTAGGCTCTGCATTCTTATCTTTATTTCTCTGTGATCTCTTGCCAGTTGATTTGCTCTCTCCGTATTATCCACAATATTTGCAGCTAGAGCTTAAAAAACTCACTGTTGTTCTGGACAATGTTGCTTCTGTAGTTCCTTTATTTCACTTATTGTCCAAAATTTCCTGTTTATGCTATCTTCTTCTCATCTAACCAAGAAACAAATTGTTTATTTTAGATTTTGGCTTCTGCTGTTTCTCTTTTTGCTCGGTCTCTTTACACTGTGCTCTTCTTGTTGCCTAGTGTCATCGCTGGACTACAATTTTCTGGGTTCTGTGGTCATGATGCCCAGATATTTTGGTTGTTCTTGACTTTTCTCCAGTCCTTGTTTTACATAACTCCCAGTGAGTTCATAACAATTTCTCATTTGCCATTATTGCAATCTCAAAGTGGTATTCACTTCATTTTTTTCCTAAAGCGTTTTAATCCCTTTCCTGGTGATGTGACCAGCAACATCAAAATGCTCCTCTCATGCAAGGCTTAAAACCTGCTTTTCACTGAACAATCTACTGATGCCAAGTTTTGTCACTCTTTGCAATTTTGACAGTTTTCTTTTCTGTCTGTACGACAAAAAAGTGCTGTCCATTCCATAATTGTCTCTTGAATTACTATCTGATTTTGTAACATCTGTTACAAATTTTCATGTTCCAATGTTTTCTGTATTCTTTCTTAGCACACAAATTTGTCTCAAATGGCTATATTAAGTTTGATTATTTCCTTCATTTTTCTTTTTACAGTTTGCATATTATAAAGAGGATTCACTCCTCCTGTGTATTCAAACCAGGTTTTAGTGCAAATTTCTTTCATAAACTCCTTCTTTGTTAATTACCCAGGGGTAAAGTAATATTTAAAAAGAAGTGTGAAAATTTCCTTGGCCACAGACAGTGTTATGTATAGGAAATATGCTACCTTAATTTAGATAAACCTCAGTTTATAAGCTAAGGTTTGGGTCCTCTTTCTATATTTGTACAGATTGATGCTAAGCAAATAATAACTGTAATATTACAAGACTCTTTCAAATATCAAATGAATACAATTTTTCAATTCAAAACTCTTGCGTATCTTCATTTTAGTCAATTGCCACCTCTAAATTCTTTGGAGGTTTTTCCTTTACTTGAGTTATCACACTAGTATTTAAGTTCCGCTAATGGAATACTATCTGTATTACATACAAGTAAAACCAAGTGCATCATCATCATTAATATTATGTTTTTAAAATGCATTTGCAAGGAACAGTCCATGATATTCTAAACAACTGAAGGACTGTAAAATCCACTGAGTGCTAATCTAATTGACCCAGTACCAATAAGTGGTACATCTGTGACTGACTATACACTGGTGATGTCTGCAGGGCATATTCATCTTCCTTCTTTTTACACATTTTAATCCTTCTTTTTTCTGAGTGTCCTCTTCTAAATTAAAATATATTTAAAATCATAACATTGTTACAGTTTTCTAAATCAACAGTGTACAAAGACTTAACATTTTTCCACTAGTTTAAATCTGGTATTCATCAGAATACCATGAATAACAATATTATCTTCACTGAAGCAGATTATTCTCACTTCTTCTTAAATAATAAATTATATTGATGCAATTTATCCAGAACAAGTGTCATAAATATTTTAACCTAATGCTAATACCAATCAACTGGAATGTTAAATGCAAATGCAAGAGAATATATTTATCATCATTTCCTTATTTTAGAATCTATCTCCTTCATATTTCCAGCACCAGAATTTACATGACCTTTTTCTCATACGGACAATGATAAAACAGGATTGTAGGTTCTCTTCCACCAAGTCCACAGTATGTATGCTCATTGGCATTAGGTCAGTAAAGAATTGCCTCCTTTGATTTTTAATTTCTTTCCTGACAGCATAAAAAATGAATAATTTTACTGAGCCCCTGTAAATTTTAAATTTATTCTTACCACTCTGGATTAGACATATTAAACTTGTAAGTTCTATATTATAGAAGCATTTTGAGCCTGCATTTGTTTTCAATATTTTTTGAAAAGCAGGAGCAAAAAGTCTTATCAAATACCTTCTTATATGTAGTCCAAAGCAAAATTCCTACTTGGTTTATTAATATAGCACTAGATCTAATGCCTCATGTACTGTGTTTTGGGGGAGAAATAAAAAGGGGGGAAAAAAAGAGGAAACCTGAAGGAAAAGCAAAACAAACAATATTAACAATAAAAAGGAAGCAAAGCACATGTGTTCTCAGCAATGGAGAGCTGAAACTGAAAAGTTTTAATTGCAAATTTGAGGCATAACTAAGGCAAGCAGTATTAGGTATAAAAAAAGTACGAGTATACACATTGAAAGTAAAGGTGCAATATTTTTGAAAAGGAGGGGAAGTTTATTGGTACTTAATATTTTTGTAAAGAGTTACCAAGTGACCTAGATTGAGGTCCAGTTATATTAGATACCCTATGGATACAGAAATTGATATTGTGCAGAGAAGTGAGAAGCAGTGAAGAAACCCCACACCAAACCTTCAAAGTTCCCTGATGTAGTGTACACTGAAAAACAGAGAGTGATTGAAGACGCATGGAATTTTGCCTCCACTGCTTTAGTATGATGTTATTTTACTTTTATTCATTTACTGATGTAACAAATTACTACTTCTCTCTTCACCAAAGCAACATGGAAATAAGTGTGAGGTTCTGCAGTCATCTTTACACAAGAGCTCAGAACTGTGACAAAGAGAATAATGCATACATATGAAACACATATAAGACAGTGTCAAAATCACAGGAAAAAGGAGAATTTCCTTTTAAAGAAACTCATACAAAAAAGTGCACTCTACGCTGTTGGTATCAAATATAATGCTTAAGGTCATTATGTTAATACATGGGCTAATGTTGCTCCAAAATATCACTATGCACAGTTTCTTGTACATCAAATTAACATAGCACAGGTACTTGAAGCAATGGTTGAATTACAGACCAGGAAAACCATTGCCCAGGGTCATGTACTACTGCGTAAAAATGTGTTTTGTACATGTGGGTTTGTTTGTATGGCCCACCTTTGGCAAACAGCCTGGTTATCAACATTTGCTGACACTAAGATGGGGGTGTACACAGTGTGTACATGGATTTAATACACAAAATTGTCTGGGGTGTATTTGCTCAAAACCGATCATATTGAAGAGAAACACGAGCATCAGACAGATGAAACAGTAACCAGCGCATTTCAAAGAGATGTTGGAAACAAAGTAGGACTCAACCTGAAAGGAAGTATAAAACAGGCATGAAAATTTGTGACAGGGGGGAGAGATGGTGCAGGTGACAGCAGCAGTCAAGACCCTGCCAGAAGTGGTCCCATGTCCCCTCCATGCATGCTGCTAGCAGCCATGTGCAGCTCGCCCACAGCTAGCATAGGTGCACCCTGAGGACCTGCACCCTGGGTGCGTGAGGGTCTATTCCTGGCAGCTGTCACCTCTGGGGTAAGGAGGGGTGGCACAGGCTTGTGGCACAGGGCTGGGGTCTCCCACAGCAGGGTTGTGCAGGCAGGAGGCTCTCATGCCCAGATGAGGGGAGTCTGCATCCTCCAAGACCTACAAGGGAGTGCAAGTACCTGTGTGCGTGTGTGCATGAGTTCATGCACAATTAGAACTTCTTTGGATTAGTTATTGAAGGGTGTTTGGAACTTCGTACGTTTTTATTAACTTTTTCTAAGTGTCTAGGGATGTGTTTATCCATTGTTTTACCAATATTGACTCTGAATACATAGTTCACTGTTTGCTAGTTAATTATATGTTGTTAATAAATTGATAAGTCACTTCAGTTCTGATCTGGTTTCAACTACATTGTTTTTCCCTGCAGCGGTTAAGGCTTCACTTTCATCTGAAAAACATAAGTAAATGAATAAAACTGCTTGGGTATGGGGGGGGGGGGGGGGGGGGTGCAATTTCTAGACTATTAAACATTTCTGCAGCTAAAAATAAGAAATTTTTTTTTTTAAAAAAAAGAGCTTTATTCTTCCTATTATTTTTTCACTGATAGAAAATTATGGGATGTTCTGTTAATTCAGAAAAAGAAGGCACCCAGACACAGCAGTACTGAATGTTTATAGTCTCTGTAAGGTTAATAATGTTCAGTGAATCCACATGAAGCATCAACTAACTTTATAATTCTATTATATATTTGTATTAATGCATACTGAAAAGACTTTACTTATCCAAGCAGCAGTATCATCTCTACAAGCAATAACTAATAATACACCTTGGGGCATAGACTGATACTAACAATACAATAGTCATTTTTAGACACTGAGGAAAGTAGAAATTTTAGATAAATCAGTACTATTTTTTGTAAAAAGATACAAAGCAGTAAAATGTGCAGAAACCATGAAATATCCCTCATCTAGAAGACTCTTAGCAACAAAAATATCAGTAGTGATTATTTATGCAACACTGTTGCAGTGAAACCTATTCATATTTTCTTTTATTTAGAGTACGGTGTGGTCCACAGATCTCTTGCCTGCTTCTGAGGGTAACTAAATACTTAATATCAGAAATCTTTAATCCACTTTGCACCATTTGGAAACTTTTTAGTGAAGTGAAAACTGGGAAAAAAGATTGAGAATGATGGATGAATATTTAGAAAATATACAAGGAAAATACAGATGAGATTGCCATCCATACACATAAGGTCATCCTGGGTATCACTGATACAACGATAAAAATGATTCATGTTACATTAGAAGGCCCTTTCTTTGTGTCCATTCACAGTAATTATACTAGCACTTTCCCCAAAAGTCTTGGATTTCCTTTCGGTTTGACAAGGCTTCAGTCACAACACATGTAGATACAGTGGTAAATGTTATAAAATTCTTAACAAGGGTAGATAGGCAGAAATTCAAAATATAATGTAGGTCAGATCTTTCCACTTGTTTGAGCTATGATTTGGAAAGGGGAATTAAATTCCCATATCTCACTGACTTTCACTGGGATTTGGCATCAGAAACTTCTTTAAAAACCCTAGCTTTTATTGAAAATTCTCACGGTCACTTTGAGAACCATCCTCTTGTGTGTCAGGTGCACTTTGACTGGATTTGAAGGCAGTTACTCCTCCCCTCACTGGACTCAGAGATACTCCTTTGTGAGCTGTAATGTGGGCTCTTCAATACATTTAGTTCTATGAATAATTAATGTGTCTCCTGCTCTCACCACTTGATTTCCAGTTATTTGCGTTGTATGCAATATGCTGAGCCAGTTTCTCAGCTCCTAGACTCAAATGCAGGTTTCCAATCTCATTAAGTGTAATGGGATATGAAAAATAAGAGTCTAAATAAAAAAAACAGGGAGCTATAAACCTGTCTAACAATTCTTAAAAATACTAAAAGTGAAACCTTCAGGAAAGAAAACATAAGTGTTGCCTACAGAAGAGCCAGATTATTCTATGCAGAAATTCAGTGATTTTAAGTAGGGGGTGTGTGTCTATTTGTTGTTTTGTTTTGTTTGGGGTTTTTTTGTTTGTTTGTTTAGTCTTTTTTTGTGTTTGGTTTTGAGTTTGGTTTTTTTTAGTTCTGTTATATATATGAAAAACATTTGAAATATCCTTTTGTTTGCTTTTCATTCATTTGCTAAACATAGCTTGCATAGAGTTTGTGAAAGTGAACTTGTCACTTAAGCTAGTCACTATACTTCGTGGATGACTGAATAAAAATGAGTTCTTCAAGAGGTAACCAAAGGTACTTCCGCAATGAATCCATATGTACTTACATACTGGACACAGAAGAAAAAATCAGTTAGATGTCCTTCTAAGACAAAGTAGATCAAACTCATTGCTTCCATAAGACACAAGATGAATCTGAACAGGCTGGATAATTTCCAGAAGCAGTTATATCAGAGCAGATATAATAAAAAAAAGAGTAGCTGCAAGAAAACAGACTAGAAGGCAAACAGAATGGAAAACCTCTAGGCCATTCTGGAAGCAAGGAGAAGATTCCAAGAACTTTTTATTATTGAGGTACTGAAGTAAAATAGTAGTTGTGAAAACTCTTAACAAATGTTGACAGATTATATAAGTTTTCATTTCCTGATTTTAGAGGTATTTTTTCAGTTTCATTGAACCAGCTATCCATGGAAAGTTCTTTTCTGTAAGTTATGGGATGAAAAGTACTATTTTAATTTTTTCATTACATTTTAACTGATGAACTTGAGTTAATTGCAAATTATTTATACAAAGAAAAGAAGGAATATCTGATTCTGTTCCTAAAGCAATGTCAATCTGGAGTCATTGCTTCAGTTTCACTGAGTTTTAGTTTAGATTCTAATTTTTGTTATATTTTTTGTACCTTTTTCATCAGAGACTTCAAATTACTGCAATAACTAATTACCATACTATTCATGTATTGATCTTGCTGCTAAACCAACAAAATTTACTTATTAAATGTAAAATTCATCAAGACAGAATTAACAAATTATACCATAAAAAAGAAGTCCATGACATTTTTATTATTTGCAACAGAAGTAATTTTCAATTCCTCACATGGTATTCTTAATTACTTTTTATTTCTTTAGGGGGGATATGTCCATCTTAAGAGCTGGAAGAAGGATGGAGAAAATGGTGGGTGTATGATAATTTCTCTTTCCTACAATGAGACCTGACATCTTTGGTTCTCTTTTCTTTGCAACATCTCAATCTATTTGGGCAAGACAGTGCAAAGCAGCATTAATCCTAAAAGTGTTTGTAAGAGGTTGAACCCAGCTCATCCTCACATCTCCAGCAGTTACCAACAGCAGCTGGTCACTGCAATAAGCGCGTAGCGATGTTCTCCCAGAACACTCTCACGAGCTCTACTGAAATGCAACATAGAAAATCTCATCATGCTAGCTATCTACAGGATAAATTATAGACATATCAAGTAGCCAAACACCGGAACAACATTCATGATAGAAATATCTGGAAGTGTCCAGCTGCTTGAATATAGTCCACTTTTATGTGATGTGTTGATTACATACAAAAATATAAATGGTTTTCAAACAAAAATATAACTCAACTTACAGTTATTCTGAAATACCAGGAAAGCATTCCATATACCTATGAGTGGATTAAAATTTAGGATATACGACAGACATTTAAGCCTAAATGTAACCTTGTATACCAGTACCCTATACATTATTTTTTAAAAGACTTATTATATGCTTCCTAGTCTACTCTCAGTTCTCTAAATATATGTATCAATAATAAATGTATGTGTAAATAAAACTGCTTGATACAAATGATACTTAGATTTTTTTGGTTGCTTGTGAATATAAGATGACGTCCAGGCTTTTCTAAGCCAACGAAGGTTTTAGAGATCAAGATAAAATACTCTCCAGTTTCATTATAAAGCATTATATAATCCTAACACAAAACCATAGATGTCAACTGAACTACTCATGAGAGCAGAGGGAGCAGGATACATTTCATATTTTTTTAAACACTTCTGTAAATGTAATGAGGATTTATGTTTGGAATTTCCTTGTTAAAACATGAAGTTCAGACTGATTCTGTGCCATATACAGACAAAAATTAACAAGAGTGTTACTGGAAACAGTCGTATCTCACTGCCTTACACCAGAATGGATACTGACACCTTTTATGCTGTGCTGGTTCATAATGGTTGTGAAGTTACAAGGTCTGGGCAACAGGAGGCTGCAGGAGTGACAGGAGTGGGAGGAGGCCAATGGACCACCCTGTGCTGGCCACAGCCACTTCCCAATGGCTCTGGAAACAGCATGAGCACCCCGCTGTGCACCAGAACTTTGGACAGTTGGAGGAGCCCATGGGGCCCTCAGCAGATGCATTTAGGGGTGGGGTGGGCATGAGGGGTACATACATACACCCCTGAGGGACTGGGCCACAGGCCACCCGTGCCAGGGCAGGGACACCCTGGGGGACTGTAGCCAAGGGTGGCCCGCAGTGGGGCAGGGACACCCTGAAGATACTGCAACTATGGGCCACCCACGCCGGGGCAGGGACATCCCTGAAGGGCTGTAGCTGCCTCAATCTCCTCTAGTCTCCTCACCTTCTGACCAGAGCAGCTTTCATCAACTACATGTAACCCTTGGTGAATATAAGGGCAATTAACACTGGAGAAGGGGAGAATATATGAGTTTGACTCACTGTTTGTATTCTTGTTTTCCCCAATACCCAAGTCAGTGATCAAAAGTTTGCTTTTATTGGCAATAAATTACATACAGTTCTCTGACTCACAAATGTTTTGCCTGCGACAAGGTTTTTGCTGGTTTACAAGGCCTACCGCATTTGTTTCCGGTATGCTCTCTTCAGTGCTGATGTGTAATTAAAGGCTTGGCTTTTTGAGACACGCATTTACATGAAAAGGGCCCTAGAGGTGCAAGTTGTTTCTGTTAATGAACAACTGAAGAAACAGAACATTTTAAGATTTCTTGCCCTTGAATGATTTTATTTCCTCTCTCGCTGGTATTTTCCTCTCTAACCTCTCTAAGAAATTAATACCAGCCTAAATGTATAACTTAAACTTAAATTACAAACATTTAATCCTTTTTGCTCTCATCTAGAGTTATACATATCCCTTTAGGCATACAGAGGTGCTTCAAGTATTGCAACGTTGAAAACTATTTAATTGTTCCTTTTTTTTTTAAGTCTAGCTAATTTCTGTAATATCAATGTATACCTTTTTTGGTTCTGTATTAGGAGACATGTTTTATGTTTTAACGTTTTATGAAATTGTTCACTTTAAATGTAAAACCAAAGGATTTCCTATAATTGTTGTCTATAACATAGTAAGTTTTATATACTCAATAATTAATCAGAAAAAAGTCTACACAAAAAGCAGGAGCAAATTGTGGAGCATAAATTCAGGCCAATACACATAGGAAGAGCTTCATTGTCTCTACAGTAATGCATAGAGATTTGAAGAAAATGTCACTTAATTAAATCTTTATCTTTTTTATTTCCTTTATGCATACATACTCTAACTAGAAAGAAGAGTCAACAAGAGCAGTAAGTCTACTGTCAAGAGGACAATAGCCAGGAGTTCTTCCAGCTGATCTGCCCTGAATAGAGGAGTCCTAACACAGGAGCAGAGACAAAAGGGTAACATCTGGGAAGGGATATGAATGAGAGGAGAGACACCTTCTTGATTTTTTACTGTAGACTTGTGCTTAGCTGAGACATCTCTAACTACTCTAGCAACAAAAATTAATACCAGTAATGTATGATAGCAGGAAAGCGACATTATTGTCTAGAGATGTCACTAGTTGTTATTAAGTAAAATACTTGAATTATGCACTTGATTGGGCTCAGACAAAGAGCCCAAACCCTATACACTTGATATAGGTTTAAATAGTTGACCACATCTTGTTAACACATGTGGAATAACCTCTGTTGTCTGCTCATAACTGGGTATCCTAGAAGGGAAAGGGACTTAGTGACTCCACTGAAACCGTTCTCATTCCTCCAGTATGTCTTTAAACAACCCAGCAAATTCCCCTCAAGGCCACTGGAGTTCTATACAGCTGCAGGAAATAAATGGGAGGAATTGATAACAACTCCTGTCTATTTTTGATGAAAGATTTCTTTTTTTTCTATTTAGTCTCTGAGAGGTGTGTTATAATGGGGGTATAGTTCCCCAGTCTAAAGTGTTGAATTTTCTGCTGGCGGAGGTATCAAGCTTTATTCATGGAGGCTTCCCACTGGGAAAAGGAAGACTCAAGTAATACATCACTGCTGTTTTTGCGGGACTGCATTCTGCCACCTGTGTATGCCTGGCAGACTTTAAAACCAAAAGGGCTTTAGGACACCTCTGAATGCCAGATACAGAATAGCATTACAAGCTGAAACATTGAAACCTATTAAACTTATATTTCAAATTCCTAAGAATTCACATTTTTTATTTTCAGTCAATTCCACCAAGCTGTTCAAGTATATATTTCATATATGCGTAGATATTTTTTAGTGTTAAAACACTGGGAATCTAATGCTTTTCAATTGTAAGTTATTTTTTTCATTATTTTTTAAAAAGAAGCTAATACAAAATTTTTTTTAAGCAAAAAAAAAATTACTATTTTTTTATTCAAAAATAACATATTAAATTTTAAATTCAAATAAAAACGGGATTACTATCCCTAAGGCATAAAATAAGATTTCTAATTATTTCCACAGCTGGTAAGTTTCTGGTACTTTCTACCTGAAGTTTTGTTTTACATTGTCATTGTCCCATTATCAAGCATTAAGAATCATTTAGATAAGTGAATTGACTAAATGTTTCTTCTGATTTTGATTATATTCACAATAAGAAACAACTTGTACCAGCATATTGAAATAGTCCAGGGAGTGAAAAGGGAAAGATTAAGAGATTACCTGTTAAAAAAAAAAAAAAGAAAGAAAAAAGAAAAACAAAAGAAGAAAAAAGAAACCTTGATCCCATCTCCCTCATTTTTAAATTCTTCAGGTGTCCATTTGAATATGTTTATAAATTGTTCTAAATTTTTTCACAATTTCAATTCATCTTAAGGTACTGGGGTAAAGAACTGATCTTTCTCAGGTTGTTTATCTAGCCTTACAGGGATAACAGTGGAGAGTGAATTCTCAGCAAAATTTACATCATTTAGTCTCCACCACAGACTATAATAGACTCTTGTTTGTTCTACCTAATACCCTGCAGCTATATTTTCTTACTTTCTTTTAGGGTATTTGATACATTTTAGAACTATTTTCTCAGCGTATACAGAGATGCTTTGGTTTTGGTAGATTTTGGGGTGGTCTTTTTTGGTTTGGGTTTTTTTTTGGTTTTGGGTTTTTTTTTTTATCTTCCCTAGACCACCGGTTCTTGATTATTTTCTTCACTTGCCTTTAAAAATGCCTTTGTTCTTCCTGTGTGTTTACGTCTCTCTGCTTGTGGCATTCCTTCTAACTATCAGCTTCCCTTAATCGGCAGGTTTGCATTTGAGTTTCCTACGTGGAATGACCCCTTGTTCCTCGTTCTGCAGTGTCAGGAAACAGAAATGTCATTGCTGATTAGGGGCCTGAACCCTCTGCTCCTCCTTCTCATACAGTAGGCAATCTTGTTCTGTACACACTCTAGCTGCAGGGTCAGCCTTAGGGGAACTCTAAACAAGTGTCCACATGGGATACCAAAGCGGAAGGGGCACTGATAGGGGCAAGTGTTCTTTGAGCTCATTTGTCTACCACAGAAAGTCACTTCTGTCCCTTTAAATGTAAAATGTCCACTGGCATTGCCCAAGTGTGTACATTTTAACCACATGGAAGCATTTTTGTGCCTCTGGCTTACTACACATGTACATCAGTGATGTTAATATAACATCTCTGCCTAACAACGTGACACTGAGATGTACTTCTAATGGTTGTCTTTCCTCTGAACTCAGATACAAAAGCTTTCATTTTTGGTTCTGAAACCCTCTGTTAAACCAACTCTGACCTCATCCCAAGGCACGATTACCTAGTCTTGCTTGGGGCACCTGAAGCTCTACAGATGGCCCTGTGTAGCTGTGGTTGAAAATCTCTCTGCTCGGTGTACAGAGTGCATCCTTTCTTACAACTGAGTGGAAACCCCTGCTTTTTCTACTTTTGCTGCTCACCTAGGGAAGTGGAACAAACCAGGAGAGGGAGGAGGAGAAACTACACAGAAAAGAAGAACAGAAGGTAGTGCCGTTAAGTGGCAGGGGGAGTGCATAAAACCAAAACAACTCCCGAAACCAAAGGATACTGCAAACACAGAGAAACTAAAAAGAGGGGAGAGGGAATAACATTTTACTTCCTACCATATTCATAGCCTGAAGGAAGTCTATGGACAGTCTACAAAGGTGGGGGAATGGAAATGAAACTTAAAGGACTAAATATGGTTCCCTTTTGCAGGGAGAAAACTGATGTTGCTTAGAGTATTTCAGGGGTAAACGAACAGTTTTTTACTCCCTACTGCAGGCCACAGTTACATAGTCACAAGCACAGCTTGTTACCTACAGCAACTCCATATTGAAAACAAAACTATTCATTTGTCATATAAGCTCATAAGTTGTAGCATATGAATCTAATTTTCATTGTAGTTATCTAAATAACATTAAAAATAAAATATTTTTACACATATTAAAAAAAATCAGAAATACGTTTTTTCAAAAGGTGAATTTCCACTTGCCTATTTTGTCACAGATAGGTACACAGGTCTAGTACTGCATAAGGTTGTCGGTAATATATACCTGTAATCAAAATCTTAAATAAATATCTATATTTTTATGACTTTATAGACACAGATAAGAGAGAAATTGAAAGATCATTTGCTGTTTATTTTTCTAAAAATACTATATATAATGTAGAGGTTCCAGTAAGCCATGTTTGTATAAACTTTTTCAGTAAGAGTAAATAAAACCTTTTACCAGTTTCATAAAACTGTGTTTGGAAGAGATGTAAAATTCAGCCCTTCTTGACTGGCTTGTCATTAAAAATCCCATGACAGTTTTCACAAAAGAAGGGCTATTAACTATAATATTCTGGACAAAGTCCAAATCACTTTGTGGCTACCAAATCCCTAGTTGGAAAAATTATTCTGCACTTTCGTCAAAACCTTACTGTGTACAGCATCAGATTTTACCTAACAGGCAGTATAATTTTGATATGGTTTATACAAACTTTTAATACATCAAAATGATTTTGGATCAATAAAGTGATCCTTTCAAATAAAAGTTAAGATAATACCAAATCTATAAATACACAACAGCATTAAAAAAATAAAAAATCAGAGATTTAAAAACTAATTATTTGGTTAATGGCATGTTTTTCTTTTTCTGATTTTTTTTCCTCAGGAATTTTCAGGAATAAGCTTTTGCATAATATAGTCATATTCATTACCCAATATATCATATTTACCTGGAAACCATGAGCAGGCAATTAAGCAAGTAATCAGTCCTAGCATTTTGAGTTTTTACCTTTTATTAGGTAATTCTTTTAAATTCCTCATCTTGACAAGCGGCTGAATATGAGCCGGCAGTGTGCCCAGGTGGCCAAGAAAGCCAACGGCATCCTGGCTTGTATTAGAAATAGCGTGGCCAGCAGAAGCAGGGAGGTGATTGTGCCCCTGTACTCAGCACTGGTGAGGCCACACCTCGAGTATTGTGTCCACTTTTGGGCACCTCAATACAAGAGAGATATCGAGGTGCTGGAGCGAGTGCAGAAGAGGGCAACGAAACTGGTGAAGGGCCTAGCAGACAAATCATATGAAGAGCGGTTGAAGGAGCTGGGACTGTTTAGTTTGAGGAAGAGAAGGCTGAGGGGAGACCTCATCACTCTCTATAACTATTTGAAAGGACACTGTAGAGAGGTTGGTGCTGGTCTCTTCTCACAGGTAATTAATGACAGAACAAGAGGGAATGGCTTCAAGCTCCAACAGGGTAGGTTTAGACTGAACATTAGGAAAGAATTTTTCACAGAAAGGGTGGTTGGGCATTGGAATAGACTGGCCAGGGAGGTGGTTGAGTCACCATCCCTGGATGTGGTTAAGATACGTTTAGATGTGGTGTTGGCGGATATGGTGTAGGGGAGAACTTTGTAGAGTAGGGTAGATGGTTGGACTCGATGATCCCAAGGGTCTCTTCCAACCTAGACAATTCTATGATTCTATGATTCTATGAAAAAAAAAAAGAATATCTGCATTTAGTGTGATTTGTTTAGATGAGATGCTGTGGGAACATTTGGTTAATAAAAATGTTATCTTTACTAATGAAAAGCAGGACATATGTTCTATCCCAGGTCACCTATGAGAGTTGAAACAGCGGTTTCTTCTACTTTATACAGGCTGAAGGTGTTGTGACCCATCATATTTGATGTTTTGTCTCCATAACATGTTGGTGACACTGGTTCGGGGCTAGCCTACAAGTGTTGTCTCAGACCAAGACAAATCCAGAAGAATATCCAGGCCGTGACACTTTCCATATGTTTTCAGCCACACAATTAGCCCCTTACTTTCCTGAATACTAAATGTATGTAGAAATTATCTGAATACATTCTTTTAATGCTTGCCTCGTAACAATGTTACTTAACACAGTACACTTTCATCAAGGTAAATTGAAATTAAATGGGTTTAGAATAGGCTGACATTTTGGTAAGTAGTAGGCAGTGGGGAATCCTAATCAAGCGACGCTGCTTCTAAGACTTGCAGTGGGAGTTCATATTAGGCTTGACACCCTTCAATATTTATCAATTGTCTGAGAAGCAAAGATAAAATCAAAGCTGATAAAATTTATGGGATGACACAAAGATTGGCACAGTGGTAAATAATGAAGACAGGCAGTCATGGGAAGTGATCTGTATCACCTGATGACTGAACCGATTCAAATGATGTGCGTTTTAATACAGCCAAAGTCACATCTATGTTTTTGTGGGAATGAGGAACTCTAGGCTGGACATTAGAAAAGTTAAAGTTGGTCATTCCGGCTTGGTGCATAGTCTATGTCCTGTGTAAGTCCTGATAAAGATGGGCATATACATTTTTATGCGAGAGCAAAAGAGAAGAAAAGTTTGCTTCTCTCTTTTGTCCTGACCCTCTCAGCTTTCTTCTAAGAATGGACTGGATTTTGACCCTTTTATGTACATTTGTGCCTTTTATTTACATTCACGGTTCTGAGTTTTCTGTTGTTAGGGGAAGGAGAAAGGTGAATACAGTTCCATCGCGAGACTTCACCAAGTTCAGGTCCCATTTCTAGAGTATCATAAACTGTCCTTGTAAACCAAAGTATTCACCACTGACAAGTAATTCAGTTAAATGCCATGGCAAAAAGAGGCAGTCTGATCAATTGATATGTAAAGGGAGAATATTGTGTAGGATTAGAGGCAATTTTATTTTTGTTGTTCCAGTCTGCATTTTCAAAGGTTACTGAAAAATTTGAAAGGGTGCAGATGAAAATGATTCAAGGTCTGGAGAAAAAAAGCTCAAGAATGAAAGACTTAAATAACTGCTTGCTTGGATCACAAAAGTAAAACCACAAAACCAAAACAATCAGGGATACTTTATAACTGCGTGGAAATGCCTTCATGGGAAGAAAGACTAGGCTCCTACAGGATCTGCAATCTGGTAAAGAAAGGCTAAGGATGAATGCTTAGAGGCTGAACAAGGACAAACTCCAATTAAAAAAAAGTATGAATAGTTATCAGTGAGGATAAGGGAAGTAGCTTCACCTCTTGTTGTATTTAGATAAAGATAGGATGCTTTCCTGGAAAATATACTTCAGTCAAACTCAAGTTATTGGGTTCAATGCAGCAATAAGGAGCTAAAAATCTGTTGCTTATTTAAACAAGGAATCAGACTAGAGGTCTCATGGTCCCTTTTTTTGGCCCTAAATTGTTCAGAAAATTTATAACAAATTCAGTTAATGGCTCTGACAATTCTGTTTCCCTTTTTGCCATTTCAAATCTCACCAGTCTTGAGACTTCACTTGAGCAAGTAGCTAAACCTTCACGAGAAATCCCTGACTCAGGGAGATCCCACTATATGTGATTTTAAAATAACAGGAAGCATAAAGCAATACCAGATGTGAAATTTCCAAGAAGAGTGTGAAAGGACTCTGTCAGTGCAAACGTGAAACCTGAAAAAAGACATAGTCAGTCTTGGGGAGAGGAGGAGAAAAGATGTGGAAGAGGAAGGAGAGAGACCTCCAAGGATTAGTTTGGATAAATCTGAGATTAGTATCCAAACTTCTTGGTACTTCTCCAAACTAAACTTCTAACCCTTTAGAGCTTCATCCACCCATCATAATTCTAGCTGCTCTTGAAGACTCAAGCTGCCAAGGTCATGGCTGTTAAGGGGCAGAGGAGGAGGCTATTAAAAAAAAAAAAAAACTAAAGCTTTTAAATAGTAATTTATGCTAATTATGTTTGTGAAATAATTTGTCCTGCATGTCCTAACATGGAATGTCTCCATAGTCTCCATCTGTTTATCATCTAAGATGTGTTAGCAAGATGTGAGTGCTCATCATGCAGCTCTCCCACAGCATGTTACAGTCACTGTAATAACATGTACAATAGAAATAAACTACTTGATCCCTCATTAGAAAATAAATTATACTGCCCTCGTACATTTACTTTACTTGTAAAACATTATAACAGAGCTCATGAAAACATTTACCCACAAGAAAATCACATAGTTAAATATGATCCAATACATACATTGCTACCTAAGGCTCCTTGGAATAATTCCTTCAGCCTGTAGATAGAAGGTTTATAAATCCATCTCTGGCATTTTTCCAGTAGTGTTATTAAGCTCTTGGAATCTCCCCTTTTCTGCGGTTCCTTTATGTATTTCTTGTCCTTCTAGTATCTCCAAGTTCCTCAATTTTCACCCTATAAACAGATACTGGCACAATGTTGACCAACTATTATATAATGGAATTTATCATGTATTAAATTACCATTCTTCTTGAGTTTGTTTTAACCTCTCTGCTTTAACTTAAGTTTTATTTCATAATACTATACTGGACAACAATTCTGGCAACTTATATTTTCTTTCAGATCTCTTTTCTTCCAACATCTTAACACACAACTTTTATAACAACACTGTCACCATAATTTGAGATCTCAAAATTATGACCATTTTGTAATCTCAGGAATGAAACCTTTCTTCAAGCATCCGTAGGAAAAAAAAAAGAACAAATAGTCTATCAAGATTACGGTGCTCCACTGCTCTATGACAACACAATTACTTCTTGAGTTACATGAGAGAAATATGTGTTCATTTGGAAGTGGCAGTGATAGTCTCCAAATAACCTCATGCAGCAGCATATTTATTTTGTTAAAAGATTATTGTTATTATTATTCATGCTTATCCAAAAGCTATTAGTCAAACACTTTAAGTTAGAGGAAGTCCAAAGGAAAGTCTGGTGTTTAGGATCCAAGACTTGCCACAGTCACAGATAACTTCATATTAAGATCTTTCCTCTTCTTCCTTCCCAATGCGTTTTGAAACTGTGTTCCCCTTTGCTGCATGGAAAGAAACCCCAAACCTAAGATCTTTGATATTTATTGGGTAAATGCATCTATCATATATAATGTAAGTCACATTGCCATGAATATGAATAAAGTCTGACCAAGGGTGGATCTCAAGAATTTGCTCATTGACTTCAAGGTGTGATTTTCTATTTCTAGTTCTTTGTATCTAAAAATAGACTCCTCAATATATATCTTTCATTCAGTCAGCAGCCCCAAATATTGCAAAATTAGGAAGAGAAGTGTAAATGTTGTCCACTGATTTTAATGAGGTGTTATCTTTAAAGTGTTAACTTTGAAGCTTAATTACACCTACACCAAATCCAAATACAACTAACCAACTTCACTGCCAGATGATGAATATGTGCAGCTAAATCTTTCCAACTTGTCTAAATTTTCTGGTAGGAATCAACTATCCATTCATTTTAATGGAAACTGCATGGAACTATGAAAAACTGATGCCATAACATATACGTAAAGCGCAGTAAGCGAATATTTTGTGCTATTTCAATAAACTCATCTAAACAGATACACATTGAAAATACAACAGATTTCTACAGAATTAAGTAAAAAAGTATTTTTTTTTTTTGTTCTACCTTTAGACAGTTATTTATAGTAACACACAATTTAAAGTGTCTGCCTACGATTAAAAACTGCTATAAGGATTAGAATGTATTTTTCGGAAAATCTAAAAAACCCCCGTTTCTAATGAAATTAATTTGTGTCAGCCTGAAGAATAAAAAGGAAAAAATTGACACTCACTTCTGCAAATCTTTTTCATATGGGTCTTATCCATAGCTTTTCAATTTCAATAAGATTTAGATAAGACCTGGGAAGTCATAACTCACTTCCCAAATAGTTCATTTAAATAATGCTTTTGGTATTAAGTAGTAGCACTGTTGTTAAGGCAAGTCAGTAAATTGCAAAGAGCAAAAGAATGAGTGATCCCATAACATGGAGTTAAAATATAATCAAAAAGTGAGTGGTTTATCAGATAACATCTTACATGAAACTCTTTTTTTTTTTCCCACAAGAATTTGCAAGCATTTCCCTGAAAGTATTTCAGTACTTGTGTGGAAGAATAGTAATGCTTTAACTGCTTACGGGAGTATTACATGAAGTTTGATGCTTCATTCAACAAAAACTCAAGGAGAGGTTAAGCAGACAAAACATAATTTACCAGAATAGGAAATAGTGTTGGACAGGAGTACCAGGACTAGTACAGCAGAACTTTATTAGTGGTAAAGAAAGCATCACATAAATGTATTGATTCCTTTAGTGATTTGAGAAACTAATAGCAATAGTAGATAGTCTATATAGCCCATAGATACTTATTGTGATACTTGCTGAATATTTCCACCTATTGAATTGATTTAGAAATACTGGGAATGATTATTGGGTGCATTGCAAAACTAAAATATTCTGAATGATATGTTCAACTACTGTTATTTGATATTCTTTAGTTAACAGTATTAATATTACCAAAAGTGTCTGCGAGCTTTAATTGTAGTACTGGTCTGGAGCTTGATATCTGACTTTTGTGAGGTGGGGGTAAGATGTAGACAGGAACGTAATGGAATGATTGCATATATATATACCTGTGTGTCCATGTTTACCACAGTGAAGATGCAGGTGTTTCTAGGCAACCCAACATTAGAGGAAGTAAAGATCGTAAGCATAAAAAACCTAAAAAATACTGATATTTATGAGAAAAGGAAGTGAGGCAGGACCATATATAGATTCCTTGTACAATAACGAAGAATAATATCTTTGGGTAAAGAATTTCAGGTATTAGTAAAATACATTTTTTTTCCATTCCAGGCCACAGAACAGTGTCTCTGGTCTCTACAGTCCTTACAATAGTCTGTAGTTAACAAACCTATTGGTCAAAATAAATCCTTCGTGCAGCCTTTCTCTATCGATAGTTTTTTCACAAAAATATAAATTAAAAAAACAAGAAGTGCTCTTCTGCAGCAAATGACGGATGCTCAAGTCCTCTGTGTAGCAGGACACAATGTTTCATTTCACTTAAGCCTGTTTGTTACCTTGTGAGGGGAAAGCACAATCTAGCCCTTAAGGAAAGGAAACCTTAAAAACAAGTTAAAAAATAAGTCTTTAACTAATTTTGTTTAACTAAGTGCTAGTCCAGAAGGATGTAGTGTCTTTCATACATCTTGAAGTCTTCTGCATAGCTATCTATTCATCTCTTTAATTCTTGTAACAGTACTGAGGTCTAGTGAAAAAAAAAGAAACACCACCCCAATATGGCAGAGGGCAATGAAGGAGGTGTATGATTGACAACCCTAGGTAAATTGTAAATATGCACTGACCCCAAATTCCTCACACACATTCACTAACAAAACTGATAACATAAAAATGCAGGGTTCTGATGAGGTACAGAGATTAAGGATTGCTGTTTTTTTGGATCAAGTCAAGGAGCACACTCTTTCACGAAGACAACATAGAAGAAGTTATGTAGTTCATTACACTCAAATCAGCAAATAACTTGTTATTTGTGTGGGGTGATGGAACAAAACATAAACATGAGAAAAGAGGTAGTAAAAGGACTAAATCATAAATGAAGAGGAAACTCTTTTGTGGAGAAGGAATCAGGAGTGATAGTTTCTCCTGATTGCATCATGAATCCTAGCCCATCAGAATTTAGGTTTTTGCTAATGCTCTTGAGCTTTACACTATGCAGCGGCTCCACCTGCCTTTTCCAAACTCCTTTCCTATTGGTAAAGTTGGATATCTTCATATATTGCAAAGCTATCATATTATTTATTTTCCTATGGAAGATCATAGAATCATAGAATCATAGAATTGTCTAGGTTGGAAGAGACCCTTGGGATCATCGAGTCCAACCATCTACCCTACTCTACAAAGTTCTCCCCTACACCATATCCGCCAACACCACATCTAAACGTCTCTTAAACACATCCAGGGATGGTGACTCAACCACCTCCCTGGCCAGTCTATTCCAATGCCCAACCACCCTTTCTGTGAAAAATTCTTTCCTAATGTTCAGTCTAAACCTACCCTGTTGGAGCTTGAAGCCATTCCCTCTTGTTCTGTCATTAATTACCTGTGAGAAGAGACCAGCACCAACCTCTCTACAGTGTCCTTTCAAATAGTTGTAGAGTGTGATGAGGTCTCCCCTCAGCCTTCTCTTCCTCAAACTAAACAGTCCCAGCTCCTTCAACCGCTCTTCATATGATTTGTCTGCTAGGCCCTTCACCAGTTTCGTTGCCCTCCTCTGCACTCGCTCCAGCACCTCGATATCTCTCTTGTATTGCGGTGCCCAAAACTGGACACAATACTCGAGGTGTGGCCTCACCAGTGCTGAGTACAGGGGCACAATCACCTCCCTACTTCTGCTGGCCACGCTATTTCTAATACAAGCCAGGATGCCGTTGGCTTTCTTGGCCACCTGGGCACACTGCCGGCTCATATTCAGCCGCTTGTCAATTAGAACCCCCAGGTCTCTTTCTGCCAGGCAGCTTTCCAGCCACACCTCCCCAAGCCTGTAGCGCTGCATGGGGTTATTGTGGCCCAAGTGCAGAACCTGGCACTTGCCCTTGTTGAAACTCATACCATTGATGTTGGCCCAGTGATCCAATCTATCTAAGTCTCTCTGTAGAGCTTCCCTGTCCTCCTGGGAATCAACACTCCTGCTTAACTTGGTGTCATCTGCAAACTTGCTGATGATACACCCTATGTCCTTATCAAGATCATCAATAAAGACGTTGAACAGAAATGGTCCCAACACTGAGCCCTGAGGCACACCACTTGTGACCGGCCGCCAGCCGGATTTAAATCCATTGAGCACCACTCTTTGGGACCTTCCAGTCAGCCAGTGCTTGATCCAGCGGATCGTATGCTCATTCAGACCATGCGAAGCTAGTTTTTCCACAAGAATTGTATGGGGGACAGTATCGAATGCTTTTTGAAAGTCCAGGTATACAATATCAACAGCCTTTCCCTCATCCAATATTCTGGTAATCTTGTCATAGAAGGAGATCAGGTTCATCTGGCAGGACCTGCCTTCCATAAACCCATGCTGACTAGGCCTGATCCCCTGGTTGCCCAAAATTTTTGGTTGGGTATCAATAAAAAAAGCAAAGGGTGTCTTATGCCATCAGTGGTGTAAGGAGTGGCAGATTTAGAGATCAGAACAGCAGTGCAGGATGGCAAAGGATTTTCATTTCAGTTATGATTACAGTTTCTACTGTCCCTTTTTGAAGCTACCCATATGATGTTCACAGCTTTATGGGCATCATTCTTTTGCTACAAAGACACACGTAACCAAAAACAAACTAGTTATTTCTGTTAATTGTAGATTCTGCTATGCTTTGCTAAAAGGCTTAAGAGTCACTTTACTACACATAATTGAAACACCTTGGTTCTGTGATCATCTGCATCATTCATGTAGCTGACTTTACTGAAACAGTATGAGAGAGTTCTGGTTTGAGATTACTATATATACTTAACTAGCTGAAAGCAATACAGAAGAAAAGTAATTCTGACTAATAAAAGTTTCATATAAATGGATTTTTTCTGTGCAACTGACAAACCGATGAAGACTACACCCAGCATTCCCTATAGTTATTCCTGGTGGAAAATCATTAACTTCATAAGTAAACTGTGAAAAAATGCCCACATCAAGCAACCTCAATGCCCCAAAACAAAAAATCGCCTTATTTCTATGCAATTGATTAACAATTATATTCAGTCTTCAATTTTCCTGTCCATACAGCATTGTGCTACCTCCTGAAATGACATTACCTGATCTTTACTTCCAAGCAAAAGAGCCAGAAGAGGAAAACCTGCAGTGGATTTCCTGGAAAGTTCAACTCTGCTTCTCCTGTGTTGTCCAAAATCTAGGCAACGTTGTAGACTACTTTTCACATCCCATCATCTCACTTCCTTCTTGTTCTTTTCATTACAATGCTTTTAAAGCTGCTGATATTGCACCAGAGAAAACAGTGAAGCAAGGAACATATATGCCCCATTTGCCTCTGTCTTCCACTACAAGTTTACCTATCACTTTTCTTTCTACTCCACCCCTCCTTAATTTTTTTCTGACCCTAATATTATATTGATTTTGCTTGTGAGTAAATATTTCATCATGGCTGATTACAAGCCTTAAATGCCAATATGAAGTTTGATCTGTCAGAAGCTTTACATCTAAATTTGGGATAATTACTTAGATAAACATAGGAAAACATTAAAGTCTGACTTCTATGGATTAAATGAGAGTTAAGCGACTATATACCTTTGAAAATAGGAATTTTATATTTGTTCCTCAACTCTAAAATGGTTCCTGGAGAAGCTGAGGTAGGAAGGAGCTTGATACTTCTATATAGGGATCCAAACTTTGATAAAGACATAAAACCTGAAGCATGGCATGCGTGTTGGGAGTTAAGAGACGCTATCTCAGGGCCTGGCTGAAGCAGTTCTGCTGCAGTTCAGCAGGCCATATGATGTCATTCTTTGCCTCACTCTGACCAACACACATATCATATTTGCAGAGATATCATTCTTTGGATATCAGTTCTCTATGTGTAGTTGCCCATGAGTACTGTGTTCTTTCTGCCATCTTCTCTTGGCTGTCTCAATATCTTGGTTTTCAAATCCATATTAAAACCTCCAGGTAGCTGGTCACTCAGGTCTGGCTGGCAATTCTGATTTGGTCAAACATAAAACATATATTCAGACTCAAATGATTTGCAAAATTTAAGTTAAGAAAATACTGTGGTTCAATACTATTGATTGTCTTCCTAACTTTGGTACTTGCTGCAGATTCATAGCTCTATCTTGCCATCTTCCTTCAGACATGTAAAATGTCCTCTCTAATCTTGACTGATAGGCTCAATTACAATGGTAAGATAACTCTATTATTAAGAAGAACTCTAATATAATAAATCAAACTATAAATAACCTTAAAGGACTTTTCCACACAGAGCTGTACTTAACATATGCTTTATTAAGTAGAGTTTATAAATTATACATTCCCTTTCATTCTCAACATCTCAGCTTCACCTTATGAGGCCCATTTCAAACAATAGTGTAGTGTCAACCTAATCAAAAAAGTCTCATGAAATATAGGAAATTATATATTTCATGGATAAGGGATTTAAATTCCCTATAGAAGTTTAAATTTTAATTTTCTCCCAAATTTTGAGTTATTCAACACCAAACTGCACAGAAAATCATATTATTGTTTACTGACCTAATTTATCTGTGCAATTAAAAATGTGATAGTAATTTAGTACTTTTTTTTTTTTGATACAGGTTTCTCCTTAAAAAACATGCTATTTATTGTGAATAAAGATGGTCTGTAAAAGAAGACTCAAATTCCAAACTTTACCCTTAAGAGTTAAATCAAGTGAGGTTTTATTTCCTGAATCCCTGGAATTGAATTAGCTCCTTTGGCTTTGGCTCATATGTCCCAGATCAGGCTTTAGTTATCTAAGTTTATATTCTGTCCCTTTATCAGAGTATTAAAGCATCTTACATATCTGCTAAAGAGAAGACAAAAAGTTCTCTGTTTTTCTCTTTCCATCCCTCCCAACAGCAGGAATTGATTGGCTTTTTTTTTTTTTTATTTGGTACTGCTAGGTGAAAGAAGTAGGTTTCACTGTTTTGTTCTGAAGGTACTGAAATTTATGGTCACTTAGATTTACTCCAGATGTGGTTCCACAGTTGTGGGCAGCTGCCAAAAACCTTCAGCAGCTGTGCAAATGCTTATGACCATGCAGGGAGAAGCAGTCTCTCAGGAAATTTCAGTCAATCTCACAGAGCATGGAAGCTTTGAGTTTAACACAATATTCATTGGAAAGCAACTTAGTCCTGTGATCTCAAGCACTGTTAGTTCAAATGCCTTTTTAAAGTTTTTCTTTTGGATGAACTTTTGGATGACTAGCCTTCCATAAGATCATTATTCATGATAGCAGAGTTTTCATTGAATCCACACTATACATGGTATCTATTATGGCTAAAAATGTTAAAAATTCAGATATTGTACTTGTCCAGTCTAGGCATAAATTGAAGTGCTGCTTCTCTTTTAGTCTTATTTTTACAGATGAAGATTCAGCATCTCAATTTTCTGGCAAAATGAGAAGAACAGACATCGCCATTAATAACTGGGTTTTACTTTTTGACTTTTTTGCATAAATTCAATGGTAAACATGAAACAAGTATAGAACACGAGGGAGATTTTATTCCCATTTCGTGTGCGAAACAGATATTTCAGGCTAGTAGCTGGGACAATGGATAGAAAAATTAAGAGTTCGAAGATCTGAACCACAGGTTGCTATACAGGGGATAATATAATGTAACAGTTATTTCCTTATATCAAATAAAATGCATTTGAGGATGTTGTGATACAAAAATATCTTTTAAAAGTTATATAATTTACATAATAATTAAGAACAATAAATCTGAAAATCAAGAGTATTTTACAAAGATAAAGACATGCATAAATATATAATGTTCTCCTAACCTTTTAGACTATGCCTGTCTGGGAATATTAATAGGGGATTCTCCTCTGCTGCCTGGGAGAAAAAAAAGCACCAGACTGTAGTTCAGTTTTCTCCACTCTGGCTGAGATTCTTTGGCTGGTTTGACATCTGCATTTCTGGCAAATATCTGGCCTTTTGCCTTCAGTTGCAGTTGCAGAGATTTTATTTGCATACCTTCTACTTGGGCTCAAGGAAGAGAAAGGCTATAGTCACACAGATAACCACCTATTCACACCAAAGAGCCTTTTTGATCAGCAGTCCTTACAAGTCCTGTGTAAAGACTGTAGGTCTATTCACATTAACAACTACTGCCAGTTCATCCATACAAACCTAGATATACGTGCATGATGTAAATCTTACTAATATTTCTAGAAAAAGGTCAGTCCTTTGTGAATAAACATGAGCTTTCAGCTACACATAATAGGTTATCTGGTTTGTGGGTTAATCAGGCTAAGTCCTAAACACTTTGCTGAGCAGAAGCTCGGAATCTTTAGAATTTTATTAGGACTCATGTAATGAGAACATTGATATACTAATTCCAGTGTAGTCCAGTCCAGTGAAGTCCAGTCAGGTTTTGTTGCTCTAGAGTCTGGCTAGGATCATGAGAAGGCAGACACTGAGATAGTAAGAAAAAAAGGACAGTAGTAGCTGTATCAGTGGTCTCTGAAGGGAAAAGAGTCACTGCAATCTTAGCCACCTCCATAACTGCTTAGATACCCTAGACTTCAGTCTGTTTCAAATGGCAGCCAAAGAGGAATTGTGCTCAGGATTGTGATACACACGGAGAGGCAGGCAAGAGGGAGCTCACCAGTACACAACCTCAAGTACCAGGATAGACCAACACAAGCATCTAAAACAGACAGAATACACCTTCTGAGCAGGTGACTTAACAGACCTCTCTACCCTATCGGCTGTCCGAGTCTTGTGTCACAAGGATAGCAATGGTTTACTTCAAAAGGATCTTTCACAAATTTGATTGTCTTAGAACCAGCTGCATTATTTACGGCAGAGTACATGATAGTGACAGAGACACTGTCAGCTCAGTGACGAAGAAATAGAGCTGACCAAATAACAGGTGGACCTGACATACTTTTTGCCCAATATGAGCTTGTCATAACCCTATACTGCACTGAACAGATTCTGTGAAGTTGGTTTGAAACTGAATGCCCACAGATGTTCTGGAGAACATTTGTTCCAAACTTCTGTTGAAGGCGGGGCATTAGATTAGATTATCAAGGCCCCTGCCAAGCCAAGTCCTGAATATTTCCAGTGAGGAATAGTCCACCACTTCCCTGGGTAACATATTCCACTATTAAACTGTTCTCACAGTGAAGAACTTTTTTCTTATGTCAACCAGAATTTCCTCTGAAGCCATCTGTGCCCACTGCCTGTTGTCCTGTGCATCCTTGTGAAGAGGGAACTCCCATCTTCTCTATACTGAAACTCTGAGCTATTGGCAGACTGTGATTTTCCCTGAGACTTCTCTTCTGTAGGCTGAACAAATTCAAATACTTCAGTCTTTCCTCGTATATCAAGTTATCCAACAGCATAACCATCCTGATGGCTCTCCAATGGACCCTTTCAATTTTATCAGTTTCTCTTTTGAAGTGTGGGGAACCAAAACTGGACATAATATCCAAAGGACCCTAACAAGTGCTCAGTACAGTGGAATAATCACATCCTTTGATCTCCTGGCCAAACTCTTGTTCTGATGATGCCCAGGATTTGGTTTGCCGTTATTGTTGCAAGGGCAGTCCGCTGACTCACGTTGAGCTTGCTGTCCCCTGAGACCCCCAGGTCTTTTTCAGCAGGGCTAGACTGCAGTCAGACCCCAGCCAGTTCTGCTGCTTGGGAGTGTTCTGTGCCACGTCCAGGATTTCACATTCATCTTTGCTAAACCTCATGCAATTACAGTTGGCCCAGTCTTCCAACTTATCTGTATGGTGGCTCTTCCTTCCAGCATGTCTACTTCTCTTCACAGTTTGGTGTCACCTGCAAACTCGATGACAGTGCATTCAATCCCATTAAACACATCATCCGTAAAGATATTTAATCTCGCATTCTCTTACGAGTAATTCCACTCATAATAGGATGCCAGTTTGACCTTGAACCACTAACCCTTTGAGCTCAGCAGCTTAGCCATCTCTCCACCAATTTTGTGGCCCACGTCTCCAGTTCGTATCTTCCTAGCTTGTCCACAGGAATGCTGTAGAAAGCAGTGTCAAACACCTTAATGAAGTCAAGGTAAATTATATCTACAGCTCTCCTTTAATCTACTAAGCAAGTAATTTCATCATAGAAGACAATCTGGTTGGTGAAGTATGGTTTACACTTGGTAAGTGTGCGTTGACTTTTCCCAAAAGTCTTCTCATCTTTCCTGTGCCTGCAAATAGCACCTGTCATTATGGACCTGCTCCATAATTTTCCCAGGAACTGAACCGTGGCTGCCTGCATCCAGATTCAGGGGGGAAGTAGAAAGGACAAACTTGTGAAGACAGAACACATACAATAGCAAAAGGAGAGGGAAGGGAGAACCCAGGACAGTAAGGAAGGGACACATGTGGAGCTGGAAGAGAGAAGAGTGGAGGTGGCAATAAACAGGACTGCGGTGGAAACATAAGGGATACTTCCTTTTAGTCCCAAACCCCAAAGTCCTTCTCATGGCAGTGTGTGGTGGCAAATCCATGAGCAATGGGAGCAGTCTTTCTGGGTGAGGTAGGAGTAATATCATGCCAGGTGGCGTAGAGGGCACCCATGCACCTCAGAGGCCTCAGATCCTGTAGTGAGGACAATACAGAGCAACACTCCAGGAAACAGTCATGGTGTAGGAGTCTGGGGGTGATAGGTTCATGGCACTCATAGCAGCAGCAGTGAATGCTCTAGCAGTGACGTTAGTGTTGTTATTGGTGGTAGATTTCTCTTCTTTCTTTTCCTCATATGTCAAAGCAGAGGGGGAAGTTCACTGATTGGAGCTCTGGCTGCCACTCTACTCAGCATACCCTGCCCTGACTAACAAGAAGTAGGTGGGACAACGTCTCTGTCCTTTTTTGGTCACTGTAGGAAAATAATTTATATGACAAAAATGCATATTCAGATGACTGGAGAAAGGAAGTTTTGAGATAAACTGAATATGAAAATTCAATAGCTTTCAGGAATAACACTGCAGCAGAGAAAATGTGAAGGAAGAACTTAACTTCTGCCTTACTTTCTCATATGCTGGGTTTCTGAAACATGGTTTGAATTCATTTTCTCAATAGAGCCAGTCAGTTTCTATGGCAAGAGTGCATTAAGAACTTTTGTCACAGTTACGAAGTGATTTGCATCTTAGATTCCTTTTAATCTCTTTCAGAGTCTCACTGAGGTGAAAGATATGACATGCTAAATCTCATTCTGGGAAGAAACTCAGTCTTCCCCCACTCACACCAGATCTTTAGGTTACAGTCTCCTGTTCTCCAATCAAGAGATCAAATTTCAATCGTTGATATTAAGGTTGTTTTCTCTGTGAGCTGTCAGAAGATCCTGACACCCTAATCCTGATATCGTAGTCTATCACTGGCTGAAAAAAAAAGCTGTTTTACTCATAACTTAGTAGTGTGCATCCTTCAAGTACTTGTCATCTCTCATGGACTTGGTTTCAGCTTCATGTCATCCACTAAAAATGTCAAACTTTCTCCAGGCCCAAGTTCTTCTGACAACCATCTTTTTATCCTGGTACTCTGAGAATAACGGGCTCAGTCATACTAGCTGAAGTCATAGTCTCAGTCAGTAGCTTCCTCACAATTTTCCAATTTATACCTTACAGTAACACATTATTACTCCTAAGTCTTCCTCTTCTTCTTTCAACATCCTTAACTCTCTGAAATCAGGTAGACAACATCAGAAGCAGGCAAACAAAAGGGCAAGTGATATCCATAAAGTGAAAACAAATTTGTCCCTCATAGTCTCCAACAACCAAGACAGACAGAAAGATTTTTAAGTTAAATACTAACTTTCATAGTATTAATGGAGACTCTGAAATGTTAATGGAAATACTGAAGTATTTCTGGGACGATTTCATAGAATTTGCTGAATCAGATATAGCATGTTTGCAAGGAGTATGAGTGAGCTGCAGCAATGGTAGGAAATCTAAGTCAACATGATTTATTCTTTTATATCTATGGTAACCTCTATGGTATTTAGATTAGTTTTTTTCTTAGCCTCATGAAGTTTGAAGTTTAAATGGAACCCTTGTAGTAACTGTGGAAGGGGGAGGGGGAAAGGACAGATAGCTGTCATCCTAGCATGGTTTATATGATCCAGGACTAGAGGCATTTCAGCACTATTTTTTCCCACAGACTGGATCAAAGACTGTGGGGCTGCCAAAACGCTTTCACTTTATCTCAGCTACTAAAGTGTTCAAAAGGAAAAGCCATGTTTAAGGTTACTAAGACACAATACTTCCAAGAAGCTGCCTGTCAGGTTGTCTGCACTGAGCTTTGAGCTCACTTACAAATGCAGTAGTGATAACAATTTCAAACATGGTTTGGTTGGTCAGATGACAATGTCAAAGTTTCCAAAACTCTTTTCAGGCATGATACTTAAGCTGCAATTATATGTAACAAAGACTTTTGGAAAATGTGTTTAAAACATTATATCCTATTTAAGCTAGAATTACATGCCAAGCAAGTTCAAATTTGTTACTTAAATATAGCTCAAAGTAGACAGAGAGAGACAGGCTGTCCCATAGTAATACTATGGAACATTTTCTTTGTTATCTACAAATGAGAAGGATGAGACAAAGGAAACCTCATCACATATTTTGAAATACATATTCAGTTCATACAAGATAATTCATTTACAGGATAATTTTCAGTCTTTGAAAGGCAAATAATTTAATTCAGCTCTGTTTTTCTGTTCTTCTCTATCTTAGTAGAGTTTGTGTAGTTCAGATGTCCAAAAATAACAAAACCTTTACTGAGGCTGCCCAAAAGTCTTCTCTGGTTATTTTCATGCTCTGTTCATCTCTAATTAGGACCTTAAAAGGTTTGAAGTGGCATACACAAAAGTAAAGGAGCACTCTGTTTCCAACATAACTAGTCTAGCCAAGGATTTGTTAGCTATAAGAGTAGAATGAAGTACAACTAGATTTTTTTAAAAACATCAAAATATTTATCTGCCGTAAGTCTCCCACTGTTTTCTGTTACCCTGTGAAGATTCAAAATAAGCTGTAGTACTCAACATTCAGAGCTTCTCAGCAGCAGGACATTAAGAACCATATTTTTCAAAAATAAATAAATGCATAGAGGTATGTCTTATTTAGAAATTAGCAAAGTATCTGAGAGCTTTGTTATAGTAATGTTCCAAGAAATATTTTCTATATATGGTCAGTCATGTCAGATATGTTGATAGCTGGCATCCTACATTTTATTAGGCAATGAAGTGAGGAATTTAGAAGATGGACTGTATCAGTAAGTCTGAGCTTTTAACATATTTTACCAATGAACACTTTTAGTGCTATGAATAGATTTTGAGCTAGACCTATCTTTTATAATACAGATCTTCTAAGTACTTTAGTGTTTTTATAGCAGTTGTACATTTGGCTTTTTTAATCATGAAATGTGGTTTAGGGCTCTAAATAATCAACCTATATACAGAAGTTACAAATGCACATTAACATGAAATTTATATTTAGTCAATCATTGCATAAAAAAAAATCCAGAGTAAAAGGTTAAAACCACTACTCTATATGCTTCTAAAAACTTTGCCCTGAATTCCAGAAGTCTTGAGGAAGGGGAATAACATGTCCTGCTATTATTCACACCACAATTTGCCTTCTGGAAGAGATTCTTTATTTTTTCCGAGAAAGAATATATCCAGTCATTTAGCATGTAACCGCTACATGTCTGTCTTTCCTGTGACAGTTGCCTGCAGGGTGAAGAGTCTCAATAGACGTAGGATTGAGCAGGCATTGCTCAAGGGAACAGAATAAAAAAGAATGATCATAAAGAAGTTAATAAAAAAAAAATATTAATGTGCTGTTTCTCTCAGTCTATAAATGTAAAAGCTATTACTTAAAACTTAGAATTATAGTCAAACATAGCTTTACATTTGAAGGGTTGTATCACCTATCAACAAATGTCATTGTGCAAGTCGACACTATCATCAAGGCTACTGGAACAACTGTGGTACATCAGACCAGATGTATATTGCTATCCATCCTACACCAAGTATGGAACAGAGATATACAGTCAATTATGAGGCAGTGTTAATTGACTGGAAAATCATTTGGCTGGCTGTGTATCTTCAAAACTAAAAGAGGTAGGATAAGAGACATCTGTCCTTTACTTACTGCGCAAGTGGCCCATTAAATATCAGCTTCAATTAATAGTCTGGTTCCCATTTTCAAAGGTCTTTGGCCTATCCATCTTGAGTACTTCTTCCAGCACTCCAGCCATATCACAACTCATAAGTTTGATTCACCAAATTAAAATGTGTCAGTAACAAGAATCCTTGAGCTAGAGACTGCAGCTACTCAATCAAAGACAACAATGTAAATAAGCAATATTTTGAAAAAATCAAATCTGAAGCTGAAACAATTCCTGGAGAAATGGCATGTAGTAGATATGGCAAATCTACAGTAGCAGTTATAACATTTCATGTAATCCTTGAGAAAATAGCTTTAACGGGTAGGAGAAGGACAATATAGACATTTTCACCAGGTCGAGGCTGACTGACTCTGCAGCTGCCTAACCTACTAAATGCAACACATATGAGAACATTGTCCTGTTCTGGCCATTCTTCTGACCAATCTTTGCTTCAGGCAGACTTGGCATGCAGTGTCTGGAAACGCTGACAGTGATATTTTGGAAGTAACTACTCGTCTATGTTCAGATGAAAATGGGTAAAATGTCATGCTTTCTACTTTTTAAAGGGAACCGTAAACTATGTAGTAGAGCTTTTTAGTGACTTTGAACCCTATGCTGGATAACGACTTTTAGATGAACTTATGGGGCTGGTCAGTACAGTAGAAGTATTTTAACCCAGTTGAAGTCCAGCAGCAAAGAAAGAGTAAGGTAATGTGGATCCTTGTGAGATGGCAACACACAAAGTTAGAAAAGGACGTAGGTACACAAAATTTTAGTTAAAAGATTTTATAGTATTTTTTATAGTATTCAGGGCCTGTCACCACTTCAAAACAGTAATGTTCTACTGCTGTACTGTTGTCCAGTTCTTAAGACAAAGCTTTTAAAATTCTAGTCAGCAAAGCTGAAATCAGATAAAAGGGCAGTACACAAATAATTAGCTGATTCTATCAAAGTAAAATTAAGGTCTGATTCAGCCACTGCAATTGATACATTATAGGTCATATTTAAATGAGATTACCTACTGTTGTGTCAAATATAAGTCTGGAAGAACAAGAACTGCAAAATCCAGTAAAAAATCTCATTTGGTCATATATAGAATCATAGAATCACAGAATTGTTGAGGTTGGAAGGGACCTTTAAGAACATCAAGTCCAACCATTAACCTGACCTGACAAAAACCACTTCTAAACCATATCCCCAAGTACCACATCTACCCTTTTTTTAAACACCTCCAGGGATGGCGAATCCACCACCTTCCTGGGCAGCCTATTCCAATGTTTGATAACTCTTTCAGTGAAAATTTTTTTCCTAATATCCAATCTAAATCTCGCCTGGCTTAACTTGAACCCATTTCCTCTCGTCCTATCACTTGTCACTAGGGAGAAGAGGTCAGTCCTCATCTCTCTACAACCTCCTTTCAGGTACTTGTAGAGAGGGATAAGGTCTCCCCTCAGCCTCCTCTTCTCCAGGCTAAACAGCCCCAGTTCCCTCAGTCGTTTGAACTTTAAAATATCAGTTGGTGGTACTATGTACACCATCAATACAAATAATTCCATAAAACACACAAATGATTTATACTAAAAGTGGGGTTTCTTCCTCCTTTCAAGAATTACTTGTAATTACAGTATCAGTACTTAGGGTTATTATTTGCAACTTTATGAATCTGAACATGATATTTAGGTTAAGAGGAAACTTTTCAATTGAAGCCCTTAAAAGTAATGAACTTTTTTTGATTCAGAGAAAGAGAAATGTTTCCACAATGATCTCCACAAGAAAACCTATAGGGAGGGAGAAATCTTTACTTGGCCTTCTCTTACAAAGCATCTAAAGGATGGTCTTAGACTTCCACTTTAGGGGAAAAAAAAAAAGAAAAAGTGTATAAGTACCAAGAACAACAAAAAAAATCACAAAATAAATGAAACCAAACCAAAAGTAACTCTTTAAGTAGCAGATAAATGGATAACTGTAAATTAAGATACTATGTTGGAACACCAGAAATCTGTAGATAAGATTTTGCAAACACCTTATCTACACCAACTGAAAATTGAAAATGAAATCCTTTATAAACTGACATAATAAAGATATTTGCGCATTTATTTATTGGATCTCACTCATTCTGGACAATTAAACAGAGTGAGTTTGAATTTCGGGTCATGCTGAATTTCTTCTTATCTTAACCAAACCTTTAATTTATGTCATTATCATTAAAGACCTGTAAATCTTCAGAATTCTACAAATATAAGTGGCACAGAATGGAAATATCACCAGATGTTTCTGATAACATTTTGCAATTGCATAAATATCCAATGCCAAAACAAAAAAACAAAATTCACATCTTATGTTAGGCACAAAGTGTTTTTCTGCTAACACCTCCTGCTGGACCCTGAAGCAAACACCAGCTCTGAGCAATACCTGTGTGGTAAATTATTTGCCCAGTTACCAAGCTGGCTGAAAACATTTTAGACACATTACTATAAGCAGTAATTTTTATACTGTTGTCAATGAAAACATATCAAAATTAATCAAAGCATTCCTGTTCTTGTAGAAGACACAAAGCTTTTTCAAATCCCAAATATAAATTTCCTTGACATTTGACATCTTAAAAAAAAAAAAAAGAGAGAAGGAAAGAAAAAGACCAAGAGGCCATCACTATCCTAAGCTGCTTAGAGATAAGGAGGTATTAAAAAATAGAGTTCTGTGACCTGGGGTCATTAATTGATTGTTAGACCAAAAATGAATCTGTGAATAACTACTTTGATTCCCTGTATCATCACAAAAGCATCCTTCCCACATAACGAGTATACTGATAGGAAAGTTTTCATAGCCGTTTTATCACTCCTTTTACCTCAAGCACTACAGGTTTTGGGCTAACATGAGGTACAGTTCACTAATATACCCTGTATCAATGCACTGACCTTTTACTGTGACTCCCAGCTCCAGGAAGAACTCAGACTTACAATAAGAGTTTAAATTTGAGAGAGGTTATTTTCCAGATCTCTCTTGTTGCTGTTTGGAGGTCAATTGGTTGCAGTGGGGAGAGTAAAGGATATTTCTAATCATTCTTAGAGCAATGTATTCTGTTGGAGGGCAGTGATATTAAGATGGAATGTAGGGAAACAGATAAAATGAAATGAAAGTTGCACAGCATAAAGATTTTAACTAAACATCTACTACTTCTGGACTGATGAAGTGGCTTAACAAGCTATGGGTTGACCTGTGAAACCTGATGTTCCAAGGGACTGAGATTGACAGTTGGGTTGGGAACGGTAACCCTGTTAACCCAATGAGGTTTTCAATTCTGAAGCACACAGCAAAGAATCAGTCCTTCTCATTTTCCTGAGTGGAAATAGTGAAAAAGAGTGCACCGAAGTTTGAGCAGCCTTGACCATTAAGGCAACATATAAAATTGGTGCATAATGATGAACATTACTGAAATCAAGAAGGGAAGCATGCAGTAGATGTATGGAATGACACTCCTTACTGTGAACACTGGTATTGAACGCCTTATACAAAGACACTGCTATGTAACAGAAAAGAATAGCTTCATGTGCATTTCCACAGGGATTCCAGAGACTATTATGAATCATCTTCACACTAAGTATTGGAAAACCATTTGAACTTTTCACCTACTGTCATAAATAATCACTTGATTTTCATTAAAGTTACCATGATTGTGCTCTGACATGATTGTATTCATGATTTTAAAGAATATCCAAAACACTTTTCCAGGAGTAATAATCTAAGAAGTGAACTGCAAATGACTGTCGTGTTTGTAGATGTATTCACCACTGCATTCAAATTCAGTGGTGAATTCCAAATCCCAAATTCCATCATGTATGCAAGGACAACAAGGGCTCTACCAAAACTAGCTATGACATAAATACCAAGACATTCTGTTTACAGTGTACCAATTTATCACATATATTTAAGGAATCAATGTGATAGTTGAGTATATAGTAACCGATGGACTAAGTGATGCCTCACCTCATATTTCAAGATGAGTCCTAAGATGATGTTCTGGGAAATCTTTGTCCTGTACAGGTGAAACAACAGACAAATAGATGTATTTCTATTAAGGCTAGCAGAGTTATGCAATTTATAGATGAGAATCGCATTATGGAACCCCTACATATGTATTATTCTTGCCATAGCACAGAAACACAACTGCCATTTTCTACCCTTTTGGGACAAAATATTATTTTGTCTAAACATACTTTTATTTCCTCCTTCTCCCAATCTCTCTTGCTGCCTATCTTCCTTACACAACAAACAGCTAGTAACCACCTCTAGAAACTCTGCATGTTGGGAGAAAGGAAGCAGAGCAAAGGACTTCTTATCAAAGAAATGGATCAAATGAAGTAAAATTTAGTAAAGTAGAATGGCAAAAGTTTCTTTGCATTTTCACCTTTTATGCCTTTCCATGGCTTGATCAGAATAGTTCAAACAAATACATGCAAGAAAATGACAGATGATCCAAAACACTTCAGAAGAGGAAAAAGGAAGCATTTGTCAGTTTGTAGTTAATCATTTAGGCTTCAGATCTTTCAAGCTGGAGTTTATAAACCTTATTTTAAGAGCTTTTATTTAGCATCTCTAAATCACTGCATCACAGAAGAGACTGTTCGTTTTCCAGTCAGCCATGCACCATTAAGACCCTCTTCAAACCACCATTTATTCTTAAGTCTACAAGATATATGTGAAATAAAAATATAACTACTAACAACTTTAATCCCAACAGACACTATTCTGAAAAGAATTTTTCTATGTCATTTTAAATGCTCAATCTAATTGCATTTGAAATATAAAAATATAGAATGGGATATTTGCAGCTCTTTTTATTTGTTGTCTTCTCAAAGAATGCCTCAGAATGCCACTTCAGTGGGACATGGGGCAAGCTAGTTAAAAAAATAGGCTCTTCTGCAAAAGGACATTACTTACCTGTTCCTTTCCATTCAGACACGTGAGGATGAAATGATCAATGTGGTGTTTTCAACCCTTGAAAACCTGCAGTGACATCCTTTGTGACTGGATGTTTATGTGAAGAGGTGGGAACTTTCATCATCTAGATCAGTTCTGAACCAGATAATCCCTCCTCACAAAATTTAGACATTATAAAGACTCTGTTTGAGCAGTGACTCTATTTTGTAAACAGCCATCAAATTGTACATAGGTCAATATATCTCACAACTAAACAAAACAAAAAAGATATATTCTTGGAAGAATTTAGAACCCTGGAAAATTGGCTACAAAAATCAGCAGTCACTTATATCAGATTACTTTGACTTGAACTTTTCTTTTTTACCACTAGGTAACAGATAGCAAAAAACGGAAAAAGGACAGCAACTGCAGAAGAAAGCAAGTAACCGCTGTCATGGACGAAAACAATGAGTGGTAACTATGGGCTTTCTGCTCCTTAGACCAATAGGGTGAACATGCAAGTACTAACAGGATACATATGCACCCAACAATGGATATCACAAATAATGTGTGTGATTTAGTTGTGCTGGCTGAATCCCTCCTGTGTACATGTATAAGTACATATATTCAAAAAACTGTATGTGCATGCCCCAGTAAATCTGAACAATCCTTTCCAAAACAGCTTTCCAGTTTCTGCTTTCTGCTCCCTTCTGAGCTAGAACTAGCTGAACAATTAAATTTTAATGTCATTATTCTCCAATTCTGATTACTAAAACCAAATTTATAAATCTTCTAAAATTCAACCCGACATTACAGAGGACTATGTGCTGAACTGTACAACTCATCACTGAGAGTGATTATAAAGGTAAGCATAGCACATAGTTATATTCCACATTTCATATTCCATTACTTTCTGCTTGGTCAAACACATAATAAAAATAGCTTTGCTTTTTTTTTTTTTTTTGAGACTGTTACCATGAAAAAAGACTCACAAAACACCAAGACAGGCCCAAACATTACTTTTAAGAATGTTTTATTTCTATTTGACAAAAATATGGCTTATACTTTTTTTGAAGTAGAGTTCAATTTACACATGACTTCATTCCGCTTCTCCTCGTCTTTGGAAGGTAATCACAGGGTCCAGATGCCAAGCTATGAAAGATCTTCTCCTTTCAGGTTCTTTCTGAATTAAATTAGATTTTGACTTGAGAAATGTGACCACATTATCTGTTTGAACATAAGGAAACTGCACAAATCCCTCATAAGACCTATGTAAAACTCCTTTTATGATTAAGAAGGGGCAATTTTCTCATGTCCATATTTCTTAGAGAGGAATCTATGCTGCCTTTTAAGGAACTTGCATTCCAGTGCATATTTTTCTGGTGCAAGTTGAATTTGGGAATCAGTAGCGAAATGCGTAATCAATTGGTTATGCAGCACAGCAATTAGATCATGTTATGTGAAGATTCCCAGTGCAATAATGATGCCATAGTACAGCTAAGGTCCCAAGAAAATTCTGTAAATATAGCTAGGGCTATACATTTTCAGTATGAAAAAATGTGAGTTAAAATTAAAAAAAAAAAGTAACACTAAAAAGAACCCAATGACTTGACTCTGACTCTCCACTGTAATTCTATCTCTGTTCTCACTCATTTTTTCTGTGGCATATATTAGATTTGTAGAAGAAAGATCATTTTCTCTCTAACTTCATTTAATGGGTCTAGTACAATGGGGACTTTGAGGTGGACCAAAAGACCGTAAAGTTAGTAAGTAAAGAAAGTAAGTAAAAGTGTGAAATGAAAAATAATTTAAACACTTCTATTGCATATAAATATTTAAGTAGTATCTCTGTAGTAAGATAATACTTTGTTTAGGGAAATTATAATGCTGAGAGAAGAATTTAGATATTTTAATATTTCTATTTTTTCTACATTCATTTGTTCTTGCCAGTTATGTAAACTAAGCTACCTGACATAATTGAAAAACAGCTTTCCAAGGGTTGTGTGCATAATCACTTTAAAACATTATTTGTATTTCTGAATTTAGTTTGATTTCATTGAATACTTCACATTTCCTACCTGTGTCTGATTAATTTTTCTAACAGTAAATGCAATTTATAAACATAGAAGTGGAAAAGCACTTTTAATCTCACTCATAACTTTATTTTTCAAAAGATACATGATGTAACTGTGAATTTAAAAGTATCTCTGAGACATCAGTAAGAGAAAAAGAAATTTCTTATACTGTGACACCCGTTCCCCAATACAGTGGTATCATAGATGAAGGTTGAAAACAAAAGAGCTAGAATGAGCACTGGTCTTTGTTACCCATGATCCAATAACAGTGAAATAAGCTGTGAAGGCAAGCATTTCAGACTTCTGAGCCAGCAGGAATACTGCCAAGAATGGTTCATGGAGCACTGAGTAGCTGGCTGAAAATCACTGCTTTTTTAGAACCTTGGACACATTTCTAGGCCAGGGGCTCAGAAGCAACCTTATCACTGCCCCTAGTCAATGTTTCTTCGAAGTACAGTTCATAAACATAAATCAGCTGCTACTTAAGTTGGTAACAGCAACAGTTCAAAATCATAGAAGTACTGTTGCACACAATTTGCAATTACTTGCTGACATTTAAAAATGCATTAATTGCCTGGTTCCTATTGGGGGTGGAGGGNTGTTCTACACTTCCGGCACAAATGTTGACTTCCACTGATCAGTTAGCCATTTCTCTGCCCCAAATGTCCCATGGAAATAGGTAGCTAAAGTCTGTAACTTAGTTCAAAGCCTGTCTGTTTTCTCCAACAGTGTCCAACAGGTGTGATAGTAAGAATCATAGAATCATAGAATTGTTGAGGTTGGAAGGGACCTTTAAGAACATGAAGTCCAACCATTAATCTAACCTGACAAAACCACTTCTAAACCATATCCCCAAGTACCACATCTACCTTTTTTTTAAACACCTCCAGGGATGGCGAATCCACCACCTTCCTGGGCAGCCTATTCCAATGTTTGATAACTCTTTCAGTGAAAAAATTTTTCCTAATATCCAACCTAAACCTCCCTTGGTTTAACTTAACCCATTTCCTCTCGTCCTATCACTTGTCACTAGGGAGAAGAGGTCAGTCCTCATCTCTCTACAACCTCCTTTCAGGTACTTGTAGAGAGGGATAAGGTCTCCCCTCAGCTTCCTCTTCTCCAGGCTAAACAGCCCCAGTTCCCTCAGCTGTTCCTCGTAAGACTTGTCCTCCAGACCCCTCACCAACTTCGTTGCCCTTCTCTGGACACGCTCCAGCACCTCAGTGTCTTTCTTGTAGTGAGGGGCCCAGAACTGAACACAGTACTCGAGGTGGGGTCTCACCAGTGCCGAGTACAGGGGGATGATTACTTCCTGAGTCCTGCTCACCACACTATTCCTGATACAGGCAAGACGTCAGGTGAGAATTCAGTAAGAACTCAGACCTTCATCCTTATCAAATTAAATAAAAACACTTGTAAAAATAAATGTGAGAAAGCATAGGAAGGTAAATTCTCAGCATTAAGTTCTTAGTTAGTCCCCAAAAAACTATCCACACAAAATAAATTATCACTTTTTAGAGACAGGAGCCAGCAAAAAATACTGCAATTTGAAAAGTTAAATACTAGATGTATTTACAAGTTCAATGGGAAAACCAGAAATTTTTGCCTCTCTCAGCCATATAAAAATAACTAACTAAAGGGCAGAACCTTTGAAGAAGTCCATTCACAGGACTTCTGAAAAAGTCTCACAGGATTCAATATCCAAGAAAAAAATTTCAGGGTTGGGCCTTCAGAGCAATGGTGTAAAATAAGGTTTAGCAACTTCAGTATTGAATACCCAAATTATGCAGTAGATGTTTACATCACTCTGGCAATATGTAATCTGTATTAGAGTACATCAAGATATTTTAAAATAAAATTTAATTATTTTGGAGCATTTGTCATGTCTTCTTTCCAGTTTTTTTTTAATACATATAGGATATAGACAAGAGGAAACGGTCTCAAGTTGCTCCAGGGGAGGTTTACATTAGATATTAGGACAAAATTCTTCACCAAAAGGGTTGTCAAACCCTGGAAAGGGCTGCCCAGGAAACAGTTGAGTCATCATCCCTGGAATTGTTTCAAGACATCTAGATGTGATGTTTAGGGACATGGTTTAGCAGTAGACTCATTAGTGTTAGGTTTATGGTTGGACTCAACAATTTTAAGGGTCTTTTCCAACCTAAATGAGTCCATGGCAATTACCAGTTTGTGCCTTTATAGCTCCTTTGTTGCATGAAGCCCAGTCTGAGGTGAGCAGCCAATGTGTCAAAGAGGAGAGGGTTGAGGATGGTTAGAATGAATGGCAAAGGTTGAAGGCACGCTACTCTGCAATGCTACCTGGTTCTTTCTGACTTTTCTACATAGGTAGGTTTGTGTTCTAGGGAGAGGCTTTAAGAAATTTCTAATAAGAACTTCTACCTAGTAACTTTATAACCCAAGGTGACAATACTTGAGTCTGACATCTTGGGTAAAGCTCATCGCTTGCATGGGCTGTCATTGGGTCCCTGGGCTTTGGTCTTTCATTAAGTATTTTCTGAAATGCTAATGCATATTTTAAATCACTTTTTCTAAGGTGCAATTTTCACAACAATCAACAATATTTTCAGCATATGCACAAGAATGGTGATTCAGCTTTTCAATCTAAAATCAAGTTAACAGAAAACAAAAAAATAACAACAACAAAGACCCCTTCCCACAAAACCAAAATCAAATAATAAACAAAACTTTTTTCGCATTTACAGTATTAGCTGACTTCACTTTAGAAGGAAAATTATTTTCTTAGCTTAGCAACTTAGATTCATTTCCATGCATATCCATTAAACAGAAATATATAGTAAAAAGAGAACTCAGACTACTGGGCTATATGACAATATTCAGAGTTAGAACAAAGTAAAATTCTAGGTTTGATCCTTACCTTCAAGCATTCAGTGACTTTATAAGCCCAGGAGATTTAAATTGCATTGAATAAGTGTTATGGGATTCTAATCACTATAGGATACAAACCAAATTGAAACAACTCATTAAAAATATATAGGAAAAAAACCCTTCTTACTTGGCTGAAATTTTCATGAACAGTAATAGATTTAGGGGAGGTAAAAATGAAAAAAAAGAATAATTTCTGTTGCTGTGGCTGTTTTACTTGTTGCTGCTCTTTGCCTAAAAGACTTGATGAGACCTTGGAGCCTATATTACGAGGTGTTATTTCTAAAGGCTCAGAGTTTAATTTTGAGACAGGATGCAACAGCTGAAATATCAAAATGCAAGTCAGAGACAAAATAGAAAGAAGGCAGAATCAGTCCCAAGAATGTTAGAACAGGCTACCTATGTGCTTCGGTTACATTTATATGTTTATGTATGTTACTGTAAACAAAAGTCATCTCCTTAACTGGCTTCATCTGGCAATGTACTACAGTGTGAAGAGAAGAAATAATAAAACTGAAAGGGAAATTAATTAAAATTATTTTTAACCAAGATATGACCCTGAAATTATAATATTATATCATAGTCATTCTTATCCCTTCTGGTTTTGGTTTGTGGACTCCCATCCTCATCCCCCAAACCCCCCAAAACAATTCACTACCACCAATAATTTTGTTCATCTTTCTAGATATGAAATAAAGGAAAAATCTGACATATATAACTCCTGTAGTTCATTATGTTTCCAATGGATTAGTTTCTTTGAAAACACATTTAAAAATGTTAGAAAGAGATATTCAACTCAATCAAATACCTTTTTTACTGGAAGGAGATAACAGATGCCAGTACTAGCATAAACTTGAGGTTCTTATAGTTTCATACACCTTGCAGAGAGCAGTGGGGGAAAAATAGTTCTCTGACTTTATTGGCCAACCTTACTTTTAATTTTTGTATGACCTAGAAATAGTTGTTTTAAACCTGTCTCCTCTACCACAGTTAGTTGATATTAATCAATAATTAAATAACAAGAAGCTACTGCCTTATGTAAAATTCTCATCCTACACTAAAGAAAAAAAGTACTCCCAGAAATTCTTATTTTTGTTCATCTTGATCAGGAAAGTAAGTAACATGATATGTCTGTTCTTCAACACAACTATGTTTTTTTGAAACATTGGCAGGAAAGTACTTTTGGTTACTTTATTGGTTTTTATATCCATTGGCTCTTATTGTCTAGTCATTTTATGGCTATGTCAAGCCACTCACATTTTGAACATCTTTTCTATCTTCCTGCTAAATACAGACTTTAAAGATAAATATTCTTAGGAAATGTTCTAATTTTGAGTTAACCATGATTTATACAACAATCCAAATTTGTTACAACTCCTTCCCCTGTATTATTGTGTGCATTCTAAATACACATGTTATGTAGATGTGTCCTCATAAGAACTGTGTCAGGTGGAAAAGCTCCTGCTGCCTTACTCTCCCTTTGACTCTTTGGTACCATATCCTCCTCCTGGAAATTACTAGTCTGAAGTCTGCTAGCTGAGCTGTGCACGTGATTCCTTCCTCATCCATTTCAATTAAAATGAGGAGGTTTAGCTCGGAGAGTTTAAGTAGTGACTCTGTGTTTGCCCGTCAAATTTGGATCAAAATGGATTAGGAAGAAATCACACAAACATTTCAGCTGGCATAGCTGATGAGGCAGTAAACCTATTCAGCCAGCCCAGCTGTAGGTATGTGGATGTGTGACAGCATTCTTGAGAGTCTGAGAACTTTCTACAACAGAAATCCCAGATTAAATCACTCCTATTCTCTTAGAAAACCCTTCAAACCTCCCTAAAAGCACCAGACACTGGTCATACAAAAAAAAAAAAAAAAAAAAAAAAAAAAAAGAAGTGCCAGATTCTGATCTCGTTTACGTTCAGGCATGTGCAAAAGCTTGAACATTTAAAGTGGTATTTTACTGAATTACAATTAGTCAGATTCTGCAGAACAAAAGTCTGTACATGGATGACTTCATGTATATTACAAATATACAAGCAGCAGTCAAAACACTTAGAAACTTCAAAATGGCTGAAAGGTTTTGCAACAGCTTGAAAAATTCCATTAAGTCTATGATGTGAATAATCCTTGCTTATTTGAGTAATCCCAAAGAAAGTAATGGGAGTGTTGCAAAGACTAATGGCTGCATAACAGAGCTGATAAATGTACAAGAGAGAATACAGCAACTCAAGACCATATGCCATTTTGTATGGTGTAATTTAATATTACAGAATTTATAATGCATGTCTTTAAATAAGTTAATAATGACAGAGCTTGAGTTAGTGCATGTTGTTTTCAATTCTTACAATAAAAAGCCTTAATCTGAAAATAAAATACATTGGAAAACTAGCATGCCAGTAAATACTCATCTTGACAAACTTCAACCAGCACAACAGAAATAGGAAAATAATCAATGAACAGGATAAATTCACTGACAGAAAAGGAATATAATCCCCAATTATGGGATTTCTAAGACTTCATTAAATCTTTAAATCTTAACTTGCATTAACTAAGTTGCTGTGATTATACTTGAAACTGATCTCAGGAAACTCCAAATGTCCATCCATTTATTGAATTTTTTTTTTTTTCCCCCTAATACTAAACAGATATCTTTTCAGGAATAAGTAATAAACATTTAATTTTATTTTATTCTAGGTTCCACAGATATAATTTTAAATTGTACCCATGGCTAAAAATCACTTAATCCTTTTTCTTTCAGAATCACTCCACAAATAAACTAGAATCTGAAATCATTAATGTACTATAGCCATTCTTCTGATTTCATGGTGAAACTCCCATCCAGTAGAGTCAAATACCAGAACTCCCACTGAAGGCTATCATAGTCCAGATTTCAGTTTCTGCCTATGTATATTAAAAATAAATAAATAAAAATTAAAATTAAAATGTAGAAGGATAAGCAATAGAATAAGCATTTTGATGTCATGGTACTGAAGGGCCTCTGAAGGCATTCTGTCACTCTTACCATTTCTGTGACCTTTGAGTCAACAGCTGAGCACAGGAAAAGCCATACTGTCACACCTGAAGGCTGTTTAACTTTGCTTCCCAGATTTATCAATACTTAGTGGTGTTTTCTGTCCCTCAAAAATGCAGAGAGTAACATTATCATAATTTCTGAAAAGAAGAACATGAAAGGTTTTTTTTATAATACATACTTTTAAACTGAAAATTAAGACATTCAATAATTATCGCACACCATACTTTCTCCTTAATTTTTTTTAATGTCTAACATATTAGCATTTGACATAATAGCAGTTTGTTTAGACAGCTGATATCATAGAGGACGTATGATACAGTCTAGCACCTTCTCTTATAAGAGCAAAATTTAGGTTTCAGTTGAATATATCTGTATCAGATCATTTCATATTGACAATTACCAATTTATAGAAAGTTGCAGTCTGTGATCCTTGCCTGCAAAATTGTTCCTAAATAAAATGTGATCTCATCTGCCATACAGAAAAAGGAGTGAAATAGATAATTTCAGTATTTCTGTATGAAATGTTCTGTTCTTTCAGGTAAGTTAAGGACACAGTAGTGGCTTTTTGTCATCTTTCCTTTCCTCATGCACCGTTCTATACCCACTGATACCCAATTAAGCACTCTTGAAGTAACTGAGATGTGGAAGATTCTTGTTCTCCTGATCAGATCCCACAGTCACCATCGCTGAAGGTATTTAAAAGATGGGTAGATGCGATGCTTAGGGACATGGTTTAGTGGTGGTTTGGGCAGTGTTAAGTTAATGGTTGGACTCGATGATCTTAAAGGTCCCTTCCAACCTAGGCAATTCTGTGATTCTATGATTCTGTCACCCCCAGACACCATACCCTAACCACTGCATATAAAATGAAGCATGTCTTAGTGCTCTTATCCTCTCTTCCTTCTGAATTTAGGAAGTGGTGAATCACATTGTGAAGCTACCCTTTGTTTACATATATCTGTGCTTTTAATTAAGATGTATAAAATGATAGTTTTTGCATAGTTTTTCCTTTCACAAATTCCACATAATATCATTTGCAAATTAACTAATAACCTCAGTTCTTTGTCCATAACTACCAAAGAGATGAAGTTTTTATCTCTCATCTTATAACTGATTAGCAAGCACGAAAGCAGAGAAAACATCTTTTCTTGTGTGTTTCATAACTCCTGACTGAAATGTACTAACTGTTATTAAATATCACATAAAGAAACTACAGTTAGAATTGTTAGGTCAGAGGCTTAAAGCCAGCCCAAATTAGTAAATGTTCACATTATTCATAAGTAAGTAGTGGAAAGGCTTATCGCTGAGACTTGCAGAAATCAATATAAATAGACTTAGGCAAATTTTTTACAAAGTCATGGAGATAGGTACATGGATGAAAAGTAAATGTGCAGTTAAATCTACAGCTCTGAAAACTCCACCTCTAAATGGATGGTCACTGGAAGTGAGGAGGCTCTACCAGGATAAGGATAATTCCGTACCCATCTTGTTCCTTACATACTTTCCTTAAATACGTGCTACTGACGAATATCCAGGATGCCTTTGTTTGGACCCGAATGGCAGTTCTTACCTCTTAAAAGAAACAAGGAGACGGTTTGATGTTTGCAGACCGAGTACGTATTTCCAATATTGATATATTATTTATTGTGAAACTAACAAAATACCACACATACCAGGAACATTACATTAGTAGTCTTCTGCATGCCTTAAAAATCTTAATGTAAATTGAAAGGTATATTTAAAACCTGATAGCAAAAATTAGTAATTCAGTAATAATACTCAATGGCTGAAATGAATTGCACAAAGGTGTCTTCTGTTTGAATAAGCTTTGTGTTGGAAATTGTCTTCTTTATTTTTTAAAAGCTACTACTATTGCCAATAGTCTGACTTGGCCTTCAAACAGAGATCCCGTGTGTGACTTGAAGATGTTAATTTATAAAAGTGCATTTGTTTATTTTCAATGATAATAGACCACCATAATTTCTAAAGAAAGAGAGTGGGTTATGTGAAAAACTAACAAGTTTCTGCCTTCCTTTTTAACTGTAAATGCAAAAATTCTTCAAGTTTGGAAATGGCAAAACAAAACCCACGCAAACCTATTCAGAGGTCAGAATGCCTTGGACCAGAAGGAAAGGTTTGCTTCAAACTGGTATGCAAATGCTCTCTCTTACACCTTTTAGTACATGTTTTGCAAGAGTTACTCTTCTGACATGCTTAAACTGAATCCACATTACTGCAATATTTTCTTGTGGCAATTTGACTCCTCTACTGCCTTTATTCCTCATTACTTGCTTTGAGCAATCTCTGTATGAAGGAGCTAGGTGGGGTTGAGAATGGAGGGGAAGGAAGTCAAGGATAATGTTCCAGTTCCAAATTCAGCTATATTTCTGAAAATGCAGTTGGCAAAAAGCTGTTTGAAAAATTAGCTTCCAGAATAAGTGAGAAGTGTGAATACTTTCTGCAGCTGATTTTATCTTTTGGGGCCCTTGTGGTATCCATGTAATGGGAACTGATTGAGTCAGAAAAAAATAGCTTTTATTGCTGCAAGCTGACCTGCTGCAAGGAATGCCTCAACCTCTGTGCCCTGCAGTCAATCAGCCGCTCGAATAGGCTGGACTTACAATCTTAGGAAAATTCTGCCTGAAGGCACAAGAAAAAAACACACACACTGAAACAGTAGAAGGACTTTGGAATTGCTTCCCCTGCTGGAGATGGAAAAAAAATCAGACACAACAAGCTGAAAAAAAACCCACCACCCCTAGATAAATAAAGAATAACTTAAAAAAAAACCCCACTTTTTTAATTTAGTAGAGCTAGAAATGATCACCTCAACAATGTATCTAGACATTGTTTGTGAGCCTTTCATTACATGTTTGTGAGCACATTCGTTACAAGAACATGAAGGCAAAAATAATCTTGGATGGAGGTCCTAATATTCTAACATGGCAGACATGGCAGATGTTAAAGACCTTACCAGAAAGAGACTGGTAACTCTGCAAATGGCTAGCTACATATTATGGTTGTGTACTCTCCATTTTTTCCCAAGTTTCCCTTGTAGTGGTCTGATCCTTGTCTTGGAATATCTTCTATGTCTGAAGTAACCTAGAAGGAGTGCTGGACCAGTTGCTTTGGAAGCCTCGCTGTTGATGTCAACAAGACTAAGACTCCACCATGAGTTTCTGCTCTTTTGACTTAGCAGGGCTGCCTAATAGCCAAGAAGTTAAATGTGTTCAAGCTCTCTGCTGGATTACAACCCTTAGCAGTAGCCCCAAGTTTTGTGTTTGGATAGTTACTTCATGGTGTTTCCTTTCTGTTTTATCTGCTGCATAAATTGTGTTCAAAATTGCACTGGTTTTGTCTGGGATAGAGTTAATTTTCTTCATGGTAGCTTGTATGCTGCTATGTTTTGGATTTGTGACCAAAACAGTGTTGATAACATAGGAATGTTTTAGTTATTGCTGAGCAATGCTTACACAGAGGCCTTTTCTGCTTCTTATGCTGCCCTGCTAGAAAGTAGGCTGGGGGTGCACAATAAGCTAACCCCAACTAATCAAAGGAATATCCCATAGCATAAGACATTATTCTCAGCAATAGAAGTTGGGGGAGAAGGAGGAAGGGAGGGTACATTCTGAGTTACAGTGTTTGTCTTCCCAAGTAACTGTCACACGTGATGAACCCCTGCTTTCCTGGAAATAACTAAACATCTGCGAAGCAGTGAATAAATTCCTTATTTTGCTTTGCTTGTGTGTGCAGCCTTTGCCTTACCTATTAAAACGTCTTTATCTCAGCCCATGATTTTTCTCACTTTTAGCCTTCTGATCCTCTCCCCCATCCCACTGGGAGATTAGTGAGTGAGTGGCTGTGTGGTCCTTAGCTGCTTGCTGAGGTTAAATCAAGACAGCAATTATACAGTTTTATTTAAATAATATTTTTTTATGTTGTCTACTGTGATTTTTTAGCTTTGAAGGAAAATAATGGAATTTTTACTATTCCTATATGTTATAATCAGAGCCTCCATATAGGTGGCAAATTTCAGGTACCACTTGGAGTGCCAATTAAAACGTAGTCTGCTGTATTGTATTAATAACCTGCATATTATAACACAGAAATATAAAGAAACCAGCTGCAACGTTCATCACAAGCCACATGCAGACACACATGGCATAAAAGAAAAACACTAACAAGATTTCTGAAATCATGAAAAAGATTTATAAAATACTGTTCAAATGATATAACCATTCCCTCTATACCAGTGCTCTGCAGTTGCATATAGGCATAATTTTATATAGAAATACCATATAATCAAGTCTCTGGATAACCAAGTTGTTTAATCAGCAATTATTTTCCTTTAGCTGAAGACAGCAAACCAGCAGCAAGGTAATTACCTATTATGATACATATAATTTTTCGCTCCACACAGACTGTGTTCTGCAAGACACCTTTCTCCTCTCAAACACCAAGATGTAACTACATTTTCAAAAGTAACATCACTATCACATGCCAAACCTGATAGTGTATTACACGCAGTAGAGTAAGGTATCTGTAGTGAATCGCAACTAACAGATCTTGTCATAATTTTACACCATGTTTTATTTTAATTTAACCAATACACACAAAAGTAATATTTTTGTTCTGTTTAGTCCCTGGTTTATATATAATCCTGATGTCTTTTACAAAATATCTTTTTACAGTAACACGATTCTGAAGAACCTAAGAATCAGTCTGGTGAAGTCCTCGGTGGCTGGAGAAAGGGGAACATCGCACCCATTTTTAAAAAGGGTAAAAAGGAGGACCCTGGGAATTACTGACCAGTCAGCCTCACCTTTGTGTCCAGTAAGATCATGGAATAGATCCTCCTGGAAGCTATGTCAAGGCATATGGGTGAGAGGGAGGTTATTAGAGACAGCCAATATGTCTTTGCAGATTGTGCCTGACTAGTCTTTTGACCTACTACAACGGAGCTGATGCACAAAGGAAGAGCAATTGATGTCATCTATCTTGTCTTCTGTAAGGCCTTTGTCACAGTCCCACACAACATTGCTAAAATGGAGAGATATGGGCTTGATGGAGGGGATATTCCATCGATAAGGAATTGGCTGGATTGCTGCATCCAAAGAGTTGCAGTCAATGGCTCAACATACAAAGGGAGATCAGTGGTGTCCCTCAGGGGTCCGTATTTGGACCGTTAGTGTTCAATATCTTTATTAATGACATAGACAGTGGGATTGAGTGCACCCTAGGCAAGTTTGTGGACAACACCAAGCTGAGTGGTACAGCTGATACGCTTGGGGGAAGGGATGCCATCCAGAGGGACCTTGACATTCTTGTGGAGTGGGCTCAGGTGAACCTCATGAAGTTCAACAAGGCCAAGCGCAAGGTGCTGCTCCTGGGCTGGGGCAACCTCCAGTATAATAGAGGCTGAGAGATGAAAGGATCAGAGAGTAGTCTTGCTGAGAAGGATTGGGGGTATTAGTAGATTTTCACTGGTAGATGAAAAATTAGATATGAGCCAGCAATGGGCGCTTGCAGCATAGAAAGCCAAACATATCTTGGGATGCATAAAAACAAGCATGTCCAGCAGGTTGAGGGAGGTGATTCTCCCCCTCTACACCATTCTCTTAAGACCCACCTGCATCCAGCTCTGGGGTCCCCAGCACAAGAAAGACACGGAACTGTTAGAGCAGGTCCAGAGGAGGGCCACAAAAATGATCAGAGAGCTGGAACACCTCTCCTATGAAGAGAGTCTGAGACAGTAGGGCTTGTTCAGTCCAGAGAAGAAAAAGCTCTGGGAAGAATTTATTGTTGCCTTTACTATATAAAGAGGGCTTATAAGAAAGATGGGGAGAAGCTTTTTACCAGGGCCTGTAGTGACAGGACAAGGGGTAACGGTTTTAAACTAAAAGATTATTAGATATAAGAAAGACATTTTTAACAATGACGGTGGTGAGACACAAGAACAGGTTGCCCAGAGAAGTTGTGGATGCCCCATCCCTAGAACAGGTCAAGGTCAGATTGGGTAGGGCTTAAAGCAACCTGATGTTGTGAAAGATGTCCCTGCCCACAGCAGGGGCGGGCTATGGGGTGGGAACTAGATGATCTTTAAAGGTCCCTTCCAACCCCAAACATTCTATGATTCTGTGAATCCGTATCAAGTCTCGTGTGAAGCTTTATGATATATTTTGTGCAGGGTTTTCTTTAGAGTTCTCTTTTCAACATTGCACTGAACAACAATAGAAACAACTTATAACAGAACCCTGTTTTCCTGCATTCCCTTAAAATTATTATTTATTTATACATATATTTTTTCTTGCTAATATCCTTGAAAATGTAACTGTAATCAGTTGCTTGTAGTAAAATCTCCTTTGAAGTACTCAAGAAACCAACACATCTTCAATTTACACAAATGTGTGCATGCACACACACATATCATTCACACAGAAAGTAATGAAATAAATGTGCTTCCTAGGCAACCTGAGAGAAAGATAATATGGACAGGGAATATTTTATGGACCAGACACTGTGAAATAAAGTGTAATAGGTCACAACAGGCAGAATCAGACTGTCGAAGTGCTATATCATCTTGGACCTTCTCAGGAAAAGGACTTCACAGCAATGTACCCACTATGCATGGCTAGTCGTGACAATGAAGCCCACTCTACGAACTGCAGCTCTCCAGTGGCAACTACAAATGGGACCCTCATTTCCTACCTATAAAGACTTCCTACTGAATTAAAGATGAAGAAAATACACTGAACTCTGACTGCAAGTCTGCCTGTTATTAGGCAGCTTCCCTTAAGGACTATTGTACTTTGCTCAAACTTACAAATGACAGCTTTAAAATACACAAAAGTGTTTAACTGTGGCACACATGACTTAGTTTGAAGGACCAATACAATAGAGAATTGCTAATATGTATTCTTTCTGAGTACAGTCATTGTATGCTGAACTGCTTAATTTATTTATGAACAATATCAACTGCTTTTGTAGATGCTTTCATTTCCATATGCATTGCTTTCTCTTGCTACATTGTGAAAATGCACTAAAGCAGAATCCTGCAAGACCATCAACGCATAATATAAACACTGATTTGCTAGAGCGAAAATTAGCAAGACCATGCAATTTCATAGAAAATTCATAGCCATTCCTTTTTTCCTTCTTCTCCCCCCCCCAATTTTCAGATACTGTCATGTGACACATGCAGATTTGATACCACTAAATTATTATCTAGCAAATTATCCTGGGTACACTGCAATACATTTTAAAGTGGACCAAGCAGTAATACACAGTATTTTCCAGCACCACTGAAAAGCACCAGTTACAATTCTCACCACCACCTCTCACTTGTACGAATTTTGGATTCAATCCTAGTAAATGTAAACTATCCCACTGATTTCAATAAGAATTTTCCTTGCTCTCTGTACTGTCCTAAATTGTACTAGCTTATATCCATGGGTAGAATTGGGTATTAAAAACTCTAAGAAAAAAGATTATGGTTAGGTAAAATAAGCCTTAACTGGCTGTCTAATATTCAAAGGTGTTGCTTTATTGAAAAGTTCCAAATGAAAAAACAGGTCAAATTTTCAGCTGGGTTAAAATAATTTTCAATACATACCTTGAAGAGTGAATACAAGATAAAGATCATAGGCAGTGTAGCAGGTCCACAGTCCATGATCTGAAATCTCTATTTCCATTGAGAGTACCATTGTGTGGAATGCACAACACAATTTTTGCCTCTGTATGATGATAATAACTGAAAAGGGAAATTTTGCAATAATACTTGTAGTAGAAAGTATAGTGGTGTTTCAGAGTTTTCATTACATGAGAGAAGAAATGGGGTGAAGCTACAGCATCTTTTTCTCAGATTGATTATTAAGAAAAAATCTATGCAAACTTCCAACAGCTGCTGTGCAAAGGAAGCACACGTGCTGAAAAGACAAGTTTTGTAAAAGAAAGTCCCTATCTCTTCAGAGCAAAAGAATTAAAACACAAGTATTGCCAAGCTGGGTGCCTTACTTTTATCATAAAAGTTATGAAAATGTTGGATTTTAGCAGACTTCAACTAAATGTAATGAAAATTCATTATGCTCAGTTTTTTCATCACTGGATTTAATCTCTAACAAAGTCCAGATACTCAAGCAAGTAAAAAGATACTTTTCTATTAAAAATGACCCTGAAGGATCCTCATAAGCAAAGCACAGGTGATATATTTCAACACTACTAGATGAAAAAATAAAATGGGGCATATTTAATTTTTTTTACTGAAATGGTTTCTGGTTTATGTTTGGGGTTTTTTTTTTGTCTGTTTGTTTGGGTTTTTTTTTAGCTGCATCTCTTAGCTTATAAGCTAAGAGGAAACAGACATCAAGCTAAACAGCACACAATTATTTTTTTCTCTTTAAGGTTAAGAGACAGAGGTCTTTTTGTGCAGTACCAGTCCCAGCAGTTTCACCACTATGGGATAGATTCTCTCTCCGCCTTTCCTGCCTACTGATTAATAACCCATTCCTGGCCTGTGGTGGCACACATATCTGTGGTGGCATACATACACTCCATTACTGTCTGAGATATCAAAAGTTTACTTAATTTGAGACGTGTTTTTTTTAAAAAAGAATGTGGACTATGGTAACACACGGACATGAAATTGCATACATTGCAGGAATGTTTCCAGTTATGTGACAGAGGGTGTGCATCTTTCAAAGGAAGGGAGAAATACATAAAGGAGTGGCAGTTCCAAGGGGAAAAAAAAAAAAAAAAGGTTGCATAAATGTAAAAAGCAAATACTTTCAATGAGAAAAAAAATAAACATAACTTACAGTTGACCCTGGCCAGCTTTAATTTATGGGGTGAAAATGGGACACACTCAAGCTATCTTATACAACCATAACACTGAAAACCATACACACATTTAGGGACTCAATAAGAACACTATTTACCAGACAGGTATTTTCATAACTATACTACGTGCATATCTTATTTCAGTTTAACATTACTATAACTACAATCAAGCAATATCAGTTCTGAAAATGTACACGCACTGAATCATGGTATGCAGCATCCAGAATAGAAATAGAAGCTTGTGAAATCACCTTGAAAACACTTCTTCAAAGTAAACTTGATACAGTGGGTAGTATTAAAGACATTGTTTTTTTCAATAAGTAAACACCACAGTCTTAGTACTTAACACCTCATCAATATTATTATATATGGTTATATATGCAAAATGACAGAAGAATAGTTAAACTAAAACAGAATGAAGATGGAAAATTGCACAAAATGAAGTAATATGGAAAGAATATTGCTTATTTGTTCATTTTGTAAGAAGTATGGAATTATATAAAGCAGCTCTGCTACTCAGAAGAATCTCATAAAAGAGAATTTAAAATTGTGTTATGGACCTGATGAACTCTGGATTTGACCTGTTTCCTGAGGAAATGTTGCATGTTTTAAAATAAAAAGAGAGAACTGCTTTCACTCCACACCATTCTGAATTATTATTTTAAATTTAATTCAAAATGCAAATGTTTATGAAATTAAAAAAAGACACAATTAAATTTCTAAAAGAAAAATTCTGCTTCTAAATATGCTTAGAAAAATCCTCATCTGTAACATTACTACTTAAAATATTGCAGCCACATGGGACCAAATAATTATTTTGTAAGTTCCATGGAGTGCTACAAAAACCCAGATGGCATTATGTTTTACATCCTTGCAATTCATTTTGTATTATACATTTTACCACAATATGCTTTGTTAATACCAAATAAATCTAAAAAAACTAGTCATTGACATTCCTTAAAGAAAATTAAACTGTGTCCCCACAGATTTGTTCAGGAAAAACATGAAGAAACAACTTCCTTAAAAAAACAAACAAACAATGAAGCCATCATTTAGTGCACTAAAGGTCAGCTTAATGTGTTGAACTCAAGGGAACAGCTTGAAAGGAATTAAGCAAATTTGGAATTCTTTGATCTCAGTGGGAGCTACAAATTCTTGGTGGACAAGACCTCTAACGAAGAATGTTCCAAGCAATATGTTATGTTCTGACCATTAACAAATACACGTATTTGAACTCTCACAGATAGAAGTATTTCATTATAATGTAACAAAGCATATTCTCAGTGTGGTGTTTCTCATGTATTAAACGTGACAGCGTAATGATTTGTGCAGTGTTGTTTCTGTAAAATTATGAGCTGCACATTCTCACTGAACTAGTCCATGTCCTCTTCTTCAAACTTTCAAAATGGGTGCCAACAGCTGTCCTGTTACCCTCAAGTCTTTTTTTTTTTTTCTTTTCTCTATAACCCAGATACTTCTAATTATTAGAGCAAACTCTTAAACCACAACTAAAACTTATTGTGGACATATACTTCCCTGACTTAGTATCTCTGGGTGACATTCAGAGGCCGTGTGATAAGAAATCTTACAGAGTTTGTGGAATTGGTACATCTTTAAAGCCTAAAAATATATGACATTTGATTGAAACCTACTTTGCCATATAGTACCGTACCAACTTGAATTCTGTCTAGATCCCCTTAATTCCACAAATCAATGTTCACAGATGTAGACAATGGGAACTAGACATGAGACTTGTACTTTTATCCAAAGTACTAGTTTAAATTCAGTATAACATCCTACCTATATCAATTTATTTCCCAATATTGTAAATAATAATTATTTCTTGGCTATATAATATATTTATGTCAAATTTAATTCTGAATCAACGGCACATTTATTAGTGAAAAAAAAAGCTAGAAATGGGCTGACAACCAAGCTTTGGCTTTTAGAGATGAAACCAGTGTTTCTGAAAGGTGAAGTATGCAGCACTATAAATGTAAGTTAAGACACTTAAGAAGCATGAAGGTAAAAGTTGTATTTTAATAAACTTACAGTAAATAAAAGCAATTAATTATTGTTATGTAAATACAAAAATTCCATATACAGTTTAATAAGCGCATTGATTTTCAAAATGCTCCCTGCAAACTTGCTTGAGGAAACATACCGTACGACTATCTTACACATCATGACAAGGCAAACTTCCTAACTTCTTTGATATCAGTTTAACTCCACTCTGATTCTGTTTGAAGCTAAATGTTGATTCATGTTTTTTTCAAAGCTGACTCTTTTTAAAGATGTCTACCCGTGAACAGCCTACTGACATATCTGGCAGAGTCACATGAATGCAGACAGAATTCTCACTGAGCAGATGTTTTCAAATGGAGAAATCAGCATGGTTAAATGTTTGCAAGATCATTAGTAAGATGCTGTCTGCACTTAATATAAATATGTCCTCATCAAAGGTGGAGGAACTTAACAGGAGTAAACTAACCACTTGACTGACTAAGCTCGTAGGGTCTGAATTTAGCAGCATTGCCAGGTTAAGGTTTCCCTCACAGTGTGATCAACTTTATTTAATCAACTATTTTTAATCATCATGTTAGTTCATTAGAATTAATAGATTTGGATTTTATTTTCCCAAGGTTTTTCGTGAGTTGTTCATTCTATTGTGAAAAAAGATACTACCATGAAAATTGACTTTTTCTCAATATTGGTTTTAACACACATGCCTAAAACACTGACAACAAAGTACTTTGAACTAGACTAGCAACAAACATTTTTTAAAAAATAGTGACAAATATTTCTACAGTTTGTCTTGTACAACTAACGTTTTGGCTTGTAAAAGAGACTTCTTTTTCCCCTTTACATAAAAAAAAACCCAAAACTAACCAACAACCCAAATGTTACTGACTATCCATGAGAAAATTATTTTGAAATACTATATCTGATTCTATATTTTGAAAATCAGTCTCTAACTTGCCCAAGGCAGAGAAGGTTGCACTATTGCAAGAGATCTGAAATGTCCTAACTACTCAAGAAATTTTGATCAAAGACATCTATAGTAACATTAATCTCTAGACCCACAGCACACAAAGTCTACGATCAAATTATCATAAATTTATTTACCATATTAAGTAGGTTTGGGGGAATATAGATGGAAATTCAACAACATCAATGCTCAACACTGGTTAATTTTAACAATTTCCAGTTTGTCCTCAAAAAATGTGTGCCAGTTTCCTCACATAATTTTGATTTAGTTAAGCTGAGGAAGGGACAATCTAATACACGTCCTGATGAGGAAGAAGGACAGATCGTTACATACGGTTAATTTTTCATCTGGAAGACCTAGAGCTGGATGGAAAACAATCCTTTAGTACCCCATTCCAATTTAAATAGGGAGTGTCTAAGGTACACAAATCCTGGTATTGACCAACTCACTTTCTCAACAGGTGTTGTCTGAGCCATCATGATCTGCAACAGCTAAGTTTAGAGCTCTGCATTGAATTAGGTATCCAAACTTGTGTTACAGTCAACAGACATCTAGTCAATACAGTTGGAGTGGTCAATTTGATTGCCAAAGGTGCCCTACAGTAACATGACCAAACTCCAGATAGAGCTTCAGAATAGTGTAAGATTCTCATATATCCGTTGCCTTTTCTGTCATCCCTGTATATCAGAGATACCCTAGGACCTGTAAAATAGCACCAGATAGCTAAATTTGGATAAACTAATCGAGTTCAATTGAGTTCAAATAGCAATTTAGTTTCTCAAATGTCAGTGTCTACTTTACCATGACCTAAGTAGCTCAGATATTGAATATCACAGAACTACAGAATTGTTGAGGTTGGAAGATACCTCCTGAAATCATCTAGTCCAACCCTCCTGCTCAAGCAGAGTGATCTAGAGCAGGTTTCCCAGAATCATGTCCAGGTTGGTTTTGAATATATCCACTGATGAAAGTTCCACAACCTATTAGGGCAACATGTTCTAGTGTTTGACCACCCTCACAGCAGGAAGTTTTTTCTTACATTTAAATGGAATTTTCTGTGTTTTCAGTTGTGGCCATTGACTTTTGTCCTGTCAGTGGCTCTACTGGTAAGACTCTGGTTGCCTCTTCTTCATTCTCTCCCTTCAAGTATCTGTATGCATTAATAAGATTCCCCCGAGCCATTTCTTCTCCAGGGTTTAGTTCCAGTTCTGTCAGCTTCTTCTCATGCAAAAGAGGCTCCAGTCCTTTAATCATCTCTATGGCCCTTCACTAGACTCACTCCAGCAAGCCCATGTCCTTCTACTGAAGAGCCCAGAACTGAACACAGCACTCGAGATGTGTCTCACCAGTGCCAAGTGGATGGGAAGGTTCACCTCCCTTGACCTGCTGGCAATGTTCTTCAAAATGCATCCCATTATGCTGTTGGACTTCCTTGCTGCCAGGGTACATTGCTGACTTATGGTCAGCTCGTTGTTTACCAGGACTCCAAGTTTCTTCTCTGCACAGCTACTTTACAGCTAGTCTTGTTGAGTGTTTGGCATTATTGCTCTCCGGGTGCAGGACTTTGCATTTCCCCTTGTGGAACTTCATGAGATTCCCCTCAGCCCCATTCTTCAGCCTGTTGAGATCCCTCTAAGTGGCAGCATGACCTTTGGTGTATAAACAGTTTTGTATCATCTGTGAACTTGCTAAGGTTTCACTCTGTCCCATTGTCCAGGTCATTAATGAAGATGTTAAACAGTATTTGCCCCAGTATCAATCCCTGGGGTATGCAATTATTTACTTGCCTCCAACTGAACTTCATGCCACTTATCATAACATTCTGGACCCAGTCGTTAAGGCATTTCTCAATCCACATCACTGTCCACCTATCTAACCTGTGATTTGCTATCTTGTCTATAAGGATGTTATTGGAGATAGGGTCAAAGGCTTTACTAAAATTGAGGTAAACAACACCCACTGCTCTCCTATTGTCAATCAAGTTAATCACCTTATTGTAGAACGCTGGTTAAACATGATTTCCCCTTTGTAAATCCATGCTGACTCCTCCCAATCATCTTCTTGTTATTCATGTGTTTGGAAATGCTTTCCAGGATTAGTTGTTCCATCACCTTTCCGTGGACTGAGGTGAAGGTGACTAGCCTGTAGTTCCTCAGATCTTCTTTTTTACCCTTCTTGAAGAATATTTCACACTCAAACACCTGAATTTAGGTGTCTTAATCTGGGGCCGAATTCCACCACGGATATCAAAAAATGATGGAAAATCTCTCAAAGTACACAGGGAATTAATCTGGTTACATACCCCCAAAACAGTATAACCTCTGTATTTCATTAAATAGGATTTTATTACAAGGCATGGTTTATATTTAGTTGATATTCTTCTGGCATGAGAGCTATGAGGCAGAAATTGCTACCATACCCTATTGCAATATAACATCATATAACCTGTTCCCAAATCCATGTAAAAGATTGGGAAGTAGAGAAAGTCTAACTAGACTGAAACACAGTGAAGTCCCTAGAAACTTACCAATTGCATGTCCTTGGATCACCTGCCTAATAAAGCCTTTCACTCTCTTACATCAGTATTGCCATTCCTAAGATGCAATGACTGCAAAAATTCATAAGATTTGTTCAAATTTCACATAAAAATAACAGACTCTAGGATCCTTCATTTGGTCTCTCAATTGAATCTTTGTATTACTGCATGTTTATACGTAAAACACATTTTCTCAGATGTTTTTCTTTTTTCTTTTTTTTTTTTTAAAGTAAAAGGAAAATTACTCGTTTGATCTCTTATTCCAGCATCTGACTTTAGCAAACCACAAAATGTCACAGCATTCCCCACAAAATGAGCAGAGTAGAAGCAAAGATGTACTAGCACCCTTGAGAAATTACATTTCTCCCTGGTATTGGTACAGCTTGGAGATCACATCTTCACGGGATCTGAAGCACGTGATTGGTGCCCTCGGGTTTTATGGTTACTTACGTCTGCAGAGACTATTATCTGTCAAGTAACATTGCAGTTTAAGCTATTCTGTTTCAATAAAAGTTGCAACCTTGGTCTTTAAACCAATTGTTAGCACGCTGTATATTCTGCCTGCACCTTCAACAGCGGCAAGCACATTGTGCTGAGTATTTATACAGAGCTTTTGTGTTCTTTTCCATAGCACAAACTGTGCAGCCGTTAATGAATTACATGGTCTCCTTAAATGAGCTAGGCCAAATTCCACCCTCAAATGCACAACCAGAACTTTCATTGGTTGCAATCTTTGCAGATTCAATGGGAGCTGAGCTCTGACTTTGTATTCGAGGGCAGAATGTGACCCACTGCATCCATCAACTGGCCTTAGTCTCTATAGCTCTTTATCAAGTTGGGGGGAGGTGGGGGGAAGGCACAGATTAATGGATGGAGAATGAAAGAGTGACAAAAAAGGGCTCTCAAAGGGTTCTGATGAGCAAAGAGACTGAACACAACAACAGCTTGAAAAAAGAAGCAGAAAAATGCTCAGCTATTTAAAAGGTTAGTAAAGCACCTCTCAATGTGAACAAATATAAAGATTATGCTTTTATTTTATTACTACTATATTAGGTATTATTTAAACTGCTTTTCTTCTATTTTAACTCAGGGAAAAACAGCAATGAGGTTAGAGGTTTTTTTTTATTCTTTGACAAAATATGAGGTTTTGTCTTGATATATTAAATTTGGGTTCCATTTACTCAAAGCAAAATACCACCACGTGCTGCAGTTATTAAACAATCTCATTGTAAGGATTCAAAATTAAAATTCAAAGATGAGTTTAACTGTTTCATATAAAATAAAAATATCCTAAACTTTAACATCAGGCTTTGACAAAAAATTGATAGCTTAATAGAACCAGGTTTCTAACAGAAGTGAGTCTGAGTTATATTCAGTACAATCTGGGATAGTTTAGAGCAGTTTCTTGCAAAGAGATTGCCCTAATAAAACATTAAAAGAATAACAGCACGTTTTGTGCACTTTACTTTTCTGAAACACTTAGCACTGTAAAATCTAGAAAGCTAGTTACAATCACAAACCCAGTCTGAAAATCCTGGAGGTGTTTGAGAGGGGCATTCAGATACCGCGCATTAAACCTCAGATGCGCATTTTGTTTGGTGGACACGTTAGCATGTGCTAACAAGTCATTTACTTAAGCAAATCTATACTTTCACTTTTACATAAGGTTGCCCACCAGCCTTCCTGAAGAAAGGTGACAACTGAGTAAAGTTTGATGTATTGGTAATGTATTGTTAAAAACTACAAAGTCAAAACTTTTCTTGGGTGGAGCCCTTAAACCAGTAAAGCCTGGATCAACAAAATAACTTGTGTATTCATATTACGACATACTGAATTATTTCAGAGACCTGACTTAAGAAACTAGTCCCTGCTCACGCACTGGATGGCCAAAAAGAGAAAGCACAAAACCCAGTGAAGTGGGGACCCTTTAGAAAACACAAAATTTGGGTTTGTGTCTTAAGTTCCCCTCTCCCAGGATCTATTGTCCCCCACTCTTTTCCAGAGGCAGGCACCTAAGAGTACATTGTCTCACTAAAAGGACGTGGAACAGGAAGTGCTGAGGCCCAGCTTTGCTTCAAGGTCCAACACTGCACTAGGAGAGTGCTCAGCCAGAATGAGCAACCCAGCAGCAAGGCCCTCCACTCCTTGCCAGGAGGGAGGTGAACCTGCAATGGAGACTTGGTGGCCCCACAGAAGTTGGTGGTTGTTAAATCCCACCCGACTTGTTTTGCCCTCTCTTATACTACACTTCCATTAAAGCAGAATGAAATAAATACCTATAAGTTGCATCTTCCACAGGTGAAGATCTACATTTCAAGCAGTATAACACTTCACAGGCAGAGGACAGTCCCAATCTGTCTGACAGCCTATCATGAATTTTCTGTTGCTGAGACACAATGCTTCAGGAAGTTCACGCACCACCACCACCGCTGAACACCTACAGGAGCTCTACCCCAGGCATGGATATTTTCAGTTAGAAATGGTATTGGAGATGGGATTGCATTGAGTTATCACAGATCTTAAAAAGGTTGCTTAGGACATTAATGCCCTCTTGATAGCCAGACAGAGTTGTTCTCCATCATAGGAAGTGCATAATATTAAAAAAAATGTAAAAATTGCTTTACCAAATTATTGCAGAATGGAGGTTCAGTCATTATCCTTGAGAAATAAGAATCATCTACTTTAACAGATATGCCTGACAAAACATTTCATATCTATTTTATATTCTTATTAATTAGAAAAAAAGTATCGCACACCATTATATTTAGACCTTCAGCAATATTTGAATTTTAAGGAAATAAAGAGTCATTAAAACCTTACAACCTACCAAAAATAAAGTAACACCAATTTAATTGTTTCCTATTATTTTGCTCAGGGAAAAAAAAAGAATCATTTAAAAGCTTGTTATATAATGCATGTAGCTCAACGGTTATATTTTCTGGTTTCAAACACAAACATATATTTTCAAAGAAACATTCATGTATTAAAGTATTTTTGATAGAATTACTGCCTTCAGTTTGCTTTCACACAAAATATGAGACTCTTTTCAAGTTAATGGATAAATTTGCTCATCTCTTTCTTTATTATAAGGCAAAGATAAATAAGTCCTTTTCACTCAATCTGCTGAGATAACTTGTGCCCATGCCGAAAGGTGATCTGTTCTAATCAACTTCGTGAAGTCTGATGGAATTACACTGAACATATTTCATACCTGACACAACTACAGAATGATACAGTTCAGGACAAACATTGGTGACCTGAATAATACATGACAGACAGATGACCGGGTGAGAAAAGTAATTTTTCACCTATACCACTTGAGTTTCTTTATTAAAGGCTGAGACATATTTGATGGAAAGAAGGCTGCTTTGCCAGCTAAAAGCTGGTGTGTTTTATTAATAGCTCAGTCAGTATTCCCTTGCCATTTTACTACTTGAAACATTATTTTGACAATAAAATACTACATGCATCTAGTTTGCATGGAAAGTACCATGGAAAATACCACCAACACTACTAAAGAGAAAAATAATGATTTAAGAAATGTAAAGTTCTTAATTATTTAACTGTTAATTCTTAATTGCTGCACATATTTTAAATTCAGTGTAAAAATTCACATGAAGGAGAAAGGGATTCTGGAAGTAAAACAACTACATAATCACAAGAGAATATAACAAATATCTGTATGTGGGTAGAAATTATCTTTCCCATGAGCTTCCAAGTAGATACAATACATTTAAGAAGAAATGTACTTTTCGTAAAAGGCAAGTAAATTCGACCTCAACAATAAGATATTGTTTTATGTGACTTAAATAGTATTTTGACAAAAAAAGGTTAAGTGTAGAACAAACAATAATATCTTAGAAGTTGGCTTCTGAAAAAGTGGACTGCCTCAAATACTTCTGTGTCTGAAACCGTACCAAGTTTTACTCTTGGCTGTATTTTCCTTCTGCAGACAGCAGCCAGGACAAATAGTTTTCTACAAATTCATAGTGTGCGACACCAGTGATTCCAAAGGGTAGAGAGACAGCACATGCTCATATTGTGCTAATGATGCTTGTTCCATCAATTTAATAAGTGGGGCCCTTCCACCCATCATGGCAATCATGGACTCTCAACAATCTTTTTTCTATGCTCAGGGAAACTTAAAACTTGAACTGAAATCTCAGAAACTTCTTGTGATATCGTTCTACTTGCTGTAACGGAAAAACACACCAGATATATTTAAACTACATTTCTTCAGTTATTGCTTTTATTGTAGCCTTTTGAAGCTAATTGAATGCACATGTCATACTAAAAATAGTCTAAAAGCTGCTATAAGTTTAAATGTGAGTACAAAACTGATCATGGGCCTAGTGAGAAAATATCACTTGTAGTCACAAATATTTCATTTGAAAGAATAAGAGCTAGTTCCTTGATACAGGAAAATACACAAAAAGTTAACCTGAGAGAAATAAAACTATTTTAAAGTATGCAGTGTATGATATTGAACAGGTTTTGCCAACATTAGGAGAATTAAATATTTATACAAGATTTTGCCTAATCGAGTTTACAATAAATTAGACCCAACTGTAATCAGAATTTGTCCTAGATCTGCAAATGGCTTTAAAATACCCTGCTTTTCTATATATAAATATATAACAGAAACACTGTTTTTCACTCTGGAATATTAGCTTTTTAGGTTTTATTAAGTCTTGACTTTTCAGACAGGAGTAGAACACCCACAAAGAAATGGCTTCCTCTCACATGCCCATGGAGACTTTGTCATATCCTAACTACAACAAAGATTCCTTCATGCAAGTAAGCCTCAGTATCTCTGATGAAACCCACAGGCCCTCATGATTTGGATCAGCTTAGCTGAAGAAGGGATCTTATTAAGCATGATATTCTACACTTCTCGATGGGGAATTACCTGACAAAATTTGCACAGATACACTTTCCCAGATTATGTGTTTCAACAGCTGTTTGTGATATTATTTAATAAGCCAAAAAGATCACAATCAATAATGTTGTGCAAAGACATCTTCAAGATAATATTCAGAAAAATACTTTAGATCACAAACCCTAGTTGAGAGGAGATGGACTGCAATGTCCAAAGGCTGAGAGAGTTCTCCACATCAAGTACAGCTCCTGGGAAACTGGTGAAAAAATCTTTGGTAGGGGTTTTCAGGCTAATGCAGAACATGAAATCTAAAAGATCGTCATAATGTACAGTGCCCAGTGATTTTCCGGATGAAAACTTGAGCCTAAATCTCCTGGATCTCATCATTAATCCCCAGCACCAAACATGACACAACACATGCACACACACACTTATAAGTCAGAAGAGGAGACTACTGGAAAACCTTTTTTTGTCACAGTGACACAAGCAAGTTAAAAACTTAAATTATTTAAAAAAAAAATTCATCAGTTTCTGTATGTGATCCGGTCACTGCTTTAGTTGAACAGAGTGAGGAGCAATTTTAAGAGATTTGTAGCTTTGATAGTTCTTACCATAGCAGTCATGTCATTATGGATCACTGTTTTTCTGAAATGAACAGAGATTCTTTGTCTTATACAAGTTTCCAACATGAGAGTATTTTATTTGTGAAGATTAGACCTATTTGCTTTTCATCAAAATACAGATTTCTTCTCAATTTGAACTCTTTTTGCTGGAACGATACCTTTAATTTATGACTTTCCATAACAACAAACCTAAGGTTCATTAGTTGAGCTTTAGAGAGTATAATACATCTGCCAGAGGCTGTTGACAACAGCGGTGACTAAGCTGAAAAGTCTGAGTTCCTCCAGGAATCAAAGAAATTTGGCTTCAAGCCCTCATGTCCAAACATGGGTAAAAAACCCCAAAACTTTCCTAGTGATCTTTGGAAGTCAAATGTTTTCCTCCTGTAAACACTGAATTTACATATAAAGCACAAATATCCAGCTTCCTGTGAAGCAGACAAGTTATATCATAACAATATACCTAGTAGCTGGGTAGCAAATGAATACTATGTTAAAAATTGCTGGAAAGCAGTTTGAGGACCAAGCAGAAAGGACTCTTTTATCAAACTAGGCCCAGGGGTGTCCTGTGGGCAGTCTTGGCATAAAAGATGTGAAAGCATAGCTAAAATAATAAAATATATACATTTACAAGTTTAATAAAAAGCACCCATCTTTTGTATTTTCAGTAGTAGTCATCTGCCTTAGTGTTCTTGCTGGATAGTATAAATATCCATTGGGTATGTGGACATCTCTTTCCTTCTGGTCATATATAACACCAGCATATGCTGGTCACTGTTTAGTAGTTGCGAAAATGTCTAAAGCAAGGAAGTCACAATGAAAGTTCTTTCCAGCTTCCACTAAGTGTCTCGCTATGGTATTCTAAACAGAATCCTTAATCTGTAAATCATTCTCTGTTTTAAAAGCATTAGCTGCAAGTCTATACCTATGCTATCATATTCCCATCATATAATACCAATATTCCCAACATATTAGCATACAGGATATAGTCCTCAGTCACCATATAAGGACCACAGTCCCTACCTCCTCCTCACGTGATGAGTTTCAGCTCAACACCTGTAGAGGTTTCAAGTTTTTGTTTATGACAAATCTTAATTTATGTTGCTCCAGATCCAGTTCTTTTGTCTTTGTATCAGAAACAAGAATAATATTTTATTACTCCTATATAAAAAACTTCATGTTATTGTAATTAAAACTCTCTATCTGAAGATTGGAAAAAAGTGAAACAAATGTGCAAAGAATTGTTTCTGCCCTTTCCTCCTGTTAATCAGCAAGTTGTAACAGGTCTGCAGCCTGTTACCACGTTAGTTACAGGTTTAAGGACTTGTCTTCACCAGGTACTGGGATCTTCAGAGTATTACACTTTACAACTAGGCTGAACCAACTGCAATCTAGAACGGTGGCTGAACCTCATTTCTCAAGATACTTCGGGTTTTTTTTTTTGCTTCTATAGTATAGCTCAAACCTGTTAAATAGCAGCTACCAAGAGCTTCGTCATAAACTTTCATTTCATGACAGAACCAAGCTTATTTACCAGGCTACTATTTCTTTCTTTTGATTTTCAGCTTTTGTTTTACTCCTTTTCAGGTCTAGATTGGGTTTAAACTGACTTTTACTACTACAACGCACTGCAGAGAAATGCACTTGTGCTAGGTGCTAGAACCCTAAAAAATAGGGAATTGTACTATTGATCCTTTAGCCACACCTGTGGACATCTTAACCAGTGACTATTTACATATACAACCACAGGGCACTCGTCTAGCAAAAGGATCTAGACTAAGCTGTGAACTATAAAATCGGCTTTTAAGTCTATCTTCATCAGTTCAGTGGAGGAAAATCAAACAGCTCTACTCTTCCTTTATAAAAGATTAAAATGCTTAAAGGCCTTCAATAGCCAATCAATAGATACAATCTAACATGTAAAGCAAGAAAAATAGTAAGACTAGATGCTCAAGGAGTACCAAGTACATTATGCAAACTGTTCATCAAAACACTTGCCAAATAAAATCACAATCTTTTCCAACAAAATTTGTAATTCTTTTTCTTAGAGTTTGAAGAATGACATTCTCTTTGCTGATACAGCCTTTGGTCTTTCTAGCTGCCCTCAATCTATACTAAGCAAGCAAATAAAATTAAAATTACAAAAAGTAAATGAATAAAGTAAATTTTCCATTTTCCATTTCCATTTCTCCTAGAGGGATTCATGTTACATATATTTGACGTTTCTTCTCTTCTTAGGAATTAGCTTTCTCTTCCTGATTTCTTCCTCCCATGAGTAATGTTCAGATTACTGCATGCCCACATTTGAGAAAGAAAATCTAACCCATAGTATAAATTTCTACAGACAGACAAGTTATCCCCATAGCATGTCATGCCGTACAAACGCTGTCTCTTTTCATACCATTTTTGATAAGTATAATTTTAATTCTATTAATTTTGCCATTTATGTTTTCTGTAAGCATTATCTTCTGAGAAAGGACATAGAAATAACTGCTACTACACAGGGGTACAGACGAGAAAAGGAAGAGGAGGAAGAACCTTTCTTAGAACAAAGAGATTAGGCTTTTAATCGTGCATAAATGCTGAGCTAAGGAGACAGAATTCCTAAAATTGTAAATCTCAGATTATCAGCAAACACAACAGAAAAAGCTCTGAACATTAAAACCCAACCAAACAAACAAACAAAAATACCCAAACCCAAACTATTTTATTTAGCTATTTAAATAGTTAAATTTGCAGCTGTGTACATTTTGGGCCAAGTTATGCTCTGTGATGCATTCCTGTAGAGTTCTATAGAAATCAGTACATCTAACTAACATGCAAACATAACATACAGCAGAAACTGACCTCTTGGAATCTATTACTTTTTTAACATTCTTTCTCTTTTTGACGATTTACTACAATTGTCAAGAACGTAAAGACAATTTTCACATTTGAATGTCAAAAAAGTCACTGCAGAAAGACAATATACATTTGTATGTAAGACAATATACATTTGTATGTAAAATCCCTGCTTAACAAGACTTCACACTGAAAAAATTTCCTCCTGTTTTTTTTAGTGCCTCAAAATTTCTTGTTGCTTAGTATATCATCAGAATTTTAATGTAAAAAAATGCCATAGAAATCATCTACTTATGCAGACTGCTTACTAAAGGCACAGAGCTCATACACTTCTTTGTGTAAACTGATCTGCTTCCATTTTAGAATCTGTATTTTTCTTCTTTGTTTTTTTTTTTTCTCCCCCCCCCCNNNCCCCGCCCCCCCCAATCTCTTACTCCTCTGATAATTAGAAGTCTATTCTTAATTTTCCTGTTCAAAATATTCGTGACTGGAACTAACATAAATCTAGAAGTGAAATTGACAGCAGTGAATCAGTGGAGGAGGTTTCACAGCACACTTTAAGCCCTCTCTCTATTGCGTAACACAAATATGCCATTCAGAACACATTAAAGCTTTAGGGCATCATGATAGCAGGGTGCATGTATATGTTGATTTCTCTGAAGACTGCTCACTTACTAAAGCTACATTTTTTTTTCTTTTTATTATTTTGTAAAAATTAGTTTTCCTTTACTGAAAATAGAGCACCTGACACATTTTATATACATTTTTCGAAGGTTGCTGTCATCTGGTGTTCAATTTCCACATCCAGTCTTTCTCTCTCTCTCATTTCTTAGTAACTCAGTTTATAGTTTTGCTTTCATCCTAATGTGCATGATTTTTTACTTAGTACTTAATAAATTAATCCTACTTCTACTACTTGCAGTGCTAGTATCATGCAGTTCTTCCTGATATTCTATGCCTTTCCATTGGCACGACCAGCCAATATTCAGTAACCCACACATTTCCTTAGCACACTATTTTTTGCAGGCATATAACAAAAATATTTGCTAAAATCAGACAAGCCCCTGAAAAAAACAATAGCTTCACTGCACCCTTCTAGCAGCCTCTTCATATAAAGTTTGTTCCCTTTAAACTGACTCTTTAGTCTTAAATTATTTTTGCATTAATTTCTATATCTTGCCTAAATTTATAAATTTCCTTGCTTTCCTTTATAACTTTCAGATGTTTTGCTAAAAGCAGTTGGATATATTTCATTTCTTTTGTCTGAAGAATATTTTGCTTTTCAAAAAACAAATTAGCTAGGCATGATCCACCTTTGACAAACCTATGGTCCATTTTATTCCATTTTTTTATATATTCAAGTCTTTTTTCTTTCAAGACTTGTTTAAAATCTTCCATATTACTGAAGATAAACTAGAAGGCATTGTAGTTACTTCTCTTCTGTTGTAGACATACAGCTTTTGTTGCTTTTCAACTTTCCTTCCTACAAGACATCTTCAGTGTACTCTAGACAACTGACAGTACTTTCACCAACATTTCTGAGGTTTTATTCTCTTTCACTCCATCTCTTAACTTTTACAACTTTTGAGAATAGTGAAATTTTCTCTTTGCCTTTTCCATGTCACTTTCAACCATGCTGTAAAATGTAATCAATCTGTCCTCAAGGCTTCCAGCTCCTCTTTCTTCTTGCAGCAAGGTTTCAGCAGCAGAGCTCTTTCTTTCAGGATACTTACCTCATAATCATGCTTTCTCCCAGTGGTTTCATCTTCACATAGCACTCTGATATGCTAACAGTAATGTTCTACAACACTTTATATTAACCTCTCTTTAAATCCTCTCAAATCAAAACCTAGTCCTTCTGGAAGTCTCACTGTAAAAGAATAACCAACTCACCACCAAAATGTAGCTCTTTTAGCTATATTTCCATTCTTTGTGAGAGTTGATACCACACCAACAACTTTCCCTTAAGCCAGATCTATGTAGAGGGGAAACCACATCAGGTCTAATCTCTTTGCTGTAACCAGGATGGTCTTTCTCATTTCCTTTGTCTTGTCTGCCAGGGAGCACAGGAAAGACTGTACAATGGACTGAGCTGCCAGTGAGGGTCTTTCAGTGTCCTTCCCCACATTTCTTACCCATATGTCATAGAAAGTGGACTCCTTCATACACTCTACCATTCACTGAGATTCTCATGACATTTCCTAGAAAATGCTGTATGATCCCACTCAAGTTCCAGAAAAACTATCATTTTTATTTGCACAAATAGTGGAAGAGATTTGAGTTTTCTTATCTTCCTATCCTCTCACATTTTATGTAGTATCTTCTACTGTAACCTGATGGATAGAGGGCTACGTGATTGTGTGCAAGTACAGTGTTTAACCCAATAGACACTGATTTAAACTATACATTTAAAGTGATGCATAAGTAAAGTAACGTAAGCATCATGTTATGCTGAAGGAAGTCAGTATCCACAGAAAAATCATAGATATATTCATACGAAATGTATACTTCAGAGATCCTCTTGGCTGTTAAGAGACAGGAGTAAACATGGGATTTGTAATAGTCATAGAATCATAAAATGGTTAAGGTTGGAAGGGACCCTAAAGATCATATAGTTCCAATTCCATGTTACCAAAAAAGGTTAAATGGTCCTGGTACCGACCTCTGAGGAACACTGCTTGTCACTGTTTGCCTATTACACATGGAGCTGTTGACTGTAAGTCTTTGAGTGTAGCCATCCAGCCAGTTCCTTATCCACCCAGTGATCCATCGGCCAAATCCATGTCTCTGCAATTTAAAGACCAGGATGTCATGCAGAACACTGTCATATGCTTTGCACAAGTCCAGGTAGATGATGTCTGTTGCTCTCTCCTTATCCACCAAAGCTGTAACGCTTTTGTAGAAGGCAACCAAATTTGTCAGGCACAATTTGCCCGTAGCAAAGCCCTGTTGGCTGCCACCAACCACCTCTTTATTTTCCATGTGCCTTAGCAGAGTTTCCAGGAGGATTTGGTCCATGATCTTGCCAGGCACAGAGGTGAGAAAAGGAAGGAAAGTATACATTGATGAAGATGGCTGCTTTTGTAAAAATTTATTCTAAAAATAATTGCATTTCTGGTCAGATTTTCCTAAAATTATTCTTGAATATTTTACTACCGGAGTACCTTAAGGGTAATTATATGCTACAGTGAGTTCTTAATTATTTTTTTTCCCCATCCACAGGATGGACAATGGCAACATCCATTCCACACGTGAGCTGGAAATGTTTCTGTTTGGGGAAATAGTTGCTTAATTTTATGAGCTGTAGCTACATTGTTAATTCAGATCTAGTTCTTAAGTTTCCAGGATAAGTGGTCACCTCAGGCCAATACTCTATGCTGTAGGTCTAGTAAATGAATAAATACAGCTTTCCACTATACTATACCTGCCAGCTCTCAACTTTTTCATCTGATATGTAGTTTTATAGGAGTATTTCTAGTCACAGCATAAAATCTTGTATTTATCTCAACTTGTATTCATCACCTCCTCTCCTTCTGTCTGTCGATTTTCATGCGGTTCATGGATATCCCATTTTAAAACCCAGCACACCCAGAAGGAATGTAGACTTTTTAGCTTAAAGAGAGAAAATTTCTAATTAAGAGGTGTAAATCCTTCTGTTCCACATATTTTAAAAAGGGGGTTAGAGCCAACACACACAATTTTCCAAGAAGAACAATCCCTCCAGCTACTGTGTGTACTACGTAAGGGAGTAGAGCCAGTTTTAGCCGCTTATGAAACTCAGTGTATTTGCAGAGGGGCCAAATACAACAATCAACTGTATGAACTACAGAAACCTTCAGCAATCCAGTGGTGAAACAGCTGGGTTTGAGCCATTTTTCCATTTAAATGTAATGAGAAGTAGTGGTACTTTTAGTCCTTGCACTCTGAGCTTGCAGAAGTTTCCTGTGTGTATTTTCTTTATTTAAGAAAGTTAAAACAAACAAACAAACAAAAAAAAACAAAACAGGAAAACAATCAATAAGTCAGTAGTTTACTTATAAGAGTGGGAAGTTCTTTCATATAAACAATAATAATAACAACAACAATAATAACAGTAACAAAAAAAATCCAGGCTATGTCATTCTTAAAATTCCTATCTCTCTTTAGCTAGATTCCTATGAAAAGATGGCAACTTATCTTTATCTTCTGATCTGAGGGAAATAGTAGGACCTCACTGACTCTTTGGTTAGGCTCCAGCATTTGAGAATGGTTCACTGCAATGTACTCATATACTTAACATAGCTTAAGTCAGTGAGAGCATTGTAACTAAAATCCAAAAAACAGAGGCAGAAAAAAACAAACAGAAAAACAATTAAAGCCTTTCTTCCCGGATGCCTAGCATTCTTCCAAAAACTCCAAGGAATAACCTTCTTAATTTTTTTCATGAACTTTAATTTATGCTGACACGACATGTCTGTCTTTGGCTCTAGTGAAACCAAAACTCCTAATTAAAAGCTTCTTCTCTTCCCCCAAACTCAGCAAAGCTGAACTGGCAGTATAAAGATTTCAAAGAGAATACACAGTGAAAGTAACAGAAAGAATACTAGTTAGTATTTTCCCAAAATTAAAAAAAACTAAACACCAACAAACACAAAAAAGTCTTATGAAATGACAGAAGCAACATGGGAACTGCTGGAGTGGCACAATACAAGCTTTTGGAGATGGTCATATGTTAAGCAATTACCATTGGCCTGTATTTTTTACATTCTCTTTGCAAAAAAGTGTCTGAACCTCAATTTTAAGAATAAAGATGTTCAGAAGTTCCCTCAAATCAGAGGGAGAGACAGCAACCACAGATTTCATCTGTTTCAAAGACAGCCCTCAAGATCAATACATTTCAAAACATATGCCGAACAGTTAGATTGGCTGCAGTTGGATCAACCCATTCTTATAATTTATTTCATCTTTTCTTTATTGTTTGGAGAGCAAAATATGAGAGGTTTAATGCAACCACACCAGCCGGACTTACTAACTTTATAGAGCCCTTGTAATCCATTTTAGTTGTGAGGTTGACCAGACTCATAATTTGCTTTACTTGAGATATATTCCATCAAAGTTAACATAGTCATAGAACCAAATTCAGGATCCAGAGTGCTTTCATATATTTGCTGTTTTGAGGGAGAGACTCCTGAAAGCACACAGCTAGACAACCACTATTCTTAGTAATGCCCCATCCCCGTGATTTCAGATAGGCTGATCCAGTTTCTAGCCAACATAACCTCACTGAAATAACAGAGTAAAAACAACCGCATGGAATTATGTATTTTGCCCCAGCTTTTACCTACTCATGCTAATCTATGGTTTCAAATAGGTCACCTCAGCCCTAGCTAAAATGCCAGAGACCAAGAGTTGAAGCAGGAGGAGGAGCTGAAGAGGGACGTTTGCAGCCAACTGGACAGAAACCAACAACTTCTCCCTCCTACTCTCTGCTTTCTTCTCTTTTCTGTGCCACAACATGGTTTAAAAACATACCAATAAGATGAAAACATTTTTGCCCTCAGACTTCAAGATTTACCTCGGTCCATGCCATGTAGCATTCAGCAATGCAATGCAACACCGTATACAGGCTTTGCTGGGACCTCTCAACCAATAAACAACCGTTTCAAATGTTTTTTATTTTAAGGCTTCATGACTGTACTAGTTCATCCAGCCTTATTACTCTCCCTTTAGGTGGGGCCAACTACTGCGTACAAAGTGCATTGGCAAATGGATATATTTTTTGTATAAGGACTCTACCTCTACCAATTTTCAGGTTTACTTTTAATTTGTTTTCTCTGGGTAGATAAGAAGTCTCAGTAAAATCAGTAATAATTAAAGAGCTACTGTTTACTCTAGTATTTTTGGTTTAGGAAAACACAAGAACTAATGTTAATTGTTTTTAAAAAAAATAAAATTTAACTGTGTGGTATTTTCCCTGAAATTAAATAATGAATAGAAAGTAAGATTCACAAAGGATCTCATTACACGACAGCTTTTCTTTAGGCATCCAAAAGAGCCTGAATTTTCTAAAGAATACCTTTTCTAATGAGCAAACCAAATGAAACAACCAAATATCTGTGTGGATTCAACACCTCCACTGAAATCTCCCAATGAGAATGAAACAGAACATAAACAAAGGAGTAAGAAGCAGGAAGAAGAGCTCCAAACGTCCAAACAGATGCAGAGTCTTTTTTTTTTTTTTTTAATTGTTTGGGTGTCCAGCAAGATCAGTAAGGGAGGAAACTGGAAAGTGATGCAAACCACAAATGGTTTTCATGGACGCAGTGGTGGCTTAGATGCTTAGATGAATAGTAGTCACAGTAGTCAGAATTTAAAAACCACAAGGAAAACTGTAGAGTTGCAGTGTGACAACTGCTGCCAATGGTAGCCACTTTCAGTAGCCAGTTCAAGCTATGTTAATGACAGCTAAAGCATGACCAGTTATGATCCTGATAGAGGAAAAACTAGGATGAGTTATACTCATGCCCTTGCACATAAGGGTCAGACTGGAAACGATTTGGCATAGGTGATTTTCTCTTCCGAAGGTAGTAGGTTCCTAACTAAATCCTAATAATGCAAACATAAAGGCTGTTAATGTACTTATTAGCCATCACAAAATGCATTTCACATTGGATGGTTACAATACATTATATCAGCAGCAATCACACCTCTGTAATAACAGTAGCAGTTCATTTAAGGAGAGCAAGTATAGCTCTTCTTCCAACCCATTATGTGAACATGATGAATGATGATGGCACTGGGCTTATATGGGAGGGACGTGGAGCTGGAAGGTGAAAGAACTGCCTTTGTAAAAAATAAACAGAGTAGCACATGTATAGGTGTATCTGGGTATATTCAGGTATAAATATTTAAAAAAAAATCACCACAACGAAAAGATGCCTCCAAAACCAGCCAAAGGCAGTTTAAATATGAAGGAGGAAAAAAAAATCCTCAAACAGAACAGAATTTCAGAATTAAAAGAAAAAAAGAGGGAACAATTATGCTTTAAAAAGTGAGGAAATATTAAATGAAACATGTTTCGGCAAGGAGTAACTCCCGGTGCTAGAACCAACCACTTCACAAGGATCAGCTGGCCATAGTCTTTAAGCCTGAGCTTGTGCTCACTAAACAGTAGGTGATATTTGAACACAGATGTGCTTAAGGCTGAGACCCAGACCTTATGCCTTGAAACTAGTAGGGGATTATGCTGTTAATTATGTGAAAAATTAACACAGTAATAGCCACCCTTTCAACAGTTAATCAGCATAAAGCATGCTGGGTAGTTGCAATAACAACAAATTTGTGGAAGAACCAGTGGAAAAGAAGCATAAGGTTTTTTTGATTTAGTAAGTACTAACTACAGAGTTTTTGTTCTCTAGTTGGAAGATGCTATAATAAAGCTATGCATGAAAGATAATGTAGGAAAGATGGAGAAAAATAGAGTCTTTTTAAAAAAGAGTATTTTAATGATTGTTTACAAACTGAAATAAATGTTGGAATTTGATTGTCTCCCTGGAGTTTGGTGGAGCTTAATGAACTTAAATGCAATTTAATGTGTTCATAAAATAATACTTCCATTTCATATTACTCGGGTTACAAGCTGGATAGGATTTTTTCTTACATAGGGGTATTAGTGGGAAATAACTTAAAAAAAAATAAAGCTGTAAGGGTATTTCTTCCTAAGGAACCTACAGCAAAGCATGGTCTTTCCTTAATACTGAAAAGAGTATCAAGGAAAAGATCCAGCTGTCACATAGCCTGGAGTGTCACAACCCTGTTCCAGAACAGAGTATCGAGTGGAAGATATGTCCTGCTTCATAGTTAGGCGCTCTAATTGTCAGTAAGCCAAACCATGGAGACAGGTTGTTCCTGACAGAGCACCTAATCTCCCAGCCTGCCCCTTGCAATCCAGCCAGCAGGTACAGGGTCCCCAGGAACACATCCTGCAGATGGTCAGGATCTATGGTTGCAATTCTTTACAGAGGTAAGGACCATCAGAATACAGAGGCTTCTCTTCATCTGTCACTAAAGAAGCTGAGCTCAAAGTTCGCGCCTCTGAAAAGTTCACATGGTTCTGGAGGTCCATAGGGATCACAAACCTCTCCCCAGGTGAGAAGACAGTGTGTATTCTACTGACAACAAAGTGCTGAGGAGCATGACTGAAACTTTACAAGAGATGGAAGCGGGAAAATAAACAACACTGCCACACAAAGACAAATGTGGAGTAGCCAAGTTGGATCCTTTATGACACTCGGTATTCCTCAACAGTCCACTGTAACAGGATTGCGTGTTAGGGCTCATATCATACTTAGAAAACTGATTTACCTTACTCCCCTCCCTTAATTATTTGTGCCTTTTTCATCAGGAAAAAGGTTAGATGTTTTAAAGATGATTTATATTTATAAACATGATGCTGTGATAGTGTAGGTATTTCTTCATACAGCTGATATCATCCCTTGAAATGGCTGTTCCACCTAATCCTTGCACTATTCGGCATAAAAGTGATAAACAATAGTCCATCCTCTCATATGCCTCTGCACATATGCCAAATTCTTAGCTATTGTTAGCTAAATAATTAGGGGTTTTAGCAGCAACAGGTACTGCACTGTACGTGGGGACTGAGATTCCTTGGAAACCAAAGAGGGAGGACAGTGCTCTTATTTTCTGATTTTCATATCAGAAACCTCCATATATCAGGGCATAACATGTACTTCTGGGTATGCACTGGCAGGTAGGACCTCTTCCAGGAAAACTCATGGTGCTGATTAAACCTAAGTCCTGAATTATTTGGCAGCTCTTCTCGAGCTGACTTCGTACTGCTGCTATGGGCTTTGTCTCAGAAGGAGCCATTCATTTTGCCAAAGCACCCACCTGTCAAATGTCCACTATTGTTCACTGCAGAGTACATCTTCACCTCCCAGAATCTGTAAAAAGAAATGGCTTTGAAATTTGGGTAAGCTTAATTTTATTATCAGCGTTACATTTCCTGGAAATATTTATCTGTGTCTTTTTTTCTTCAGATTATGTATTTCAAATTCATGTTGTGGAAACCCAAATCGTCTGTTATAAATCTAAAGAAAAAAAAGATTCCTTTTTTTCTCTGAGAAATAATTTATATACTATTCCCATAATACAGGATTTAACAAGCTGTAACAAAAAACTCAGAGACTGCATGCTTGTATTGGTTCTTATGCAAAATAAAATAATTTGTAGACAGAGAGTCAGAACAAACTAATAGAAAATAAATCCTTCCTAACTGCTTTGGCAAGTTTTACCACTAGGTTTTACTTTAAACCTAAACCAGAAACATATAGACATATGCCCACACAAAGGTATTATCGTCAACAATAATAATAAAAACAATATTATCTAAGACCTAAAAATTGTTGAAGGCAAAATAGCTCAAATGATTCTTAATGCCTTTCAGGCACATCTGAATCAAATAAGGTAATTATTCTTTAAAATGCTTACACAAAGTCTGATTTGCATGCTAGTAATTGCTATGCCTTGTGGCATCTAGCAATTGACACAGCAATGATTTTAATTATTGTAATTTCATCAGTATAAATACTTCAAAGTTATGCAAATAGTACCTCATAATCCACACAGACAGTTCAGAGTATTTGATTTACTAGTCTTGTAAGTCTCTTTGTCTATGCAGTTTACTCTCAGATGTGACTGTGCATTGCAATTGAAGCCTTTCACTCACATCAAAGCTCTAAATCATAACAAGATGAGCTAATTTTACAAAGACTGACACTTCAAACATTAACTTGCAAATACAATTATAAGATGAAATATATAAAGGACTTTACTAGGATATCATCTGGCATGGATACCTGCAGCTAATCATATCTAATGTTTTCTACGACAGTGGTAAGCAATGATATTGCAAGGCCAAATGCCTTGGTTTGAACAATTACAAACAGCCACTCTTGCTTCTGAACAGCTCTGTAAAAATACTTCATCCTGTTCTACCATTTAAAAGTTGCATATTTTAAGTATTTTTTTTTTAAAAGCATTAGTAGTTTTTTAAATAGTGTAGGGAAAACACTGGTCTCACTACTGTTTCTGAGAGGGAAAAGTAAGAAAAATGCATCACAGATGACATTTTATCTCAATAATAATGCAAAAGTACATCAGAGTGAATCTAAAATTAATATTTATGACAACTAAAGGAGGGAGAAAAAAAAAAGAAGTTGTACTATCATCTAGTTGTCTTTTATTTACAGAAACCTCCAAAACTGTGTTTTAAGCCAGATGTTCAGATGCTGTAAATTGCAGCTTTCAATAAATCTTAGACAATTAAACACAGCTCTCTTCCTTTAGATACCAAGTTCTGCATCAAACTCACAACAAAAAAAATTGAATATCCATAACTACAAATGTAAAAAACATGGTTGATCAACAGTATTTTCAAAGTTGTCACTAATACTTGTTTTACAGAAGAAAAGCTTCTGTATAACACCAATTATCCCCAGTTAAAGATCCACATGTGTTGAATGAGTAAAAAATCAGACCTATTGTACTTTTTTTTTTATTTGGTTTAGTTTAAAACCTACCCTGAAGAGTAGAGGTAGGTAAAATTGGAATGAGATCACCTACAAAGAAAATACTTCAGAGGTGCTCTTCATGCAAAGCTATCTTGGAGGGAGTTTGATACCTGACCTGACAAGCAGACTACATAGACAGAATGTGGTAATGGTCAATGGTGGTCCCATAAAGAATAATATAGTGTGTTTTGTAAGATAGAATGACATTAGAATCAGAGAAATTTTTCGTAACAGAAAACTCTAAAAGCATCATGACAACTTCTTCATAACAACTGCCATTTCTCATTTGTTTCTTATTGATTGCATAATATTTATCAATTAGTCTTGTAAAGGAGAAGGTAGAAATATCAAGGGTAGAGAAAGAGATAAAAAGAACTCTTAAAATCAAGGAACAGCCTTTATATAAGTAAACTTAATTTGGGAAAATAGATGTCTGAGATAAAATATGAGAAAGGATTATAAAATCATGCACTGTTTGGAGAAAGCGTATAGGGACTAATTAACTCATACTAAAAGAATGAGAAAACAGCTGATGAAAACTAGGAGAAATTAGATTTAAAGCAAACAAAATAAAGTATTTTTTAATTTAATGTGTCATTAAAAGGCAGAAATCACTGCCTCAGAATATTTTGAAGGCAGAGGTAATAAATGAGCTAAAAAAGTACTAATTCATGGAAAAGAGTTCTGTCCAGAACTATAAACACTCTGGGTAGGATGCAAAGACTGACCCAGGAAGGCCCTAGGGGACTAGCTGCTGGAAGCTGGAAAGATGTGACTTCATACTCACCATTTTCTTTTACTTGTGAAGTATTTGCTACTGACCACTGTCACAGATGGGAAACCAGCAGAGAACAACTGTTCTGAGGTTTCCATGAAAGTGAGTGATTGCAATATTTTGCACATTAACAAGCATATAAAACCACAAACTATAAAAATTAGCATGAAAACAGTATATAGTGTGAATATACAGTCTGTTTGTGGAATACATATCTACCTGCTTATCTACATATCTACCTGCTTACCCATTCAAATGTAAGTTGGGCTCTCAGATATTGCTCCAGAAGAATCAAGAGGAAGTTGACATAGGAAAAAAACCAGATGTCAACATCAAGCATTTCAGCTAAATTGTAGGCTGCACAGGTAAAGGATGACTTGCAAATCCACCTCATGTAAGAGAAGGGAGGGAATCACTTGAAAGGAAACACAGAAAATCAGACAGCAGCATGAACAGCTAAATAAATCCCACATAACAAACAATGAAATACTGAATGATAACAATGTTGAATCACACTACATAAGAGCACAGTGATGGAAGTGGCAAACCAATGGAATCACAAGTAAGAAACTGGAAACATCACAAACCAGAATTACTTTTACATATGCTACTAGCTGCAATTATTCCAGATGCTAATCTTTTTCTTTCTTCCTTTTCTTCTTCAGTTCAGTGGCTCACACATTCCTGCTGCTTTAGAAAGTTTCCTTCAACTGATGAGGAAATGAGAATGGTTTAATAAATTAAGAATTATTTTAGTGGAAAAAATGACTTTTCCTGCCTCTTACATGGAAGCAAAATAGTTAGTAATTGTATACATATAGTTGATAGTTCAATTTCTGTTTCACTCTAAACTACAAAAAACACAGAACGTTAAATTAATCAGAATATATTTGCACCTGAATCTCTATTTGTGCATTTAAGTGGCTTATTTTTTTCACAGGTACTACTATCTTTCAGCACCACTTAAATGAATAGTAGTTGTACTTCTGCAACACTTAATTTTCAATCCCGTGGATAAAAATATTAGTTCAAGAATTCACACTACTGTAAGCAGCAAAATATTTTATGTCTTACCTGAAATCTAGCGAAGGTATCAAAAAAAAAAAGTATAGGTTAGATGATTCATCCCTATAAGCTGTCCTTTGATGGGAAATGCAAAATAGACTGAAAAAGTACTATGGGAAAATCATCATTATCTCTGCTGCACCGAAGGACAGAAGTCATTGCATTTCTATGACTCCTACACTGGCACTTCTCCAGCCCTTACAAGTTTTTGGAAAATAAAACAAAACACTGTTACTGCAAGACTAGTACTAAGAAATCAATATACACAAAATGTAATTTTCAGACGACTCAAAATAAAGGATGCAGTTTACGTACTTGGGGTGTGCTTTTGGGAAGGGGAAAATGTATGACTTGCTAAGATGTATTAAAAACCCCACAAAACCTAATAGAATCCAAGTTTAATTTTTAACCTCTTGACTTTTCTTTCTGTTAATTAACATTGGGATCTCATCCAAAAGTATTTGCACAACATTCGTTTGCTAATAAATTAAATAATCTCAACTATTGCTGGGAACAGTGCATCCATATAGTCTGAGAAGTATGTGTTCCAGAAATACTTTTCTTGTAACCATTAAAAGTGACTTGGAGCGTGATTAAAAACCATGTAACACTAAATTCAAATTAAACACATTGCTAATTAGATTCACGTGTGTTTAGAGCAACACAATAAACCAGTATGCACACAAATATTTATATCATGAAACCAAAGTAAACAAGCAACAACAGAAAGAGAACAGGATGGAAATTGAAACTTCATAGTCTTTATAGTATACCATACCTTGACACTTTTGAGAAGAGTTAGTGTTCCCTATTGCAAAGTATACTACACTCTTTTATGAAGACTTAAAAGATTCTGTCTCTGCAGCTATGGTGAAAACCACAAGTTGAAGTATTAGTAACTACAGCATCATCTAATGAAATAAAAAAAACTGACCACAAAAAAAAAAGCAGACCAAAAAGAAACTTGTTAAAAACTTATTTTTTTCCCCTCTACTCTACAATTCCCAGTAAATGTTTCAGGTTTTGCTCAAAGCCTCTTTGTCCTGCACAAGGTCTGAGTGTTTTAAGTTCTATGATTCGCTTATTTAGAGTGAGGAATAGTTGATGAGCCATCCCCAGCACATGTCAGGAAATCCATCTAAAGCTGGTAATCAGTAATTTACACTCTAGAACATCCCATGAATGATCTAGAGAAATGTTAGAACAAAAGAAAAAAGCATTATTTTCTTACTGAAAGATCTCACTGAAAAAAAAAACAAAAAAAACCCAAACCAACAGAAAAAAACCACACCACCAACCAACCAAAAAAATTACCTTTGGACAGTTCAATCTTTATGAAGGAAGACTACCTATAATGTTTTAATTTAAAAGTCACAAAGTAAATCATGTGTTCCATCAGGTAATTTTATTTTTATCCCCATTGCTACATACACACTAAGACAAAAATACAATTGCTACAAAAACTATCATTGTCTTGCACTCACCCATGTCTAAAAACCCTGAGATGAAAGACAATTCTAATTTATATTACCTGCAGGAACCAAATTCCTAAGGATTTGTATCTAGATGGACAGGTCACATCCATAAAAATAAAATTAGAAAATGATTCCTGGTTGAGAGATGAGGAGCCTCTCGGTTTCAGTTCTGAGTTCTTGTTTGGGTCTAGTCTCAATGATGTGAAGTTACCATCATTGCTGTTATTTGGTGGTTTATTTGAGAAATAAACAATGGTATTGATCCAGTTTATGATGATGAGCAAACCTCACTATGTCCCTTTTTAAAACTGTTTAAGCAAACCTTCTAAGAGTTAGGTCCAAAACCTTCAGAATAAACAAAGTAAATTTAAGAGAGAGTAAAAGAAACAGCATTCTTCCCAGCAGACCCACACTGTGACTTTGTCTTGTAATGGAAAGAAATGAAAACTATAAAAAAATAGTTTTAAAATGTATTTCTCAATTTACAGCATTTGTGGTCAGCAACATTTCCTCACACAAACTCTCAGACTGCTGTGTGGAGTGATATAGGTGCAGCAGAATTTGAAGAGCGTTGATTATATTGTACATGTGTTTCATGTCATAAACATATGAAACATTTAAAATGCGGTATTAAATATGTAACAACATTTCCTGGCACAGAAAGAACAAAGGTGTGAGAGAGCGTTTTTTTAAAAAGCTTTTAAATAATGCTGGTAAGAAATGTCCCAACATGATAAAAATCCTGTCTTATAATAAGTTCCCTTCATAGTATTCTCTTTGTTGTAGATACAGGCTGTGCCTGTAAAAGGCACTGCTGGTTGCTTTAAAAAAAAAGTTTTTAACTATTTAAGTGCTACATAATTATTTTCAATCATTTGGCAGAAAAGATGGCTGCAGCTTAAAGATTAAACTGTTGTTGATGGTTATGAGCAACACTTTTAAATAGGTGTAATAGTACTAACAGATGCTTAGAATTTAAGAGAAGTTGATATATATATTTTTTAAAAATAATCACCAGATTTTCAACTCCTGCCTGCTGCTTTCCCTAGCTTTCCTTTGACATACCCTTGAGTAGGATAAACTACCTGCCTTTCTTGTTACACATTCTGAACGACACTAAACCAGAGTGCATTCTATTGCCCAGTGTCTGAAGTACTTTGGATCATAACTGAAAAAAAAGTAAGAACAAAAGAAAAGAAAAGGAAGAAAAAAGACAGAAAAAATAAGAGGACTAAAGTTTGGAGATTGCTGGAAATAACCTACTTACATGAAAAAACTGTTCTTCTCACCATTAGGCACTGTTATCCGGGCAGATGGAAACTTCTGTTTCCTACATCAGCCTTTTAAGTGGACTAGTCTCACTAATGTCTGAGGACAGAGCCAAAAAGAGCTAAATCGGTGGAGAACAGGTCAGACTTGGATATGTCAGCAGTCATCTGAAAACCTCACAGAACAAAACCTCAATCTTCTCTGTTTTCACTTGAAGATGCAACCAACTGAATCAGTCAGAAATGGTCTTCTGGTTGACTTCAACAAGTTTCAGAGCAGTCCCTGAATGCCACACCGAAGAAACAAGTGGCTTGGCTTCCAGCACCGCTCTCTTTGTATGTCCTCAACACCTATTCCTTTAGATAAGTCAGAGAACACTAGGCCAAGGGCCTGCTTGGTGTAGTCCTCAGAGCAAGGGGGAAAGAGTGTATGCCTTACTGTCCTCTCCCAGAAAAGCTCTCCCTGCATGGCTGGGAATAGCGCTGAAGAGCCAAGCACGTGCTACACATCTGTAAGCATGACTAACACATTGTCTGGTAAAGACAAAATACCAACAGCATGAGTTTCTGATTGCCCTTTGAGTTTCAGGCACTGAGGAGAAAAGGTAGTTTTTCCTTGTCTGGCTTAAGTAGTAAAGTTCATTCAGGCTGCTGGGACTCCTGGGAGTCGTAGTACGTCTCCTTGCAGGCAGGCTCCTTCCCTCCAGGTCCACCTGGAATTGCGAGGACGCAGGTAAACAAGGTAGGGCACAAGGTTCAGTGGTGGCATGCCTCAGCAGGATACTAAACCCCATAGGAAACACTTGCCTTTTTTAATTTTCTGTGAGCCCAAGTATATGAGATCAGCTTTCCCAGTCTCGTAAGAAATTTCTCTGCCTAGTGAGACTGCGCTCTGAAACTACTGCATTGAAACAAATATATTACATTTTGCTTTGGAATAATATAGGAGTTCCTGGTTTTTTTTTTTTTTTTTTTTGTCTATAGCAGTGACCCAAGATAACCCTACTGCAGTTCTTTTTGTATCCATGAAAAGTCTGATGTTAGTGTTTTGTATCTTATTGTATTACCAGTTCCTCTAACCCTGCATGCTGAATTCTCATTGGCATGGAAATGCTGCACCCGGTTATGTGGAAGGGAACCAGCCCACACGAAAGTTTTTTATTTATATATACGGGACAAATCTCAGAAAGAGAAAAAATAACAGAGATCTTTCCCTGAGGTACTGAGAAATATACAAATACTGGAAGAAATATTTTTAATAGCCATATTCGCACCAACAGCAATGAAAAAAAGCTAAGTGCTCACACGAAAGACAGAATGCCACAAGTTCTTCAGGTGTCTTCTACATAAGCTAATCACATCAGAAATCTCCCTTCCCCAACACCTCTTGTGTTGAGCAAGTAGGATTAATGAGCGGTACGTCTTCTACCTGGTAGGTAAGGAATGGCTAGAAAAGGCAGCCTGTAGCACTTCTCTACCAAGCACCCCAGAGGATGCTGCAGAGGATCCAGTCTGCAATGCTGAATTAATACACACAGAAAGGCCCACGTGGCCTCTTTAGAGAGCTCTACACAGCAGACATCTGCCTCCTCTGCTCTGAGCCCCATGCCTGCTATGGTGGTGCATGCATTCGTTCCCACCGGTACTCTCTTTACCCTTCACTAAACATGCTTGCTTAATGCAGTCTTTCAGCTAGTGGGAAATAGGTCCCTTGAAGGCTGTCATTCCCTTTTGGTAACCCCCTGGAACAAAACAAAGAGGTGATCTGACTTTCTGCTCTCCAGAGTTCACTTGGGATCAATTCTAACAACTCTCATAATGTCGAGATTAGGCAGCTTTTCCTCCTCCTTGTTAACAAGGCAATGACAAAGAGCGAGAGAAGTCAATTTCCTTTTCAAATAGAGCTAAGAAGCCACTCTTCAGTAAATAGAAAAGTTACAAATAAATAAGCGGGTATTCTGACTGATGAAGCCCTGCAGTACTTCATACTGGAGGTACTGGCTCCTGGGCCCAGGGGGGAAACATCTTTAGGAAGCTGAAATTGGGATTCCATAGGCTTTAAAGAGCAGATGCAAATCCCAGGAGACTCCTTTTTAAAGTTAGGCTTGAAAGCTGCCTTTTTGAAATGGACACCTGCCAGCCTGACCACTGACCCCGTCGCTTCTCCGGACTGGGTCCTAAGCAATCAGGGAACTGACATCTAACCTGCCTTTCCTCACGTGCGGCAGCAAGTGGGATCTGGCACCTCCAGACCTGTGCTGTTGGAGTTTCCTCTGAGCTGACCGAGGAGCAGAAAGCAGACCCCAGGAACCAGTCTGGAAATAACAAGGTCAAATGACCTGTTCTAAAGCAAAGTCATTTAAACAGTGGGCTTTCAGGAAGGCATTTGGCCAAGTCGCATCAGACCTTCCCACTAGCAATAAATCTCATGTGCATTTGGTGCTAGGAGAACATTCTTCACCCTGCTCACTTTGGTACAAACACCAGTGGGTTTCCCCCCAGCTGATTTACGAGGTGACTAACGTCTCCCCCACAGCAAGACTGTAAACCCCTGCTATCCATTTATATGGACTAGAAAACCATCAAGGGCTGCACAGTTATAAAGGGTAGCTTTTTCTTAATCACTGAAGTGATTACAGCAAAAAAACCCCATGGAACATGGCCCCACGACTGTGGTGGGTATTCAAACAGCGTGCACAGAATCTGCACTGCACAAACCCTGTCTATGCTAAGCTAACAGCCAAGGTATGTGAAAAAAAATAATAAAATAATCAAACAGTATGTTTCATGCACTTGCCAACAATGTATGTCACAGCTGTTAACACAACTGAGTGGGCGGATAAAAGCACCTGTCCTGCTGAAAATCGCTTCAGCTTCAAACACTCCTGACCGGGTTATCACTGCAGTCTTGTATAAAGGACAATTACACTCAAAAAGTCTGTGGAGCATAAGACTAGTTATTTTTGGAAAGGGGTACTGGTTGGTACAGGTCTTCATCTACTAATACGTTATTAAAGCAAATTTGATTTCAAAGTTCTCAGAGCCCTCATCTAAGTAGCTGTTGCCTGCTGTGAGGTGAAAAGGTCTCCTGATAGCAAGACCAAACGAAGGAAAGTTGAAGGGACAGTTTCCTGCATGTTCAACCTGAGAGTTGTCCTGCAGCTGGCCCTAGAGATGCTGGAAAGGGGAGGACACAGGCAGAACATGGAGTAAAATTAGATGAGAAACAATTTAGTAGCTGTACGTGATTTCCAGACTGCAAAAGGCTGACATTTTAGACAAACACTTATAAATAAACAACTTTTCCAAATGCTTATTAAAGGCAAGCCTGATCTTCCCACAGTCATACTATTTACAATGACTTTTACTTGCAAAGAGGAATACAAAAGGAAGAACTGGGCCTAATGACTCGTGTAATAAAAAGGATTAACTCTGAAAATAAACAGTTTGAATTAAATTAAAACTTGTAGTTGCTTTAAGTTAGTACCACTAGAGTAGGAAAATAACTGAATTATTTGAGTCAGAATATGTTCTTACACAAATTTTAGCTTCACAGGTATGACCTGCCCGGTTCCCACTTCTTTGAATAGATGTTCAGGAGAAACAGCAACATTTGTAAGGGCACATGTCGGATGCAGGGCTACAGTTCAGTTTGGTATTGCTGCGTATATAGTCAACCACAGTAGCTGGTCATCAGCCAGAGAGTTCAAAGGCCAACTGGCAACTTGTCCACATCTCCCACTGTCTCAGGATTTACAGGTTGTACTGGGCAGCAGCAGACCAGTGTTTAACTTTTACAGTTAGTAGAAGCAGCATCAGCACTGTCTGAGGTTGAATAATCAAGGAAAAGCCACTTGGCTCAGCCTTTTAAAAAACAGGCACCAACTGGCAACTTGGCTGTGTCCCAGATAGGGTCCCACATGCTTATGGCTGGTACCAGCATCTTGTGTGTAAATATAATAAACTAAAGCCCCAGTACTTCCCTTTCTTACCAATAGTGTGGGTGCTACACACCTCAGGTATGTGGAGGTGCAGCTGGATGCTGCTGGATCCCTGTAGAGTGAGAGAGCACAATAGCACAGTCAACATTATAATCAGGGGACATAATGCAGCCTGGCCTTTTACTCATTTGTGCCTTTTTCTTGCTAGGAGTGTTACCCAACCCTTCCAACAGCCACAACCCCAGCCATTTTCTCCACCTAAGTCACGAAACAGCAGTGCTGTGGCATGTGAGAACTTGTGTGTCTATCACTTGACCAGTTCTGGTGCTGCCACACAGAAGATAAAAAAGCAATATTTCACTGGCCTTCTTCAAATGAAGCTCCAAGTTTATTGGGGTGTACTGAGGGACGCAGGGGAATAATTGACCGAGAACCACTGCATAAACCTGATTTCCATAGGAAACCATGTTAGAAATAGACTGAAAGAACATTACAAACTGTCTTTTATCATTCCTTCATTACAATCCAAACATCCCATCAGATGTACCAAAAGTTTAAAGTTTAGGAAAGAATAAACCGTCTTACATTCCAAAATAAAAAAAAAAAAAAAAAAAAAAAAAAAAAAAAAAAACAAACAAAAAAAAAAAAAAAAAAAAAAAAAAAACCGTTTAAAATACAAAAAAAAAAAAAAAAAAAAAAAAAAACAACAAACAAACAAGAACAGCAACAACAAAAAAAAACAAAACCAAAACCAATATCCAACAAAAAAAAAAACATGAAGAGCAATCAGTTCTATAAGATTTATTTAAATTAACAGGGTAATCATTTTTCTCCTGTGATAATTAAAAATTACGTATGGCATTAACTGGAAGAGACCAATCTCTCTTCCCTTTGCAATAAGAATAATAGGTATTCTCTAACTAACTGCTTAAAACCCCAAACCAACCAAACACACACAACCTTTATATTTCCAGGCCACTTTTTTAATACATTCTCAAAGACTAAAATTTCTAGTATTAGCTATTAAACTAGTATTTACAGTATACACACTCACTCTGTAAGAAGATAAATGGTCCATCCTTTAAGTAATCTCACAGCTACAACCTTCCACAAGTAGGTATTATTTTTAAGAAATTATTCTTAAATTCTTATTTTTAATTTTTTTAATTACATTAACACGCAGAAGTTTGCACTGAATAGCTGAATTTCATTTTCCTAGATGATAAATGCTAGTAAAATGGATAGATTTTATTACTCAGAAATTGAAGAAGTCCTGTTTTAGTTCAAATTTCTTATTCCTTTAAATACATACTAAATGCAGTAAAAATAAAATACACTTTTAATCACATCAATGTTTCTTAAAAAATAAATTGATAAACTCAAATATGTTTATAAATGTTTATTCAGGAACCTTTTTCTAATGTCCAGCATTTTGCCATTTTCTGCCAGTTCTAAGAGGCCTTTGCTATGATGTTTTAATCATGACACTTTGGGATTAAAAAAAACGACTAATATATAAATTTCATGGGAAATGTTTTTTTGAATTCCTACAGCACTGTCTGGATTATGCTGTAAAAACAACTATGTCCTGGAAAATACATAAGAACAAAAAAAATCACAATTAAGTAAAAAGAACTAAAATTTATAGAGAATTTGGAATATTGAAACAGTGTTACTACAGCTGTCAATATTTCTAAGTAATATTTATAATAAAAACATTCCATCTTTACAGCATTTATCTACCAGGCACAAAAAGAACTTCAGTGCCTATCATATTTACCAGCCAACACAATTTTCAGAAGTTACAGTTCTCTCCAGTTTTTACCAAAAGTTTATTATAGCTCAACATACAGACTCTGACCTTGATTAATGTTTCCTTCCCCATCTCTAGAGAATTTTACAACTTATTAGAAGTTTAAGCCATTTGAATACATGGTCTCTCTAAAATTCACAATGATAAAAACTTATAGCTAGTAGTTTCTCAGAGAAAGTCAAGATTCAAGAACTTTTGTGAATTTTTCTGTCTGACCAGGAAGTCAGAAACAATTCTGAGCAATCACAAGTAGCCCGTATATCAAATATTGAGTATGACATTTTCAGTAAACAGTCTTTGGGAAACTACATATAGTAATATATTTGGGGAAATGCACCTGCTCCCTGATACATTATGTGCTGAAATAAATAAAACCATTAGTTTATTTGTGGAAAAAGGCACTCGGGTCTAACTTCAGTATCCAAAAATCAAACACAATAGGAAATATATACCCAAACCATTGTGGTGTGTTAGGGGTTTTTCACTGTTTCATAGGTGTAATATCAGTAAAATACTGCCTATACATGCTAGGCAGGGCTGTAGAAGACACCTGTGATTAGCGATGAAATAGATGTTTTAGGAATTCAGTAAATGATGGGAAAACTGTCAGCATTTCTGAATCCTCTAATTTTGTCATAAGCTCCCTTTGTAACAGCCACCTCTGTTTCTCACTCCTTGTTTTTTCATGATAATGTTCAGTTGGCAAATTAATTGAATTTGTAACAGAAGATAAAGGAAACAATATTTTCAGTGTGGCAAGATGTCTTTTTCTTCCCTTTCTTTAAGAGGCTGCCCCTATACATAAATCTTCATCATCCTCTAGCTGAAGTGCTTAGATAGTTGAATCCCCTTACTCAAGTCCCTCAGTTACAATATGGAGGAATAAGCATGATAGAAGGATACAAAGAAAAACAAAAATTGGTCACAAGCCTGATTTTTATTAAAAATAAGAATGAAACAGAACAAAATCCAAAATATACTTATGGAAAACCTCACCATACACATGGGTCCTCTACCAGAAGAATTTATGAGTATTCGTACACAAACTTGCTTATAAACCAATTCACACATCAACCATGGTAAACATATGTGCCAGTTAGGTGAAAAGCTGTATATCCCCTTTTTCAAAAAGCAGGTTATGTAGACTATATTTATTAAATAGTTTCTCTCTCTCCTTTTTTTTTGTTTTTTTTTTTTTTTTTTTTTTTTTNTCAGACCCTCCAAGCAGTTCCAAAATTTACCAGTATAACAGAGTACGGCAAAAGTACAACAAATAATTAGGTCACACTATCTAAACACTTTGGCATGTATATGAAAATTAAAGAAATACATGCCCACATATATGAAATGGAGATTGTTTTCAGCAGCAAATTTATGAGACGTCTAAAGTTATTAGTGAGTTCTAAGGAACAGCCTTAGGCACTGATTATGCACTATTCATTTTGCTGGTAAGTACTGCCTGAAAATGGCCATCCTCACCAAGATCAAAAGTCTACCTTGAGAAGTATCCTTACTTTGATGATACATAGCAGTAAATCCTTACGTAGTTTTTTTTTGTTTGTTTGGTTGGTTTTTTTTAAGAAAAAAGGGAGGGGAAGGGGAGGGGAGGAATGCAAAACTGTCTTCCATCTTCTGCAATGAGAATTTAGCCAGTCTGACCTCAGTAGTCCTGGTAGATTTCTTCTCCGTTATTTTGGCAGCTGCTTTGAACCACTTTGGTAGCCACTCATTCCTTTCACCTCCGCTGCCCATAGCGCAGTATTGACACTGCAGTTATGCAGCAAACACTCAGTCTAAACATATCCAAACATTTGTTTCCCTCATATAGCAGGTTCTCTTGCCAGTATACATCTGCTACGAAGTGACAACAGTACTGCAGTAGAAAGGTACAATAGCAGCATCCCTTTTTAGGCATTTTTAATATGTTTCCCTGGAAAATCTCTCCCAGAACTTGGAGGCATTCTTCCCTACAAAAACATGTGAGACAAATGTCAGGGAAGAGTTATTTTGTCTACTTAATGCTTTGCTTTTTGTTTTGTTTTTTTAATCAGTTTGATTAAAATGAACTACAGGTACAAACATCTTTTTCCTCATGATCACATTTAATACTTGAAAATACTAAGTTGAAAAATAGAGGCCAGGCACTTGCACAATAAGACATGATTTATTGTACCACACAGAAAATTCTGTCGCTGATAAATGTTAACACTGTAAACAATTTCTATATTAAAGTTTACAGATTTCAGTCTTTTCAATCCCTATAGATATCTATCTTCTTTATCCCAACAATTGTAACTGTAATAGCCATTTCATTTTCCAAAATTGCAAAAATATTGTTTTAATAGTGGCTATTGATATGGATATATCTGTAACCAATATTAATGTGATTTTCTAAGATAAAAATCATTTATTTTAATTTTCCATGGGTCATACAAAGGTTGGAGGGCACTATTCATGACAGCAAGCATAGAGCATATACAAGATGATACTTTTTTAATTCCAAACCTTTCTTACATTGTAAGCGCTTTTTGGCAGCTCATAATTTAAAATTCTCACAAAGGAACGATAACAAGCACTATAAATAAAGTTTCCAAACAGCCAATTCAAATCATCAGGCAACATCAGTTCCTAGGAATTATGGTGTTCTAGGTATCTTAGAAGTGAAAACAGAATATTGCATTTATCTGCATGTTAATGTTAAACAACGTAATACGTCCATTTTGATCTTCAAAAACTGGAAATATTGATTGCAAGTATTTTCTAGTTGCTTCTTCTTAAGGCTATGATTGCATTATTACATTGTATTAAAAAAAATCATCCTGTTGCACAAATGTTTTAAAACGCTCTCTAAATAAAGCACTTCGTTTTTCAGAAAACAGTACTTATTACTAATACCGTTCCTATGTGCAACACTGAGATAATGACAAACATATAATTTTTGCTTTTAACAATTTGCCATGCAACTCTAGTTAGATCTAATATAATAATAATAATAATAATGAAAAGCAGAGTGTACAGATTCTTTTCTTTACACTTTTGAAAGAGGCAAATGGTTGAAGGGAACAGTTCATAATAGAGATAAGGAAAGGAAATATAGACCTGAAATAAGCAAAGTTCATGAAAACAGTTAAGTAAAACAAATAGCACAGTAGGGACGGAATTAAATTTTTAAATGCACACAATAGAATACCTGTATAACACAAGTGATTTCCTTCTTACAGTCATAAATTCAACATACAGAAACAATACATTGCAGAATGATGCACTTTATAGGATTTTTTTTTCTTCCCTTCTTAAAATATAGAACTATTATGATTCTCTTGTGTGGATGATAAATCCAGCTCAAAATTCTACCCACTGTGAGTTCTACCAAAACATAGTAGTGAGAATGAGCTGTGAGAGAATGAGTTATGATATACCAGTGGTTTGTGCAGCATGTGTATTGAAGACAGCAAGGAGTAGAGGAGAAGGAAGGGCACACAAAAGGAGGAAGAAAAAAAAGCAATGATTTAAATGTAATTTTTAGAAAACACAGTAACATTAAAAGTAATATTAAATAATTTAAAATAAATTAAAATCTGAACCAAAAAAAGCATACCTCATAAAATTTTAAATTAAATAAACTACCTATGGAAGGTACTCTATAAATAGTGAAAGATACAGGCATGAATTCAGATAGTTTCAATACTGATAGTATTAAAACTATTTCTTAACCTGGTTTCTTCAGGTGCAATAGTACAATTAAATTCATCAGAGCTCCTGTGTGTTTGAAACTAAAGGATTTCAAGACTTATTTAACTTTGAGACCTTTGAAAGACAAATATTTTGACCTAAAAGTCCCCAACAACCCAAAATAAGGAAAAGCAGAATAATGGGAGCATAGTCAACAGCTGAAAATATCGGAGACATTCACAATTTTAAAAGAGTATTTGAGCAGGAGAGATTAAAACTCTTCTAAAAACATGAACCACTTGAAGCACTCCAGTAATTTTCAATTGCTTTGCAATGTGCAAGCAAGGAACTTTGATCACTTTCGCAATGAAGCACTTAAAGCTCTCTGATAATTTTACACCCTTATATGCCACATATTTCTAGAACCCCATCATTTCCTAGCTGAAGTGGTTTTAAAAATATGTGAAGTGCTCCAATAATTTTAAATTATTCTGTGCAATGCAAGCTCAGAACCCTGATCACCTCAAAATTTAAGAGCTTATAAAAATCTGAAGTAGCCCAATATTTCTGAATGATTGGGTATTGTGATTTCACTTGTTTTATAAAGTGCTTCCATTTGGAAGGAAGTCTGGTGATAAATGGAAATACAGCTGTTGGCTAGCAAATATAGCCATGTAAAAATATAATATTGAAAAAATTAATCAGAGAACATGCTTATGGCCCCCACAAAAATCACAACTTGAGCAATATCATGAAAAGGAAAAGGTATCCAGAATCCCCAGTTGTAAGCAAAGGAGAAAAGATCTGTCCCAAAATTTCAGTAACAAACTATATGTACAGAAACAGGTAACATATTAGAATATACAGAAGACACAATAAATCAAACGCTGCATTGCTTCCAGGAGAGTTATAATTATTCATATGTCTAATAGCCTTTACAAATATATTTTATGAATATCTAATGAATATTATTTGATCATTTTGTCAATACGTAAGGAACTTACACACATCTCACTTTAATCTGTGCTGTCTGGGCTTTTTCAGGGTTATTTTTTTACACAATAAAATCAGACAGGAATATTGTCACTTATACAATGGATAATAATGAAAAATATATTTTATTTCTGCCAGCAGTTCTATTCAACAATACACTGGTTTGCTAGGGAAAAAAATGTATTCTTATCTCTTGAAGGTTTGTAGATGGTTTACTATTCTGAAAGGGCTTGGATTTTAACTAATTATGCACAGAATTTTGGGAGCAGAGATGATAGCTACTAGGTTTATCCACCTGTGTAAGGGAAAGTGGAGCTTTTGTATAGGTTACCTCCTTTATGTTCATAACCTATACAAAAAAATTACCCCCTACAGCAGGAATTTCAGCAGTGTCTGTCAGCTTGCATTTCAATGAATTCCCACACACGCTCAGAAAAATATATTGCAAAAATAATCTTGCATTCAGCATTCATTGTCCTCCTCTATACTTTCCTTTAACTTCCCCCTTTTCGCACACATACAGCAGGATTTCAAATTAGAGAGTTCACAGACTCAGTGTTTTATTTTTCATTAAGTTCCCAGTTTTATTTAGTTGAGGTCTGGCAGCGGACAGGAGGTTCTTCTCACTGCAGAGCAGTGTCTTGGGAAAATACAGACTACCTGCAGAAGAGGAAGCGGAGAAAGCACAGAAGTTACCAGGATTCCTGCCCTTCCTACCCAGTGCCAGGACCTATTACGATCATTGGCAGCTCTTTTGGTTAATGCTATGGTTTTGCTGCTGTATCACTTTCTGAGGAGCCTGAAATCAACTCAGCAGGGTGACCCACTTGCCTGCTAAGGTGTGTATATAACTTCCATTAGGATTAAGGGTAGCAATGTTCAGCGGTGGAAAAGCAGCTAATAAGGTATGTAACCCTTCAAGCACCTTTTTTTCTAAACCAAACCTTTCCACAACTAGGTCACAAATTCCTTCTCAAAGAAGTAAGGGAAGACACTGACATCAGAGGCCCTCCTAAGCTACTTCGGCAAAATGACTAATCATCAAACTGAATGACCCATCAGGACTTCAACAGAAATCCTGAAGCTGAGGAAATTTACCATCTCCCATAAATAGCACGTCTCCTGTATTTTTTAGCAATAGTGGCATACAAATGAGAAATACAACAGTTCACATGCCCCCTAATATGAACAAGCAGGAAAAAGTATCAAGTAAGTCTTTTTCTAAATTGATATCTAAATATTCTGGCCTGAAAAAAAAAATCTTCATAAAAGTTTCAGGAATTTTTCCTCAGGTAACAGAACCAGAAAGTGAATACATCTTCTTTCTTAAAATAACATTGAGTTATTTATTGCTCTTTCTTACTATGCAGCAGCAGCAATACCTGTTTTGTTTCTACCTCCAGCTTCTTGGAATAAGAGAAAATGAAACTCTATTCCAAGAATTCTTGACATGACTCAGTAATAAGGTTTTTGCTTAAAGTCTACCCCATCAGTAATTTGCAATTCGCTCTAGAAGAGTCTCTCATTAAACGTTTCCAACTTCCTTTTCCTGACCTCAGCTTTTAAGGGTAAAACATCCTGATTACTGAGAGGTGCAGCAACAGTGTTACTACTGGAATGAAGTTTACTTTAAGGTTCTAGATATGCATTTTCAAAACTGGTCAAAGGTACAAGTAAAGAAAGGATGTTTTGTTCTCCATTTTACCCCTGAGGTTTTTCACATCTCTGTTTTCTCATGTGTGGACTTAAAGTGAAAGCTAACTGAGTCAGGAGAGGCAGGTTGTAAATGACCCAGTTTAACTTAACAGAAGGAATAGTGATAGGAAATACAAATAATCTGAGCAGAGGAAGCTCTTTTAAGTATAGGTTTTAATCATCATGTTTTAAGGAACTTTGATTTGGAATATGTTGGCTCTGACATGCCATCAGGATGACTCATTCTGCTGAGATACATCATGTTTCATTATTATTGCATGATGTGACATATTGATATAATCAGATGAATTGTCAAAAGAAGATGTCAAATATGTGAAATTCAAATGAAGCAAAGTTTGAAAAAAGTCCTCAAAAGTGACTACATGTTATTACTTTAATTACATATTTTGCTCGGTTTTAAAAAGCAGGTCTTTCTACATTAGTACCTCTTTGGACTTGTGCTTAGAATGGCTTCTCTTAATTTAGCCACTTGTTTTTGCATTGCAGATGACATTTGCATGGCCCCCTGACCAAAGAACACCGTTTCAAAGTAAATGTTTTTTTTTACAACAGGGAGATATGGGAAAGTTCTTTTCCTTCCACAGTTTCTCATTCCTTTTGTTAGGTCTGGGCAGATTATAGAGCAGTAGTTTTTTAATCTGTGTTTTTCCAGTCTCTCAAAAATTTACTAAGGACTAACACTTCTCGAGTAATGTTGTAGGTGACCCTGCTTGAGCGGGGCATTGGACAAGATGACTGCCAGAGGTCCCCTCCAACTTCAACCGTTCTGTAATTCTGTGAAAAAATCTAGCTTTAGCCTTGAGCCTCCTTCTAAAACCCTTGTAAACTTTTGAAAGACCTGAGTCTAATCTGAACCTCCTTGCAAACATATGAGGCTGATGCCACTTCCATACTCACAATAGATGTTACAACCTTCATTAGTCATAAGAATACTCAGACTGATATGAAGCAGGTGACTATTCAGATCTGAATATGTGGCCTTTCATTTTGACTAGTAGTTATACAGGTTTAAGGCTGCAGTACTTCTTACAAAACTTTCTAAATTCATAAGAGGTTTCAGTTGCAACAGAAATGAGTACTTCTTCCAGGATAGAAAGCAGACAGAAGTCTATTCTATTCTCATATTCTGCCACTTCTGCAAGAAAAGACTCTCTCCCAAGGGAACCACAGATAGGTAAAATGTAATACAAGGTGTCCAATTTCTTGGAGTTACAGAGGTTTTGAACATACTTAAGAATTCCTCCATTGTCACCTGTACCCATGATGAGACTGGTTTCCTTCCAGAGTAGTTCATATAGCTCACTGGCACAGCATATGTTCCTGTTACTGACCCAACTGTGAATAGTGCACTACTTTTACTGTATAGAAAATAACAGTTAATACACACAAACAACCATGTAACCTCAGCATTCATGTAAAAATACTAGCTAACATTACATTACTGTTATATTCTGAAGAAAATGTAGCAGAACTTTAAGAAAAAAAAAAAATTAAAGCCCAGCATACAGGTAAGCTAAAACTTTTGGAAGCATTCTGTTATGAATAATTTTAATACATTTAAAAAAAAAAATCTCAAAAAAAAAACGAAAAGGTATAAAAAATAGTTTATTGCTGAACTATAATACAATTTCCATGACAAAAGAAAAAAATTCCCTATACTGAAATACTACTGGTTAATTCAAATCTTGCCTGAAGCATGGCACACAGTAATAATGATGACATCTAGTCCAATAATACAAAATCAATAGAATACGTTGAACTGCTATCCAAAGCAAATCTAGAATGTCATTTGGTTGATTATTAATTAAATTGACACCTGCCAAACTAAATACAAACAAACTAAATACAAACAAACCTTATTTTACACGGAAAATAAAATTATTAAATAACTATTATATAAAGCGAGAAGAAAAATATAGTTTATGATGGTGTTGGCATACAATCCCGACAATTTTTATGCCTTAGGCTTTGACATATTTAAAGAAATGAAAAAAATGATTGTATAAATTGTATGAATATAGCTTTTGCAAATGGTCTTTTAATTCTTATTGATCACAACCTTGGCATTCAAAGTCTAATTATACTAAAAACTCTGCTATATCTCCAGTGTACTGAGAAATCATTGCCTGAAATTAATCAGTACTCCAAGCACACCATTTTTAATTACTACCTGATCTTTGTAGTGCTTCGTACATTATTTTGTTGGTGCTTTTAAGAACTACTTGACAAACAACAAACCAAATCACAATTTCCAGGTGACTTTTTTGTTGTATCATATATATATATATAATGAAAGTGTTCCACAAAGCATTCAGGCAAATAACCCAAACAAGAATTCCACTAGAGCTATATGTTTTGAAGTTTCTTAAAAAAAACCCCACAAGTAATTACATAAATAATCCAGAAACATTCCTTTATAATCTCAAAATATACCTACTTCAGGAAGATTCTCTTTCTGCAAGTTATTTTTGAGCTCTGTTTGCAAGTCAAAGTTTTGAGGTCTATTTCTCCCACCGACTAATAATATTACAGACTGCAGTTGCCTAAATACTTATCTTACAATAATAGCGTCTTGTGCTTTTTAAGAAGATACCAACTGTGAAAGCGGAGCTTTTCATACCTTGAATGGGCAAATTTCCTTTCGGATGAGAAGTTTATGTCTGGTTTAATTTATGGATATTCCTGCTTGCCTTGGTGGTGAGGACAGGTAGAGCTGCTTCCTTCATCACTCTCATGTGTTCTATTTAGTGCTATAAATGAATGGGCCGGCACTGCGTATTTTAAGCAGGCAGAGTACAGCTAATTTCACAGGGTGCTGTTCAAATAGAGCAATGAGTTCCATGTGGCCTATGTAAACCACCTGAGTTAGATCACACTAATCACCACAGTATATCTACCCACATGCAGCACCATTGGGGTTGTTTGGTGGTTATTTTAGTTCAGATAGGAAAAGCTTTGCTAGTTTTGATCAGGATGTTAGAAAAAGGAAAGTAAGTGAGCACAGAAATCTAGTAACAAGGAAAATGAAGTTCTGATATGCCAGATATGAAAAAATATTTTCATGAGAGTTTTCAGAATTTCTTCCAGTATGAATTGGAATTATTTTCCCACAGTTTAGACAGCTTTTCTGGAAAGAGAAAACAAGCCCATTAACACATCCTCTGCCCTATCAAGGGCCAAGGAACTAAGGAGAAGCAGCAAACTGGTGGAAACAAACTGATGTAAATTTTTTTTAAATTCTACCTGGCAGACCTCAATCACAGTCTAAGAAAATTTATTCTTGAGGTTGAGGTTAATAGGGCTTGATCAAGTCAGCTAATCAGTTGCCCCAACTATTTCTCGAACTGAAGATTTACCCATAGATGCTACTTAAACCATAGATAAAAATCCAGTAATGACCATTAAATTATGCTCACAACCACTTTTGTCTTCATTGAAGTACATTGAAGTAGTCTCTGCTCATGCTCTGGGCCCCCGTCCACTCCATTTCCGTTGCAACACCATAAACTTGAACAATTCCACAGCAGATTCCTGTAAGGACTAGCATCAAGGTTACACATTTTCACCCCCCCAAAAAAGGTACATTCAGCGCCAAGAGTCTTTCAAGCTCTAGGATGATCAATTTAATCTTCTGTACAGGTGTTTCATATTTCTTGTATATCCATTTTAAATGTCCAGTGAAGTAAGCAATGTTTCCCTCAATAGAGAATTATTTAGAAAAACAGCATATTGTAAATTCTCTTTCTAGCCGTCCAAGAAATAGTTGATGTAATAAACTTCCAGTTCTAAATTATAAAAATCCTGTGGCAGATGTGCCTTTAATTGCTGAGTACAGAAACTATGTCACTTTAATTGAAAACAATTGAGCCCCAAATTTGCAAATACATTAACTACCTACAGTCCCTGTCTACTCCAAGTACCATTGCTGAGTCTTTGAATGACTTTTGGCACTTGTCATAGAAAAGGCAAGTGCAAGTTTAGTCTCCTTTTCAGATTTAGCAAAAATAAATCTGTCAGTCTGGTAAGAGACTGCTGAGATCCTTCACCCTTCCTTTGCTGATGTTGCTTGTCCCAGAAAGCTTGGGAAAGGCATTGCGTAATCTGTAACACACTTCAGCAAAAGCACACCTTTTTATCTCACTATTGATCTAGAAAGTGATCATGAAATCCTTCTGCCTTCCCAAACAAGGATTTCTCACAGTCTTTAAACAATAATTTGAACACGTGTAGTGTCTTCCCTCAAAGTCTATTTCAAGCAAGTATGGTCCATTTAAATTTACAACCAATGGAAACTAAAGGAAAAACCAATATAGTGCTTCTATGATGCCCTTCCTAGAGTTCTGTTAGGCTGCACTGCTGCCTACCTACAACCAAAACAGCTGTTCCAAGTGGTTTCTAAAGACTTGCTGAGCTCTTGACTATGGAATAATTTAAATATACTAGCATATAGTTCTGATATTCTTGTATTACCACAAGTATTTTGTTAATTTTCTCCATTCATGTTTTATCCAAAGAAGAATAATGCCTCTGAAGCATACTGAGAAACTAGGTTTGTTAAATCTTATGGCAGTGATAACCCACAGAACTCTTTCCGATGCTGGGTTTTTTTTGTGGTTTTAACTGCTCAGAAGAGACGGCAACAGCCTTTCTATCACATAGAAACTTTAGAAAATTTCTATCACATTAGTGATAACTAATGAAAGCCAAATAGTGTTATTAAAAAACAAGGAAAAAGAAGGAAAGAAACAGCTACCATTTGGATAGACAGATCTCTGAAGCCTAAATCCTTTTTGATTTCATGATAAATATGACTGTTGTTTCGGGGGGGGGGATAAACTCACATAAGATTTTGCCGAAATTGCTGTTATCTGGTCACTTGGCTGTCTAGAGTTGCTTGATCATTCTGACGTGCTTAATTCTAGTGTGCTTCAACTTTCTCATTTAAATATCTCTTCCCATCAATCATTAGTGCTTTCCTTCCTGGGTCATTGAGAGCATAATACTTCATTGTGTCAGCTGAAGGTGTGCTGACCTACTTTTCCTGGTTAATTTCAAGGGTAGGATCAGATGTTCCATTGCTTTTAGTAATTGATCTAACGATAGATCTTTACTAGAGCACCCATGACATGGTCTGAGGGGCATTCCAGGCATCACTGACTTCAAGGTCATAATTGAAATGAAAAATTCTCCAATCAATTAGGTAACTTGACTGCGTAGTCTGTTCTTGAAAATGATGCTTTCAAAAACATATTGCTTTTGTTTGATAAAAATTGGGTTTTAATGCAGAAGATCATGTGAAAGTTGCTGCTACTTTTTGGTGTACTATTTTAATGTTAGAGGTATCTTAGCCATGTTAATTTTACATTAACTACCTAGTGCAAGTGGAAAGACATAGTGATAAGTGACAACTCAAAACAGATTGCAAGATGTAAAAACAGAAGTATCAATGATGACAGCAAAAACAATAGTTTGCTATAGAAAGTGCAAAGAAGTAGTTACAAACAAAATAATCTCTCAGGAGCAGACTTCTAAACTGCTAAGGAGGAGATACACTTTGTTCATGCTTTATTCTTCTGGCACACTACAAAATTTGATTTTTCAGGTCACACTCTGCAGTGTGGTTTCATAAAATGTTACTTCAGTATGCACACTCCCACAGGTAGAGGATATACACATCTGCCAGGGAAGCTTCTGATTTGCCGGGTTTATTTTATTTACTTTTTTTTTCTTTTGGCAATGGTCTCTTATTATTACCAAAAGGGGGAAGTATCTGTCCAGTACGCATTAACATGCACAATAAGGCTCTCATAAATACATAAACAATGTACATGTAAAAAGCAAAGTGAAGTGTAGTTTGATAGCTTCTGAAATGCATAGCTATTTAGCTGTTGATTTTCACCTATTTTCTACTATTCCAGTTACGGAATATCATACAGTCATAGAAAACAATAGATTCACACGGAGTCTCTATAAAGAATAAATAGTATAATTCACACAGATAAGTACTTTTAGCTGTTTTTTTTCCTTTATCAGTTTGCCTGTTTTAGAAAAAATATTGTTTTTTGACTATTAAAATTTTCTTTTCAGCATTAATGTCTGCATAAACTAAAGTAATATTTCAGCTGTGCAAACACTGCTGGCTGAATAATAATAACAATAATAATAACAACATATTATTATTATTTATTATTATTATTATTATTATTTCTTTACATCATTGCCTAGAACAGAAATAAAAATATTTGTATCAGTCCAGGAAAATCAAAATGTATATGTTTACCAAAAATTTTACAGTTTACTTTGTGAATGATTTCTATTAAAGCTCATACTGAAGAATTTTTTTTTTAGAAGTCTATTGTAAAAACGCAAAATAAAAGTTAATAATTACACAAATGTTTTCATGATGTTTGCCTTTGAATATAATATTTAAAATTATTGCGAAGAGTACTGGAAAGCAAAAGAATGTTAAGTTTCTATAAGTTTTGTTCATATAGTCTGTTAACGGAAACAAAGGCTATAGCATATGCAACCAATCAAAACAGCTCAAGTTTCCTAAACTTACAATATGATAATTCCCACAATCAGTTTGCAAACAATCCTGTGGTTGAAATACAGTCACATAAAGTTTGGTTGAATAACTCTAAAACAAACTTCAAATAACAAAAGAAAGCTAAATTTAGCACAGAGTATTTCATCTGGTTCATTTGAAATGTATTATATTCTAAACATATGATTAAGGAATAAGAAATATTTTTATTTTATATACAGCCACAGGTTTTGTGATGTTATTACAAGTTAGTTACTCCCCAGCAGACACTAACGAACAACTTAAATGAGACAGTTGCCTTCCACTTTATTTAGAATTGGCAAAGCAATAAGAACCACCACCCAGAACGCCGGCACACATCAGTAGTCTTAGAGCATTTGCAAAGATTTTCTGAGGACTGACCGAACATAAAATTCTGCGACGTTGTGCTATGCTCAGCTGTCTAAGAGAAACATAGAAAATAGAACAGAGGGCTTGCCAGGGACAGGAGAAGCTCTGGAAATGATAGCCCTGAGAAAGAATAATGGAGACTGATCAGAGGCACTGGAAATACGAAAAGAAGGCAGTAATTGTTTTTAACGAGATTGTTTCTATTTGTGGGATTCCTACTGTACCTAAAGAAAATCTAGAGAATCAGGTCTGTGAAGAGTGAACAAGTCCTCCAAAGAAAGATCTGTCTCCATTATATTGTCCACACTGGACCAACACTTAATACTGATACTTTTGTTAATTGCCCAGGTTTAGACATGTAATTTTGTAGACAAAAAGTTTCCCTGAAAAACTATTCATATGTAAAAAGTTAACTACTTGTATACTTCTTCAGAAATACCAGATGGACACCAAAATTGTTTCCAAAAAATTTCCTAATAGCAGCAACCTGTCTTTCTTCATTAGCCACAGGTGAAGAAATAATAGTGCATTTTATATAAAATATGAAATAATTCCCATTTACCCAACTTCCAGAAGGTATAGAACAGATGGCATGACAGCTTGACACACACATTCTTTAATTCAGATTTATTACACATCTGATTAATTTTAGCATAAATTACGTTTCAACCTCCACAGTAACTGTGTAGAAAAGTCAAAGAATCACAGAACAGTTGAGGTTGGAAGGGAACCCTGGAAACCATTTAGTCCAGGCCCCCTGCCCCGACAATCTCAGCTAGAGCAGATTTCCCAGGACCCTGTACAGTCAGGTGGAGACTCCACAACTTCTCTGGGCAACCTGCTCCAGTGTTTGATCATTCTGCTACTGACCATCTAACCAAATGTCGCCTTTGTGTTGGTGATCAAGTATTTCAACATGACAAAAGGAAAAAATAGCACACCAAGAAATAAAAATAATAACACACAGACACAGATTTCTTAAATAAGCTGAACAACATCATGAAAGATAAAACATTTTTACTCCATAACTGAATGTCTGAATGTTTCACTAGCTGTTAGCAAGGTGACCCTAGTAGCTCTAAAATACCTGCATTCTGTGAAAATTTTTTGAATACTGTCAATCAGATCTTTCCTGAGAAGGTAAGATGCCTTCAAATACACATCATTATTGGCAGCACTGGTAATACTATTAAAATCAGTATAGAAGATCTCAACAAATTTCTTCAGTTCTTGAAGCTGAGCTGTACTTGTTTTACATCAGCAATATGACCTAATGAAGCAGCCGGAAAATGGATATCCGTGATAAGTGGTGATAGAATTGGGATTCTCAGCCTGTCTGAAGTCACAATGTCTGCTTCTTCAGTACTTCTGCTTGGCTACTGCAAAGGCAAGAAAAATTTACATTTTTTTTAACATAGTCACCAGATCTTATGTCAACAAATCACAGCAGTACATCTCTCACATCAGTCATGGCTATGACTGGATTCAGTACCAATTTCCACCTATTTGCCAATGAGGACATCTTTGAAGTTTCTATTATTCCTACCCAGCCATTAGAAGTGTTACAAATTTTTGCCTCAGTCCATGCAGATGAAGGATGCAGAAGACAATTTTCCACAAAATACTGCTTGCGGAATACGTTAAGTGTGTATAAAGACAATGAAAGGAAACGAGAGTTTCCTTCTCAGCTGAATGTTTTGATGTCTTCACTGACAGGGAGGTTGGCCTTCCAGAAATTTCCTTGAATCTCTGCCTAGAAGCATCACTTTCATCTTATGTTTATCATGAGCCAACTGCTTTCTCTCAGACTGCATATATCTTCCAGGCACTTCCATATAGTTGTGGAACTGACACAAATCAGACTTTTAGAAATAAGAATACGTTAAAACATATTTTTAAATATTTAAGGAATGAATTAAACAGAAGGGGGAAAAAAGAAAAGGAGTAGAGGAGCACATTCTGGTAGAGTTGGCAGGATAGAACATTTAACCATGATGATTTTTGTTAAAGTATGTGTCTCTTGCTGGTTTATTGGTGGGTATATATTTTTAAAATTAGGCAGTGCCAAAGGCACTCTGTTTGTATTCTTTGAAGTTGATACAACCAGATATAGCAGTCCTTATGTTAGAAATAAAATATTTTTGCAGGAGAAACTGCTGCTAGCCAAACAGATTTCAGTCTTCACATCCCGATTCAAGCTTTCTAGCCTAACCATCGACTTGTACGATTCTCACTGTTTATTTCAGTGTGTACCTTCTGAGTTTTCTTTAAAAATATATGAAGACATTACTGAGAATCTGATTCAATAAAAAGTATGTCCAGACCTCCATGCCCTGGAAGCTCAAACAATGTTGCAAAAGCTGCAGAAATGGGACATATTTTCTATTGAATTGGGTACTGAGAATGCTCATAAGTTTTTTTTATTGATTTTTGTAACAGCCAGCAGTGAAAGACACAGACAATATTAGCTTCAGCCACTACAGTCCTGTGGATTTCACTGTCTGCATGCAACAGGGCATGGAGTGAAAACAGACAGCAACCAATTTAAAAAGAGAATGCAGGGTAATTTCTATTCAGCATAAAATCAAATGTGTACCTTATCACAGCAAGACCATTTTCAAGGCAGATACCCTACTATGATTAACAAATGATTAGGCAAGACTCAAGTGTAGGCATAACTGAACGTCGCACTTTTGAAATGCTTTCATCTAATACTAGCACTATATTTGGATGAGTGCAGCTTATATAAAGGGACAATGCAGACCTAAATTACAAAAATAAATAAGGCATTAAAAGAAATTAAAAAAAAATCTTATTTACACACAAAAAAGATCACCTGAAAGCTAAAAGCTCAAATTTCTCAGCCCTTAAACAGCAATCATTCTACCTACACAGTTTCTTTCTTATGCAAGATGGACAAGACTACAGAAGCCATTCTTTGTCCTCAAGTATAGTGGCTTTCTACTAGCAGCACCAGCTAACTCTATCCATGTTTTCAACTTTCCAGAAGACACAAAAGTATCTCCTTTAGCAGACTACTTCAGCTGCTTCTCCTTGGTTAGAATATGTTGCAGCTACCAGCATCCCAAATAAACTACTGCAAAGCTACTTCGAGCTCAGGCATCTTCTAAGTCAACCTGTGTGCATCATCTGCCCATTCCCAGCCTACTCTGCCTCTGTTTCTGGTTACAAAACCACAACTGCACCGAGAAACTGAGCAAGTGATGCCTTACACACAAACAAATTTAAACATTACATACTTTTGTTGCTCAGCTTGAATGGTAATACCTACAGAGCATGGCCCCTGCTGTACTAGACTGGATTAGTAAAATGGCTGATGTATTCTGTGGCCCCCTAAGGAGCATTATACAACATAAAGAGATTGGAAGGACCTTGTAGCAAGTGAACAGGGTTTTGAAAACGTAAAGAACTTGATTTGAGACAAAAATTTCTGATTTTCTGTATATGCTTCTAAAAGGCACCGCGTCGAACACTGGGATTGTATAACAGAAATAACTTTCTATTAATGACAAAGTTGGTCTAAGACTCATGCTATGGAAAGTTAGACAATGATAAAACATTAAAAAGCCCCTGCCCCTCCACCCCCCCATACAAAACCAAAACTACCTTGGGCAAACTTAAATCCTATTTACTTTTTCTAAAATAGACCCCAGTAGGATAAACATGCATTTCCATTTCAATTCAACACAAGGAATTTCTCCTTTGATATAAATTCATGAAATCCTTGCTGTATAAGAGAAAAACTGGAAAAGGACTCTAATTTCAAGATTTACTTGTAAGGGTAACATCAAATGGTATAAATAACCTTCATATTCAAAGTCTCTTAACACAATGAACATGTCAATAAGATTCTAAATCTGAAATCCCCAAATCTCTTTATGACTCCACAGTAGTTTCACAACAGCAGCCTTTAAAGAGTTGGTATAAATGTTTATTAAAAAAAAAAAAAAGCACGGAAAATGTGATGTAAAGAAAACCTCTCTGAGCATTCTTCCACAGTTTGTAAATGAGCGCTATGTCAGCAAGAAATGACCATGTTTGGCAGTTGCATTTCTTTAAAATTGTTATATTGTGTTAATAGGGACCAGTTGCATTTTCCAAAATCCTTAAAACTTAAAACATAGTTTTACTCAGAGAATAACTTGATTGCAGCAGAATTAGAAGCAAGTATAAGATTACATACCTGTACATGTTGTAAGATCTTTGGATTGTTTTAATAAATATAGAAGATTTTTTTAAATCTTTCTCCTGACCAGGATTATTTGTGCTTGATGTCGAGTGCCATAGCCCAGATACTAATTTTTCCTGTAGCTCCAAGAAAAAAAGAAAAAAAAAAAAGAAGTAAACTTCTGTTCTGTAGGGTGAATATTTATAGAAAATAGCTAATGCAAACAATCATCTTTTTTTAAAAAATGATAAGTAATTGTAAAATATTTGTTTTACCCCATCCATATTTGCAATTATGTGGTTTTGGAAGTATAAATCTATATCCAGTTGTAACATAACTCATATATGAAAAGATATTTTCGGGTTTTAAACTAAAGTTTTGTCTATAATGGTATCTCGATCTCAAAAGCAGTAATACAAATCCACTTTTTCAAATTTAATTGAATACTTGCTTGTGTAAAACTTAGTTTATGTGTCAAAATGTAATTTTTACCCATCTGCTTGAAAACTGTAAGAGGACAAATTCAGTCATGTAAAGTTTTATGAAATACATAGCCTATATAAAAAGGTAATTTAAGAACTGTAAAAAGTTTGATTGCAAGCAGGTTTTATGTTACTAAATAAACAGAAATCCCACCATAATATGGGACAGTTTAAGTCCAAATTAGGGCTCAAGTTCTTTGATTAACGTTTTATATGTCATATGATTATTACTTAAATACAGACTTTCTCATTGATGTTCATGTGGATTAAGTATTTATGGTCACTGCTTTTTACTGCTCTAACATCAACAATGTCCAGGACTGTTACCCTTTACTACATACAGTCAGCTGATGCACTATATAGCCAGTGGCCCATGACAAAAATGGACTGTACAATCAGAACAGTAAGAAAATCAAGTTGATACAGCTAACAATTTCTGGCATCTGATTTCGATGGAAATGGGACTTTACATTTAAATCATCTGTATTCAAATACCCAAAGACAAAAAGTTGTTGACATCTTGTAACATTTTAAAAATTATATATTAATAGTTAGATCAAGTTTCAGAAAACTGTTAGGAAATTTTCAATATATATATAATTCAGCAATCTGCTACTTTGTCCTTTTGGACTTCACATTTTGTTTTTGACCAATGTATACCTGCATGCAATCCTTCAAGGAGGATTGATGGCTGTGGGAAGAGGAGACGTATCTATCCTCAACCAGAACAAGTCCCAGGAGGCAACTACTACAACTTCTAACACTTTATTATTGGTTAATTTGGGGGCTCCTTTCACTCAGATGACATAGCTAGAAGGATGTCACTGCACAAATCAATACCTACTGCTTTGCCATTGATGTGTCTGCTACCTTAAACAGCAACAGCTGTGTCTACGATCATCTCTGAGTTGTTCAGGATACTAATTATTGTAAGCACACTACTCCTTATAACAGTCTTGGAAGATGTTGGTCTCCTAATGCATACTTGAAGAGGTCGTTGCACACTCTCTAGTGGCCTTTGCCATTTCATTTTCTGTCTTTACTGTTTCAAGAAGTGGTTTCACTCCTATCTAAATTAAAGTTTGTGTTTAACTGTGGCTTTATGTTGAAAAAAATAAGGTTAGAATTTATTAACAGAAGTAGATGTTTGCAGTTCTTATACCAAAAGTAGGATTAAGAAGCAATGTGTTTTACTTACATGTCAGTATTTTTTTCTGGACTCTTAACCTGACATGATAATCCAGCACTTTCTAAAGTGTTATATGGGAATGAGTTAAACGTACATTTTAATTCCCCTGAGTGTTTTTTTGGAGACAGTCAGTAGTAGACCTGAAAGAAACTGGCGTTCTCTCGACATTCAGAACAAATTTCTCATTTATTGTAAAATAAGTGGTATATAAAGACAACCTTGCATGTGCATTTAAGTCTTGCAAGATACAGAAGACTGTACTCAGCTTTGCCTGGAGAAACTGGCTGTTCATGGCTTGGACGGGCATATGCTTCGCTGGGTAAAAAAACTGGCTGGAAGGCCAGGCCCAAAGAGTGGTGGTGAATGGAGTTAAATCCAGTTGATGGCCAGTCACAAGTGGTGTTCCCCAGGGTTCAGTATTGGAGATGGTTCTGTTTAATATCTTTATCAATGATCTGGATGAGGGGATCAAGTGCAGCCTCAGTACATTTGCAGACGACACCAAGTTGTGCCGGAGTGTCAATCAGCTTGAGGGTAGGAAGGCTCTACAGAGGGATCTGGACAGACTAGATCAGTGGGCTGAGGGTAAATGTATGAGGTTCAACAAGGTCAAGTGCCAGGTCCTGCACTTGGGTCACAACAACCCCATGCAGCACTAGAGGCTTAGGGAAGACTGGCTGGAAAGATGCCTGGCAGAAAAGGACCTGGGGGTGCTGGTCGACAGCCGGCTGAATATGAGCCAGCGGTGTGCCCAGGTGGCCAAGAAGGCCAATAGCATCCTGACTTGTATCAGAGACAGTGTGGCCAGCAGAACTAGGCTGGTGATTGTCCCCCTTTACTCAGCTCTGGTGAGGCTGCACCTCGAGTACTGTGTTCAGTTTTGGGCCCCTCACTACAAGAAAGGTATCAAGGTGCTGCAGCATGTCCAGAGAAGGGCAACAAAGCTGGTGAAGGGTCTGGAGCACAAGTGTTATAAGGACTGTCTGAGGGAACTGGGGTTGTTTAGTCTGGAGAAAAGGAGGCTGAGGGGAGACCTTATTGCTCACTACAACTACCTGAAATGAGGTTGTAGCAAGGTGGGGGTTGGTCTCTTCTCCCAAGTAACAAGTGATAGGACGAGAGGAAATAGCCTCAAGTTGCACCAGGAGAGGATTAAGATGGATATTAGGAAAAATTTCTTCACTGAAAGTATTATCAAACACTGGAACAGGCTGCCCAGGGAAGTGGTGGAATCACCATTCCTGCAGGTATTTAAAAGATGGGTAGACATGGTGTTTAGGGACATGGTTTAGTGGTGGTTTCAGCAGTGTCAGTTTAATGGTTAGACTCTATGATCTTAAAGTTCACTTCCAACCTAGACAATTCTATGATTCTACGAAAGGACATCAAGCTTCTGAACTACACTCGAGCACAACTTTCAGCTTCAGCTGCATGCAGCATCAGAGATGTGCTGTTCTGCTATTACTTCTTAGCAAAATGCGTGATATTTCCTACCAGAGGTAAGACTGCCTTGACACAGGATCACTGTTTTGAAAACAAGGTACCTATGTCTTAAAGGGAGCATTAGCATTTTATTAAAAGGTGATGACTGAGTGTAGTGTGAGTGATTATTGGTTGCTATGGGATATGTTAATGGATTTTTCTTGTGGGTTTGCTAGAAGAGTTTACTGAAGTTAACAACACAAAACATTTTAGTTCTCTTTACACCTCTCTAGCCAGCTTTCACCCTTTCCCATTCCCTCTGCTCAGTGCTTGGTCTCCACAAAGACCTCTCCTCAGCATTCCCCTAGGAGCAACCACTTTAGCAACCATCCCACAAGTCTCAGGGAAAGCTGGCTTTCACCGTTGTGCAGACGCAGAGTCATAAATGCCACCACCACAGTCCTTTGAACATTAACATACTCTACATCACTTTTCTGTCCTGAGTATTGCACATAGCATGGCTAGTAATTTGTTGGTTTTGTTTTTTTTTTAATTCTGCTAGTGAGTAATTAAGGGAGTATTCACACAGTGCAGAGCATGGACTAGTTCTGTAGGAGCAAGCCCTCTCCACGAATACTCCCATGCCCACTGAAATGTCTCAGATTCCTGAAATAAATCTTTGAAGAGGGGTAAGGAGGCTGTGGTAAAGGCAGATCCACTTTGAAAAAGTATTTGGTATTCAAAAAACATTTTACAGTGACCCTCACCAAAAGGTCTAAACAAGCCATGGCTGCTAAAGTATGAGAAAGTAAGTGCCCACATGAATAAATATTAACAACAAAAAAAGGAGGAAAAAAAAAAGAGGTCATTTTCATGGTGAACAGAGGTCAAAAGCTTCCCATAGGTTTCTGCGCAGGGGAGCAGATAGCCTGATATTTTCATAAATGACCTGGAAAAGGGGATGGATGGGGTGGGGGAAAAGTTTACTAAGACATTATTTGGGAAAATAAAGATGAAATAGTTGCAGAATGCAGAATCCTTCCAATACCAAAGGACTGAATAATATGAGGTGAAAGTCAGTGCAGCTAAATGGGTGAAGCATGCGAACAAAACCCGTAACTTTCCATATAATAAGGAGTTCTGGTCTGATTATTACTGCTCAGAAACAAAACCTCAAGGCTTTTAACTAGATATTTTTATAAAAACATAATTTCAAATCTCAGAAGCAACATTAAAAAATATAGCACTAACAATGTTAGAAAATGTTATGAAAGTAAGAGGATTTAAAAAAAAAAATCACTACTGCAGTGCTTCTGCATCCTCAACAATGTTTAGTTAGTGTACATTTTAGAGAACACTAACTCTAGAATTTTCTCTAGACAGGCTAGCACTCGCTCCTGGCACGGAAAAAGAGGAAACAGCTCAGTTCAGAGAAAACAAACTGAAGACAACATTAAGTCATTTTGCTCCAGATTTATATACACAGATGATTGAAAACAAGTGTTAAAAGTCGAGAAGCCCATGACTTTCAATCTAGCACAACTAGAAATAATTAAGATCTACTTCTGAAGTTCTTTATGCCCTTGGCTATTCCACAGAGATAAGAGAAACTTCCCTTCACTTCATAGACCTTACGCATACTCTAAAACACACACAATTGGAGATTCTCAGGAATTCCAACTCAGACAGAACTAGAGTCTGTCAGTATTATACTGATGCATGAATGAACAGACAAATCAATAAATAAATAGTTTTATACATCCAGTGAAAATAAACACAAGAAAAGAAAAAGGGAAGAATCAGGCTACTGTGCACTGCAACAACTCTACTAAAGTAGCTGCACCTGAACTGGTTTAGAGAACATGAATTGGAAGATGAAATCCTGATGCCAATGAAGTCAAATTTTTGCCACTGACTCCACTGCAGCTAGATTTATCCAAAGCAATAAAATCCCAAAGGAAACAGAGAAATCAGGAAAAGATGTCTGTAATATGAATTACAGCTAAACATGAACTACAGACTTTTGAGGAAAGGTTGAAGAAACCTTTCCAAAAAAGAACTCTGGAGTAAAAAAAAATGTAGTTGTAGATCCTTGCTTCCTCCCTGCCCCATTTAGCAACTAAATAAAGACAGTCTTTCAGGGCTGGACTTGCAGAATGCCGCAGCATTCATCTAACCCTTCTCCCTTTGGAAAGAATCCATCGACTTCCTAAGCCAAAAGCTTCTTTAAAAGTTCCAAAATGAGTATTGCATCTTTTAAACATGTGTTTGGTTTTGCTAAAATCAGAAAATAACAGGGAGCCATGTCAACTAAATGAAAGATATCTGAAAACTAATAACACTAAACTAAACCTGAAGTTAGTAATAGCATATCTAACATTCTTTAAAAAAATAAATCATTCAGCAGAACTTTTGAACAGTAATTTTTAAGAATTCTTCCATTTCAAAATTGAAACAATGATTCTCAGCAATCTTCAGGCTGGCAGAGTTTTAAGAGAGAAAAAGGAAGTGCTACAGTTTACAAAATTACAGCGCAAACTACGCAACACTTAAATTACGTATTAATGACAAAGCACTGATACAGGGAAAAAATAAGGGCTCGGAAATGAGGGTTCTCTTTTAAACATCCCTGAATAGCTAAAGATTATTATGCAGGCATTCACATTCACAAATTTTTATGGTTGTAGGGGACTTAGAGAGACACATTTAGCAGCTCTTGAGCGACTGCAATATTCAGAAGGTAGAGACTGCTCTTGCCTGGTAGGTAGCTCGCTTTTATTTTCATTTCCTGTTCAGGAGTGAGATTACTGTTTGGGGAGAGTTAAATCTATTTCAGGCATAAGAATCATTTATCCCTGGAGGTGTTGAGCTTCGATTAATAGCTCTTGGATTCTTCTTATTCATCTTAACTCCAATTTGTGCTGCTTGGCACTAAGGATCCAGTTTGTTCCTTTCCTCATTTTCAATTCTCCCTTCCCCCACCCAGCGCAGTGTATCAGAGAGAGCTTTCATGCTGCCACCTTAGTTTAGGTATATATTTTCATGTAAAGTTAATGTTTTACACTTGATTGCTCTGTATTTCTCTCAGGTGGAAAGTCCTACTGATACTACATAACTTGTATGCCTTTTTGATGTTAATAAAAGTCTGAAACAATGTTAAATCAGAAATAGATCCGCTCAACATGTTATTTTATAAAGCTAGCTATAAGTCAGATATGACATCTGTTTCAGTATTTGATGTCTCTCGATTTTAATTTTTGTGCAATAAAATCTTGGCCTATGTTACAGATTAACCACCTGTAAAATTATAGTTTTGTATACTGAAGCCATTTGCAGCTGTAATACAAGTAAAAATTTAATCCAGAACTCTTAAGCCTCATTTATTTTGTACAGTTCAAAAGCACTCAAATCAATTTGCTGAAAATCTGATAAATACTTAGGGCTAAAATCTAGTCTGAATGTGTGTCTCACACAAAATGGAGATTTTGGATCATCTTTCCTTTGACAGAAGCCTAAACAAGAAATCCTTGACATAACTACTGCATTGTCTGTTGCTTCCATTGGTTCAGATACTCACTGCCAAATCCCACCTCTACTTTTCCCTCACCAGTAGAAAATTAAGTCATCAACCCCAGGAGCCAAAGGGGACCAAAGGCCTGGCTACAACACCATTTTCAATTACTTTGGAATATTCACTAATTCAAAGGTCAGCTTACTTTCTCTTAGTCTAATGGTTTTACATTAGGAGAGATCAGGAAGCCTGGAAAAGCCCAGCCATGTTCAGCCCTATCAAATTAACATCAACTTGCCAAGATTGTATGTATGTGTGTATAAATATATATACATATATACATGCACACACACATGTATATCACAACCCCATCCACCAAATGAACATGCTGTAGAAACAGCAATACCTTTCAACTGTGTATAGTACTGAGGAATTCTGCATAACCCTCTAGCATCTTTGGTTTTGGTTCTTCCTGATACAGCCTGATTCACAAGCACCTGTCATTCCCAGGCATCATAAATACTTCTTCACAAAATCTATGGCTGCTAGTCTCCACAGCCACCACTGCCATCTCATTACCAGCTCGGAGGTAGACCCTTCAACAGGAACAAACCTGTTCGCTAACTTAAGAAAATATACTGCAGACAGGAACAGGCAGCAGAGTTGCCTTAATGCAATATCCAAGGATCCTCTGGCTTAGTGGAATCCTCAGCTGGCACAGAACCAGCAAAACTGCTTCCTTATTATATAAAAGGATTAATTTGTTTATCTTTAGCAATGCAATTGTTGTTATACAAAATGAAGACTGTTCCTGTTCCTGGAGAGGTTTCCCATCCTTTTTATGCATACATTAAAAAAAAAAGTAATTGTAACAAATTTTGAGATTATCATTTGACTAGAGGCATGAAAGCCTATTCATGAAAGAACTGAAAATACCAGAGTTGCTTTCAAAACTAAAAAGACAAATCAAACTGGTACTAGTTAAAAAATTCAAAATGTTTAGGTTTAGTCATTTTAGAGAAATGTAGCATGTCAGATGAAAAATTAACACGATGAAAACATTAAAGGAAAAATATTGACAGCTGAAGAAAAAAAAAAAGATGAATATGTGAAGAGGTAAATGAATGCATACCCAAAGGTTGCATGTGCAATCTCGCAATACATATACAAGGAGTAAAAAGTCAATGAGCATGAGCTGAGAAGTCCAAAATGTAATCAAAAGTAAGGAAAAAGGAAATACGAGGCATAAAACATCAGCTACACAGCAGTACTGAGAAGATTAGAGAATAAAGTTAAGAGAGAGTGCAAAAAATGATAAGAAAATTAAGGGTAGAAAATGAAAAGCAGATTGCATGAGGGTTTGAGATAAATCAGAATTTTTTTAAGTACTTGGAGAAGAAGAGGTCAGCAAGGAGGAAAAGAGTAGGACCTCTCAGAAATGGGAAGTGTAATTTATTCACAGAAGAGGTAGTTACTCCTATCAGTTTAAACAAATCTTCATATCAATTTTCAGAAAGGAGGATATGGAATGAATACTAGGAAACAGTCGTACATTTTGCATTTCTTGGGTTATAAAGAGAAAATAATGAAAGAAATTTTATCAGTCAATGGGAACTGATGAAGCAATTCTACAGTGTGTTCAACTGGACTCCCTGGATCTGATTTAGCATAGAGGTTTTTGGAACAGAGTCCATGGTTTGTACAGCACTAAGCACAATAACAGCCTACTATAAATAAGTCATCAAGTTTGATCAAACTCTGGGAAGAAATGAGATGCTGGAAAGTGTCAAAGTAGATAGAGGAAATTTTTGCTAGTATTACAAAAAGCGTTTTGAAAGTAACATTTTAGCATCTGAAAATGGGAAGAAGTAAATAAATCCAAAACTTAAATAAACCAATATATAATTATAAATTAACTTGGTAAATGTAAGTAACATTTAGGGTGTATGTCAGGAATTAATGCAACCAGTTATGCATCTGTAGGGATGAGATTAATAATACCATTATATATGTCTCAAAAAAACTTATTAATCACTGCTTTGGGACACAGAGCCCAGAAAACACTATCAAGGTCAATGACAAAAATGTGTTTGAAAATATAAATAAATAAGTAACCTATTTTTTAAAAGTTCTTTCATTATTGCTAACTGCCTGAATAATAAAGACTTTACAAAAATCCAGGGAATATCTTTATTTGCTAGAATTTCTATAATACATTAGAAATTTGGCCTGAATGAAAAAAAGAACCTCATTGCCTTTCAGGAGACAACATCAATAAGAGCAGTGAATGAAGGAGAAAGTCTACTCACCAACAGTGATTAAGAGTAAATACCAAACAGCTGCTTCATTCAGTTGAGGAATCCAACTTTCCTTTTCCATATGTTTTCTGAAACAGCATGGAAAAACAATTTTGCATGACCAAAGAACAAGAAATAACAATAATCTTGTCTGGGTACCTTTGCCAAACCAATAAATCACTTTAGAAGGGATTTAACACCAGAAAGTAGTCACAAGTGATTGGTAAGATGCTAAAACACCAATACCAAGGTAAACCTGTGAATAATTCTGACATTCTGTATTGTATTTATATTGCCTTTGTTTCTCAAAACATCCATAGAATTGGACAAGACATACAAGTAAATTATTTGTTTGTTCCTTCTAATATCTACAGACCAGGAATAAAGAGTTAAACAAACGTGAATTTTAGCTTTCACATAAAAAGTTTCACCACTTCTTTGTTACATTCATCCTGAACTTATGAACTGATGCAAACTCATCACAGGGATTAATAACGCTTTTTTACTTCTATAAATCTAGCTTCAGTGAAAACAGAAGAGCCCATCTGCAATTTATGAAACTACAATCAATCAGTTCTTCAATTCTAATTACTGAATACATGTTTCCTAACTGGTCCTAGGTTCTTATATTCCAGTTCCTCTGAACCAGCAGGAAAACACTCACCAAAAAGTAAATAGAAAAAAAGTCTGAAAAATTAAATAATTTGAAATTTATGGAATTAACTAGGTCTTGGAAAAATTACATTCTTCAGAAACGCTAAGCAGTCTTAATTTTGTTCCAGTGAGTTGACTCCAGCAGAATTACCTGCATATATCAAGAAATTATGACATCGTTGTGCCTTTTCTACACCAGTGGTTTTGAACTTTTGTAATTCCTTCTCTTTCAACTCTCTATTCCCCTCCACTGGTCCTTTACACCCTAAGGGCCACTCTGACCTCTCCTTACCACTGGGTCTTAGTTGCTTGTCCTTAGTATTTGTAATGGTGGTGCATCTCACCACAGAGAAATTAAGCAGTGCTTTAGACCAGAGTGGTTTGGATCTTGTGCTTTTTTTTTTCCAGCTGATCTAACCAAGAGTAGTAACTTTTGGAAAAATAACTTGACATTTTCAGAAAAAGTTTAATTGGTTGTGTTACCAGTTTCAAACACTTGTAAATACAAAATTTAATTAATGAGTTATAACATGAAAATAACATGAAAGCAGCAAGATGCTTGAATGTCTGCAGGTTATGGATACAGCTGACCTATTCATATATTGACTGAATATATTAGAAGTCTCTCCCCAGAAGAAGATTTAGATGATATATGTTCAGTGTTGTGGTAGAGTTGTATATGCAGGTTTAACAGCTGGATGAATGCAGAAGGGGTAAACTATCAACATCTACTGTTTCTGATCTTTGCCCCACTTTCTTCAATTTTCCCAATTCCTTCACCTACTAGCAACTGGTCACACAGTAAAACAAGCTGTGCTTTCCATCATATAGACTCTAGTCTTTTTGTTTCCTCACATGCTTTTTTTTTATGCTCCTTCTTCCAATAATGTGAAGACACCTTTCCATGTTCAAAAAAAAATGAGTCAAGACATTAAGTTTTACCCTTACTGGAATTCAGACCACAGAATATATTTACTTTAAAATATATTTTAACATATCTAACTTAAACATGTTAAGAAATTTTTTCTTAGGGCTAACCTTCACACAATATAAGATTCAATTCCACGTTAAATTTGGTGATGTAATTCATTTTACCTTAACAAAGATCTTTGGTGCCCAGGTTATTCTTCCTGGTTTCCAGGTGCTACTCTAAAAAGCCCAAATTTCCCATAGGAGAAAGTAAATATCTGTCAGCTCCATGCAGGTGTCTTATATACTCCACAGCAGTCTAATGGCACAAGACACTCTGGCTTAGACCTGGCACAGGATTAAGTTGTGTGTGCACCCATTCAGCTCTCTCCAGCTGTCGGCTTTACCATTTATACTGAGTCCACTGACTCCTTCGACTATAAAGTATATAGAGGTACCTGGCACAAGGAGGCTTACCCTCAGAGAGAATCCCAGCTGCAGTCCTTTTGGATTTGTCATTTGGAAAGGAACATGAAGGCTCGATCTCCTATATCAGAAAGCTTCCTAACAGGAGGAGTTCTTTTAGTTGTTCACTGGAAATAAATATAATGCAGAACATAATGATTTAATACTCACTATTCCTGTCATCAGCCCACAACTGAAAATGGTCAGTATGCTGGAGTCTAAAGAGCACATTTTTCAGTAGAAATCAAAAGCATTCTTTCTTTGCCAGGTCATGTTACTCCATACTTACAAAAATCAAAGCTTGTGTTATTCTTTTATCATTATTAGTGTATGGGCAGTTTGTTCATGATGTGTGAAGTAGACATTTATTTTAATTTTTTGAATAATGGGAAAATGTTTTGCAGGATGTAATAGTAAGGCCTCCTTTACAGAAGAAACTTTGTTTAACAAGACCCAGACAGATGATTTGCAATAGTACCTCTGGGATAATGAAAAGGTACAAGTGTTTATTCTAACACCACTGTGTTACGTGGGTTTGTGTCATGATTCAAAGCCATTTTGCAATCTAAGACACACCCAGACTTATTTACTTAGTGTTACAACACAACATACAACTTTTTTATGCAGTGAGAGAGTTCCTCAATTTCTGTGTTAAGTATTCTTATCATATATACTTGTCCTTTTTGCTCAATCACTTTGCTAGCTTTTGATCTATTAGATGATTGTTTCTAATTTTTGTGGTATGTATATAAGGGTACTCCAGTTCATGTACTATGACAGATTGTTTCATTTGCATTCACAGAAATAGTTATTAAAATTATTGGTAGAAAATCTGTTTGGTTTTGTGTATGTGCATGTTCAAACATATTGCAAAGATAATAAAAACCACCCAAATACTTTGGATAAGATTTATTGGGGGAGTTGTGAAAAAAAAATCCTTGACATAAGATTTCCTTTTTCCTTCGGCTTGTGTTTGGTAAAAGTAAAAAGCTATGAGGACAGGAAAAAGGGACAAATAAGAACAGATACTTCTTGGAAATCAGAAATTATAGACAAAAAGTGAGAACTGTCAAATTATTTCCTTACAAAGGAAATTAAAACAGATAGTAAAAAGTTTTGTAGCCATATTAATAAAAAGAGAATGAGAGAAAAAATGGGATTGCTCTGCAAGGAGAAAGAAATAGACATTAATAATAATCTGGGTAGAGTCCTCAACTAAATGAATACTTTTCTCTGTTTCCAATCTGAGTGATGATGTAGAACAGGTGGGTAATAAGAAAAGATGCCTATAAATGAATATCTCCTTCCATCTGACTAGGAAAATCTTGATATACACATGTTTAGGGAACTGGATAATCCCTGTCTAAGAATACTGAAGGAGTTAGCACACGATATTGCAACTTCAGAAGCAAGGATGCTTAATAAATCTATCACATTCAGTACCTGTGACCAGAAATAGGAAATGGGATGTTTATTGTGAGGAGGAAGCAAAGGCATCTTGGAGCTATAAAACCTGGAATACAGCTTGAACTGTACATACAGCCAAGGAACACGTGGAAAGAAAAGAATTAGGATCATACAGGTAAAAGGTAAATGAGATTAAATGCAACAGAGGTGCATCTAAGGTAAATCATGTCATCTTAACTGAATTATTTGCTTTGATAAACTAACTCTTGGAAAATGTAGTAGATGTAATCTATCTAGACTTCAGCAAAACAGCTTATATGGCACAACACCAGAAACTAGAAGTTAAACAATAGAAGACAGGATTTAGAAGAACTCTTCAGTAGGTAAGAAATTGTCTAAATCAGGTATAACAGTTTGACAGGACAGTTTTGACATTATTAAATGTCTTTTTTCCAGGATTCTGTGTTGGGAAAGATTTTTGGTAATATTTTGCTAATAATTTTATGCAAAACTGGAAGCATACGAATAACAAAAGGCAGAAAGGCCTTATCAAGAGCAAACAGATCACTGAGGAAATACAGCATTGGCAGAAGGACTCGAAATGAATTTGAATGGTACCAGAGAACCCACGCTGATGTGCCTACTGAGTGTTAAGGAGAAATCAGCTGAAGACAAGTGAAAGGAAACATTAAACTTTGTTAGCTGATGACATATCAGAATGGATACATACATACACACTCCACGAGGCAATGCTTTGTGCTAATAGCTTAGTTTATTCTAAATGGACAAGGCCTGGTACCATTGGTGCACCATTTTCCTTAGACTGTCCTGTCCTAAAAAGAGTACCCTGTCAGTCCTCACTAGGATATTTTCAGAGATAAGAGTTTCTGATTTGGAAAAAAAAAAATAAAGAAAAAAAAGAAAGTTAAAAAGGGAAAAAAACAAAGAGTTAATCAGAAGGTAGGCTTTGTTTATTAGACTAATGACCAAATATCAGGTTACTGCATACACTTCCGTCACACAAAATTACAGCTTCTTAAATTAAAATTAGTTAAATCTGATTAAGTAAATGCATGTAAAACAATTTTTTAATAATAAATGAGGCCTCTATTGTTAATGTGACATTGCTTTTCTTCAGTGTTATGATAAAGGCATCATCAGAGCAAGTGTTTTTTTCTTTAATCTTTAACTACGCTATATTTTCAAGTCTAGAGGCAATCACGTCTCCAGTGACAAGAAAAAAAAGAGGATACCATAAAATCTATGATAGAAAACCATATTTGTATCATATCTGATGCAGCAGAGTTATGTACGTGCATGCTTAAGAAAGGAAGGAGGTGAGAAGGTAGAACTGAAAGAGGTGCTGATCTACTGGGAAGCCAAGAGAGCTGACTGACACAGTGCACTTGACAAGTCACTTAATAGGAGTACTGTTATGTACGCAACACTACAGTGATATGTAACATTGTACCTGAAATATTTAACACCAGACTGTACATCCCTGAAAGACTCTTGGCTATCAACTCTTACATTCTTCCAGCTGTTACAGGAAGCTGTCACATAATAGCAATGTTGTTCGGTTATTTGATATCAGTCATTCCAACAGAAAGCACTTTCAGGATCTAGTTCATGAATGGTCTTTATATTTAGAGTGGAAATTTTTATCATAAAATTAAGTCATAGTCTGCTAACATATTTGCCTGTATGATAGGATAAGACTCAGAGCCTTGCTGGTGATATTGCTTAGGGATGCTTTTACCTGAATTTTAAGTCCCTTGTTGTCACAGGATTTGGTATACCAATGAGCATGCAGGTTTTAAGCAAGCAGAAAGGTTGCTCATGAGGACTCCTGTTTTCTCCAAATTACACAGATGTAGCTGAAGGTGCTCTCAAGGAGCAAATGAACTCCAGATGATAGGAAACATACTGGCCTGTCTCTGATAGAAGTTATTTAACACAAAGTCTGTACAAGATGCCAAGCAGACCCCACATTTCATGACACTTTGACTTCTAAAATAGGAAATAATATTTTCTTCCTCTTACTTCAGTTCAAATTTGCACCTTCACCAGACTGTGATTCTAATATTTTTACCCTTGATTAGTTCTCAGCTGAAAATCCACATCTATAAGTTTTTCTTCCACTGGCCACCTGAGACATCCAGAGTAGCAGCAGGAGACTAAGATTTTCTAAGTCAGTCAGACTTTGAAGTTTTAATTCAAGGAGTTACAAGGGTAGATATTTCTGTTTCAGTTTTTATTACTTTTTAATATATTTATATATTTTAATTTATTGCAAATTACATACAGATTTTATTTTAGTAAATTTTGGAAAAAAATATTAACAGAATCAGTTNATTTAAATGTATATTGAAATGAACAAAGTTCATGCTATTCTAATTAAACTAAGATAGATAAGAATAACTGGGAACTAGACTGAAGACACCTAATGTTATGTATTGCATATCAACCTGTATTAGACAAGCAAATCTACTAGTAAGCTTAGCAGACACAAAGAAAACCGGGGGGGGGAGGTGGGGGGGAGTGGTGTATGTCCATTTCATTTGGGTTTTCAAAATTTGGGTTTTTTGTAGGACCAAACATTCATGAAGATCGTGGATGAACATATCCATCTGAGGGAAAAGTTTATGGGCCAAGGGAATGTCACATACTCTTAACATATCTGACAATCTTAATTTAAAACCCTCCCTGCTGGTTTAGGGTTATAATGTGTGCCAAAGACAGTGCTTACAAAAACTAAATGAAACTGCTGTGGTAAAAATGCTGTTAGGGCATTCAGGGTATAGCACCAACATCAATTTACTACTAGACAAAGCAGAGAAACAGGTTACAATACAAGCACTTCAGATACCCACGTGCCACATACAGTGTCCTATCTCAAAAACTAAATTAGAGGAGTAAAACAAGGCTCTATTAAAATATCGGGATTGGGTTTTGCTAACATTCTAGAAAAAAACTTTAGATTTACTACAAAAATAACCTTTTTGAGCGAGACAGTGCAGTTAGTAAAGCAATTAGAGGAAGCAGTTAAGGAACAGAAACAGAAACATACACCAAAATTGAGAACAAATCAGTGCTCTCATCAATACCAGTGATAAAGAAGTTGAGTATGAGCCAGCCATTTGAAGGAATCCTTCAATAAGAATAAATTCATTATCATATTCACCTGAAATTGCTTCAATGAAATTCCCCAAACAGAAAGCATGGAAAAAGAAGAGTCATGATTAGCCCAAGATGTGTTCTTTGATGAGATAATTATGACAGAGGTGGAATCTGTACCCCTCCATTTTTTGCAATGACATTCTAGAAAAAAAAGTTGGACATACAGCCTGACAAAACTTAGTATTCAGCTTAGTCTTTACAGTAGAAAAACTCCCATTGACAATGAGAGCAATAAGAATAGCAGATACTTTCTGCTAAATGTTTGGAGAATTGAGTTCTTGATCAACAACATATTATTAGAGGAAGAGCACACAGCCAGAGATCAATTCTGTTCACTGTTATATAAACAAAAAAAAACAAAAAAAAACCCCAAAACAAATAAATCACCATTTACATATAAGAAAATGTTCTTACTAGCTGTGGGATTATAAACAGCACTAGTCCTGAGCATTCATCCTAAAAAGAGATAGTTTAATGGCATTAACACTTTTGTAAAACCGAGCAGCAATTTCATAATGGCTGAACTATTACATGCTGGTTTTCAACTACAGTGAATCATTTCCTATGTATTTTAAGTTACAATAGACTCAACTTGATGAAGTATGTAATTTGAAATTCTTAAGTTTGTAATTTGAATGATTACTTTGTCTCACTGTAAGCTGCTTAGGCTTTTTCATTTATAAAGCTGAAACATTTGGCTACACAAACATGGCATCAACATAACTTGTCATACAATCCTTTGTTTTTTAATCATCTTCTACTGATAATCTAAATGATGATTAGTCTTGTCTCAGTGATTTCTTTGCTCTTCTAATACACATTCGTATTAATCCCTACTACATATTTTGATTTATTCTTAATTTTTTTTAGAACTAGACCATATTAAAATCCTTTTTAAAACCAGAAATGATTAGAAAGTAACATTTTAAATGTACATGAAATTGTGAAAAAGATTTTGGGAATGCCAGATGTTACACTTAGTGCAGAAAGGCACATTTAAAAATCGAGTGCCTAGTGCTATTAGCTGGAAGGACTGAAATTAAAATCTTTGAAGGCTGTCGAAAATTAATTTATATAAGTATTATTTCTTGCTGTACCACACTATATATACAATATATAGTATCAGCTTGTCTCAGCATGTACAGAAATTTGTCATCATTTCTTCACCATTCTGCTATCATAAAGTTCTAGCACTTTCTGGAAATAATTCAGGAGGTTTTCTATTGTTTGACATTCTGAGGAGGCACTGACAAGGTTTTTCAGTGGCACTGCTCAATTGGCAGTAACAAATACCAGGAAATCTAACAAAGTGAGAGGCCTCTGGGTCTTAAAGAAATCTGAATATGCAAGCTCACGACTGGTGAGAAGAGAGTCAAATCATATGTCAGATGAAGCTTGATGAAGATCAGTGTGCAGCAGATGTTAACAAAGAATACTGTATGTCTCCTGTGTCTCCCTAAAAATACATTGAACATCCAGTACTTTATCCAGGTCATTATGCACATGCTGGATATCAAGCTTGACACAGAAAAGGGTTAAGTGAGTCTTGTCTAGTTTGGCTAGCACAACTTTGCTGGAACAGTCATGATGTAAATTACATGAAGAAACACTCTGCCAAGAGAGAGAGCTGCAGAGCTGTTGATCTGAGGCACCCAGTCTCTCTATGGAGTTCCTTAGGGGCAGCATATCTGGACAAAAACAGCTTTAAACACTCAAGTTACACTCAGTAAACTCAAGTTACTTGCAGTGATAATGACAATATTTAAGAGAATACAAAGGGCATGCAGGAGGACAGATGCATGCAGAAAGCAGAGATACATAGCAAGTGAGAATGCAATACCTACAGTTCAGCTGTAGGCGCCCTAGAAAATTAGCCTCTTTGGATTCTGGATTCAGCCAAGAACCAACATTTCAGTTCATCTCTAAGTATTCAGATAACTCGATTAAGTTATCTGCGTAGCCACCTCCATGGAGTAATATCGGCAATCATCAACGCAATGGGGAAAAAAAACAAATGAATCAAAAACCAGACTAGTCTAAAATTGGTAGGCTTGCAAAAACGGAGAGACAAACAGTTTTGCTCTCTCAAAAAGACCAAGATAGCATGAAGCTTGAACTGTGAGGAAGAGAATGCAGAAAGTGGGCAATTTTACTCTGGAACTCCACCGGATGATGCAAAGCCAGCGAGCTTTGAGCAAGCATTCAAAGAACAGCACTGCAGTCAGTTCGCCTGTGACAGAAACAGATTTATACAGTCAATGACAGAAAAGATAAGATTATGAGCAAAGCTGGTGAGGAGCCTGTTGTGGTCATTAGACATTAGAAAGAGAAGGTTAGAGGATTTATTTCAAAGAGGAGGGTTCCAGAATAGACAATGAGACACAACAGTAAGAAATACAGGTATATTTTCGACTGCACAAGCAGGAAATGAAGTGGAGGATCAGAACCAACAGTTAAAAAGTGAGAGCAAGAAGGAGTATTTCATTTCTGAATTGCTGTCTAGAAGTGCAAAGTCTTATTTAGGGGAGAATAGTGCAAATAAATCAGTGGAAAAACATGCAAAGAGGTCAAATAAGGGATTTTAAAGGAATTTCTTAAAAGTTGTTTTCCCTAAAAATTGACTAACCTTGACAGCATTTTCAAGCTTTTTTTAGTTTGACAATCCCCTAGTGGTAAATGGATTGAAATTCTGATTCTTATGCATACAAGCACAGGCACATACAGATATGGAGGTGCTTGGTAGTGGCTCCACCACTGGGCTGTGTTCTCAGATGGGTTTAAAATAAGCATACATTCCCATTTTTTCCCTAAAAACTAAGCAGTTGATTGCTGTGAAATTTCCATAAGAGAGCAGCTTTCATGTCTTTAACTTTCCATACATACATTTTTTCTTGATTTTGTTAATTTTTTTCTTTTTTTTTCTTAGACTTTTGAATATGTGTTCTGATTGAGATCTATGTCTTCTAGTCATATCTGTCAGGGATAGCTTTCTTTAACGCAGGTGTCTCTTACACAAATACAAAATCTTGAGAAAAAATATAATGGGGAGCTTTGTTCCATTTTTTTAAAATATAGATTTAATTTTCCAATCATTATTAACGTTTTAAATGAAAATGCATACATATTGCCCACAAATCTGATTGATGTTGGGAGAGAGGTAAATATGCCCATGTAGCTGGCAGACAAACAAGCTTGCTGAGTGATGAGGTGGGAAGAAGAGGAATGAATGGCTGAAAGTTGGTCTGTTCAGGTAAGCGGCCATGTATGGAGCCTTGTCAACAGCAGAAGGGCCAAAGGCACTCACAAACTTCACTCAGAGGGCCAGAAGGTTTTGCAGAAGGCTTCTATCAGGAGCTGTGTTCTTCTGGAACACTATAGCCTGTGCCAGATGCATATTTACACTCACCTACTGAGAGGTGCAATGTTCTTCATGACATTTTTTACCCATACAAATACTCCTCCCATTCTTTCTTCCAATTAAGTGTGAGAAAACAGCTAGAATAAAAACCACTGGGGAGGGAGAGGGGCAACTTGCTGCAAAGCTGAAAAAATGCCTTAAATCTGCACAAATAAAAGAGAAATTTCTCTATTTCATCTCCTTACCTTACCTTCAAACAAGCCCATTCCTCAGATATTTTTCCGTACTCCTGGTAGCCTTCTCTTCAAGCATCCCTTCCATACAGCAACTGAGCTTTTCACTCCCATTCCTTAAGCAAACTGTGGTAGAACACTACAATGCCTGTTTCAAAGATCTTGCTGTTTCTTAGCAATGGACAGAAACTTCTGTATTGTGCCCTCTGAAGCATATTGGTCTAGAGAGCCTTCGGAATTTATGAGTCTTGGAAATCCTAAGACTCTAGATATTCTCCATATAAATTTTATTAGTAGGATGATTACAGTCACTTTAGAAAAAGGAAAAAAAGAAATCAATCTATTCAGTTTCCTTCTATTTTTTTTCACCACACTCTTAGCACTTGTGTTACAGCCAACTACCATAAAAGCCTAAACTTAAAATAGGTTAGAAGTACAGACACTGCTTTCATAAAATACAGAAACTAGTACAAAATACCCCCATAAATAGAAATCAAAAGGAGATTCAGAAGAAAAGAATCCAAGAAGCTAACATAAATGCTTAGAACATACATTTGAGGAATGCTATGGCCTCAAACTTTTACTAGTGATCAAATAATCATGTAGAATCTGGTGCTCATTCTTATTAATGCACTGGCAATGCAGAAAGTTCTTAAAGCAGGGATAAATAATAGTTGCACATCTCTTACATGCTAAGGAAGTCCAAAATGGCCTTAATGTAAACTGGGATCTGTCTTTGGATATATGACCACAGATCCTTTGATTTGAGGGTTGTAGACAGACAAATGTACTATTCCATAGACACACAGCCAGAGGTAACTTCATAAGACTGCCAATTAGAGAGTTCTTCCCCTATGGAGTCCTCCCAGGGCAATGACCCTAATCTAACAAAACATGTAAGTAGAGACTTAATTGTAATGTCAACAGAACTACTCATGTGCTTAAAGTTAAACATATGCTTAAGGATTCTGCTGACCAAGCGTTGTATCATCTTACTACTACTGCTCTTTAAAAACAGTGGTCAGAATCTCCAGTTAAACTTATCCATGTATTGAGATTTTCTGGCTCCTGATCACTCGAACAAAAGCACAGGAAAGCCTGTATGACTAACCAAATGCAGGTGATCTCCTGCTATATAATCATTCCTAATCATTCCATAAGTTCTCCATAAAACCCACCTCTTCCAGTTCAGTCACTGACACTTTAGGTATCAACCAGAGTCCTCCAAGAAAGCAAGAAAATTCAGCTGAATGAAACTTAGATGCACACTAAAGTTTTAATTCAAACTATTTTGTAGAAAGAAAGATCACAAAGAATATTTACAACATTTAAATGTCTATACTTCCTGCTAAATATCTTTGGTTTTTATTCTAAAAAAAGCTATTAAAAGCTAAAAAAAGCTTTTAAAAGTTGAAACATGTACTGCAGATTTAAATATTTTAACAAAAATTAGAAGTTATTAGCAGGCATAGCTGAAAATAATAAAGATTTCTGCTATATGTCATGGTGGAACGTTCAATATAAATGCAAGTGACTGGAGTCATAACAAAGACCATAATATGAGATAACCGAGAAAGGTTACAACTTAAAATATCACAGGAAACCAAAAATTGAAACAAGGGAAAGATATATGCTGTCACAGAAACTGGTCCTTTCAACTACCAGAAGTCCATTGCATCTTTTGGACTATGTGACTTCATTGGCTATGGAGAAAAATGAAAATAATCTTACAAACCGAAAAATTTCTAAAATCTATTCCAAGTGTGACATTTAAATATATCCATTCACAAGACTTAGTGCCATACTCAATTATGAGAAAAAACTGAAACGCTTTCAGAACTCCCAGCTTCTACTGCAAACAGGAACATACATAGGACATATCTTAGGAATACTACCAAGAAACTATTTACACGGTGGTTACCAATAACCCACCAGTTTGCAAAATATCTGTCTAGCGTAGCAGCAGATAGCGAGGTAAGGGGTGGGGAAGAACATCAAAACATCTGTAGTCATCCCAGGATCACATTGACAGTCTTCCTAACACAGGCACTACTGTCTTTGAGGGGAAATTTTAAGGACTTAATTCTGCATATTAATAGCTAAAGCAGAACACAGTATGATTCTAAAAATCCATGCCAGTCTTATTCTGATTCTTGGAACTGTGAGAAGAGAAAAAGATCCTAACACAGAACAAAGTATAACATTGAAGTGTGGAGATATTAATATACTCTTTATTACTGTTACTAAATGCATTTGTTCAACATGTTTTATTTGGTTTCTGTTTAAATTATATTGATTGTAATAAGTATCATATTGTGCAATTCTTTTCCCTGTATCATCACTAAATAATGTAAGAGCTGCCATGAAGTGGTCTAATCTTACATTATCTATTTTTTATTTTCTACATGAAAAAAATAAGAACAGAAATTATTTCCTTTCCACCTGCATATTTTATGCATTCATAGCAGGTATAATGGGGATTTTTTTAAACAAATATTATTTCTTAAGGTGCATCAGGCCAAGATGCTTACAATTCAACCTTATAAAAACAGGCTGTAGCACAAAAAGAATATTCCCTTAGTCTTGGTATAAACTTTAGTAAAAGAAAACAATTTTCCATAGACAATATACCATCTGTCTCTAAACCATGTGAAAAGAAAGGCTTTTAAAATCCAGCCGCTGCTAATGTGACATGTTGAAACATTAATCACCCCCTAAGGCCAATATAATTGTAGCTCCATGTTAATTACCTAACAATTAACAGCAGTAATTTCCAAGGGGCAATCAATGAATTAGCTTGTGATTTTCCCACAGACTTCAGTCCCACACTGCCAGCCTGAATACATTTCAAACTCTGAACCATGGTTCATCAATGACACTTCTGGTGTATGAAATAAAAATTCATTTGCACCCTCACTAATTAGGCTCGATTATATCCCTATGTGTATTACAAACTCTATTCACTTGCACAAAATCTCTGCCACAGGCATTTTTCTCCATTTAAAAATTCGTTTTCTATTAAATTAGAAGGTCACCTAGCAGGAAAATGTACTAATCAAGATTTTATCACTAACGAATTAAAGGGTTTTAATAAGCAAGTTTAATTAAGTTATCCTAACAAGTGATAATGGCTATCTCCAACCTATCTGAATGTTTATGCAAGTATAGGTGTAGTATATGCAAAGTATGTATTCATAAAAATGAAAAAACTTTCTATGTATATGGATAAAAATAATTAAAATTTAAAATATTCTCTGAAAATGTCCCCATGCTTCCTTTTCTCTACTTTTTATTACACTTCTGCACAAAAATTTACCTAAGCCAAGGTTTCTGTCTGCTAGTTCCTTTAAGAATCTTGTGACTTGGTCACATAATCCTGTCGTAGACTTAAACACATCTTGATTGAGTAGGATGTTATCACCTCCTACTGTCCAGACATAAACCTGCTGTTGGTATGAGTCAGTGTTAATCTGTTGATTATTAACCATTAATATAAATAGACCAAGTTGTCATCTGCTTAATTTGCTGTTGACGTATTAACTTTTATTCTTTAAAGACTAAAAAATTAAGCACTGGGTTTACAAGAAGTAGTATTATGATTTCCTTTTAACTATGTTTATGTTTTGTGAGCATGAAGAAGGGCAAATTTGGCAGCTAATCTGTTCAAGAAGCCAGAGTGGAAGGAATGAATACATTACACTTTCCCTCATTAGACTTAATCAGAATTCCAGTAGTATCACCTTTGTTTGTGCAGGGAACAAAAATGTGAATCCAATGTGCTAAATTTACATCTTCAGTTTCAGGAAAGATAGTTCCAATACTGCAAATTATTTTATCCTGTGACCTATATTCCATGGGACACAATGCACTCAGGCACAAAGGACTACCCCATTTTCTCTCCCAATTACCATCCCTCTCCTAACCCTTCAGGAAAGTATGGTTCACAAGGCCAAACAGAAAACTGCTCAACCTTATACTCCTTAAGTGGTTTAAAGGTTGCAGCTCTGAACCAGTGATGAAGCCAATTGCATCCATATTGCCAATAACAACAAAGTTTTCCCACTTGGAGAGAGACTTCCCCAAACGAAAACACCTCAATAGGCAGCCTGGAACCACTCATCAGTTAAACTGACACAATTGGTCACCTTCTCTTATTGTATGATCTTCCTTAGTAGACAGGTAACATTCTGTTCCTGATTTTGGAAAATAAATGAAGTTTCAAGGAAGCATACAAGACTTGCTTTACCATCTAGTCCAGATTTAAGCTGTGCACAGTAGCTACCAAGAATAAGCTTTCTAGGGCTATGAAAAAAACAGTATTAGATGTCCCAGGCTGCAGGGTACTAATGCTGCCCTTTAGAAATTATTCTTGACTGTAAATGACTGCTTTCATATTCTTCTAGTCTCACTTTGTCTTAGTTTAATTATCCTCCATTTATTATGTGCAAAAGCAGTTAAGGTATCATACCTCAAATTCATAGATATAAGTTTAAGTTTTTCTCCAGACATGCTGAGACTGCAAAGTTTCACCTCCAGCTTTAAACCAGTATCTGGTCATCCTGTCAAATAAATCAAAGGAAGCAAGATACAATAATGGCTTAATCTCTTCCTTGTGTGCGGTTGAGTTTGCAAAATAACATGCCTAAGCCACACTTGCCCATTGAGTTATCAAGCACATCTAGGTGACTCCTCAAACAAAGGAATCAAGAAAACCTAGAAGATTAAAGAAAACAGGGTGGAAAATTATAAATGTCTGTTATAGCCGCAAATGTTGTGAAGATATAGAAAGAATATCACTTCTCCATTATGTTCCAGAGGTATGTTACCAAAACAATTTGTTTCCACATAACATTTCTCAAACTTTGAAGTTCTTGAAAAGAAAAAAAAAAAAAACAAAGAAGGAATTACTAATTCAATTTCCCATAATATCACAATATAAAACATTTCCATTTGCACAGTTTACTCCATAGCTCCACATCTAGGCGTACACCACTGCAAAAGCTGAGACTTCAAAGGTAAGGACAGTGCCAGAACCAGGTGACAGCATGTTCTAATATCTCTCCTCCAGGTTTACAGGAATTATGATGGGTGGACTTTCCTTTCAGTGGGAAACATGGAAACATAGCAGAGCCAGGTGAAGCCACATTCAGCTTCCACACTCAGTATGGAAAAAGTGGGGGGTGTGGCGAAAGATGATCCTCCTCTTTTGGGAGGCATTTACTGGGAAAACTGGAACTGGAGTGGAGGACCAGTGGAAGTTCCAGGAGTGATGCTAGCAGGCACTCAAATTGAAAGCGTGGTGACTTAAGAGGGAAGACCTCTTAATTAACAAAAGGTGGAAAACTTTATGCCTGCTGAGCATACACACCCAGTTGCACAGTGACCAAGAGACTCAGTATTTCCTAATCTGGGAAGCACTCCCCAAGGCAGAAAAGAGGGGCATGGGCAGAGAAAGAGGACTAAGAACAGTGACCATAATACTGCCTATGGTATTTGAAAGTGTAGGTGGGAGGGGAAGAGGTGCAAACATTACTGTACATATAGGAGAAGAACAATGGGCAACAAAGTTGAGAAACACCACTCGGCATTTTTTTTCCACATAACTGTTAATTGATTTATACTAATAACAGACAAGCAGATTGAGAAAGTGTCTTATCCCCAGTTAAAAAAAAAACAAAAAAACAAAAAACAATAATGAAAGCATTTAAAGGATGAAGAAACAATAATGGAAAATGCCTAAGAAGCTAGAAAGGGAATGATTTGAGTAAGTTCAGAAAACATCTAAGCATTCTGAGATTTAACCAAAACCAAAATTCAACCCATTTCCTCCTTCTTAGAGAAAAAAGAAAACATAACAAGTAGTAAGGAACTGACAAACAGAGCTATTGATTTTCACTTAATTATTTCTGGAAAACATCTGATATTTTCTTGACTATTTCCAAGTTTGATTCAAGACAATAATTTACCATTTCTGCCTTTAACCACATCTTTATTAGTCACAACCATGAGACAAAATCATTACTTCCATGTATTTGCCCCAGCAGAAACATTGACTAAACAATAAGGAAAACTTGGAGGAACAAAGAAAATAAAAACAAAATTCCTTTATAAATTTCACACACCACAGAATTCCATAAACTGAAAGTATAATTTCTCTTTTCTCACTCTTCTCTCTCTCTTTTTTCTTTCTTGTTTGAAAGCAGTGGAAGAAAAAAAAATATTGCCTTTTAACATCAAAAAATTTCTCCTTTCTGCTACCCTTAGAAACATTTTTCAGGTCATGAAAGAATATTTAGCACTCGATTTCTCAACGAAAAAGTCAATTCTTCATACAGGAACACTTGCTTCCTATCAGCTTGCTTACCTATGTGAAAGCAGAAACCAAGGAAAATCAGAACTTAGACAACAGAAAACCCTGTGTAGACTCCAACAGGCATGCATGTTGTGCATTTATTGTATGTGGGTAGTGTACACTGTATGCAGAAGAAAATAAACTGTCCGAAAGCATTTTTTCTCTTTTCTTGTTTCCCTCGTCATTATTTGTAATTACATTCTATTTCAATACTTACAAAAATTATCACTATTTCTAGTACAAAATCTATTGCTGATATTAGGTTTTGTATAGATCTGTGTTCATCTAGTTTGGCGAAATCAATCAAGAACAGTGATTTAGTTATTTCTGCAATTTATTTAAGATAGTTTAAATTCATTATTTCTCTCTTCAGTTTACACTTGTAGGAATTTCTTTTGCTTATGCCATTTTTACTGTTTCTTTGTTGGGACTTAAGTTTGAAATTATGCCATTTATTACAAGCATATCCCCTGTTTGCTACCATTTCGTTTAGCACAATCAGAGAGTCTTATTAACTTAATCTTTATTAACTTCCTTACCCCTCAAATATAAGTGTTATTTTCATTGTATGTCTACTGAAAATCAGCCCTCGAGAGCGTCATGTTAATATCTCAAGAACAGCAATAGACACATTTTCCAACTAATTCACAGTTCCAGCAGTGGTACATAACCTTATCTCAACAATGCAAATGAATTCAGCTCTTGCCATTTGCAACTCACTAAGAAATGCAGGTATTAGTATCCAAAACTACCTTCCACAAAATCAACATGTTTCTGTCAAGCTTTTCGTCACCTGTTGATTCAACTTCACGTGGCCTTTGGGTAGTTCTGCTTCTGCTTTTCTGGATGGGCTTCAAGGCAAAAATCAAATTTTAATAAAGATCAGTGTTTTCCAGTGTGCACATGTGCATTCTTGAGCATAGGTTCACGTGTATCAAAAAGACCTCTATTACTCTCAGTGGAAAAGTAAAGGTGTGTAGGACATGATTCTCCTACACTGCAGCATTTGGGGAGTTTTAATATTTTTTTCTTCCTTTTCTGTCTTGGGTCATAACCCAGATTCTTCAAGTGTTTCATATGGAAAGCAAGTTCTGCAGAATACCATAAAAGAGCTTTTAATGAGGACACTTCCCAGGACTGTGGGAGGACTATACACTAGACTACATTCTGGTTTTTGTGTGATATTCCAGCAATTGTCCCACCTTACTTGGCTACCGGTTCTTCTTGTTTATGTTTCTGTCCATCTCTTGTATTGCAGAAAAAAAATTATTATTCGTTATTTCAGTCTGAATTTTTAGCTCATCTCCCTGCATGTGGAATACTGATGATTTAAGCTTCATTTTATACCAAGTAAAGGAAGGTCTTGCACATTTTAGGGTGCACCTTCTACAACACAGCCATTCTTGGTTCTTCCACATTCCTTAAATCAATAGGTTGGGGATTATGGTACATGTTTGTGTGCATAAATACGCATATGAACATGTAAAACATATGCATGCATACATTCCAGCTCAGAACTGGAACATTCCATTAAAATGACAAAATTCAATTAAAAGTTGTGAAGAATCTGAAAGAAGATTACAAACAAAAAACACCGTGAAAAAATTTAGGTGGAAACACCACCACTCACAACTCTGGCAAAATTATTGATCTACAAGAGAGTGTCAGGTAGTGAGTACCTGTGATGGAGGAAAGGAAAACCATTATTTAATAGGAAGAAAAGACAGTTCAAAGAGAAATTCAGGAGAAGGCTTAAACCCACAGTAGTTTTAATAAAATCTCAGCATTGTCAAATGGCCAGAAGGAACTCTAGTAAGGTAAGTTAAAACTTCTTCTCAGGTTATTGAAACCATCTTGCACCAAGTAAAGTGTCATCTCTCAAGAAGTGACAGATCTTTATACCTTTAAATTCCTCCTTAAAACCTACCTTTTGCATCTTTTCCTACAATTCACCACCATCTGGGAGTAGTTATCCTGGTGGCCACCTGTAAGTATTTAGGCCACTGTGAATAACTTATGTGTGCACCTGTAGTTACTCTTATTGCATATTCTGCTCTTCATACTCATTGCTCTAGGTTCAGCGAAGCCCCAGACTGTGAGATGTGTGGGAGCTGGACGTCTTTGAGCAATTTTCTGCCTGTGCAGTGCAACAAGGCACCTACACTTTTGTGGAGTTGTAGGTGTTATCTGAATATACTTGTAATACACGATACGTGTCCGACTCGGCAGGCATCAAATAGCCTGGCATGTCTGCTGTGAAAACAAAGGGAAAAGGTATAGGTCTGTATAAACAGGCATGCACGTGCATTCCTGGTAAACTGAAGAGACCTGCTGTAGAGTTGTTGTTATCACCTGAACTTCTGCTGGTTTTGGACGGGTGGTTACAGCTCTCCGGCATTCCTCAAGCGCATTAATTTTTCAGCAGTGAAAAAAGGTTTTGTTTGCTCATCTTCCTATTCATTCCAGATCTTTCTTACTGTTAAATACACTTCACTATTTCGCACCTTTATCTTTAGATACACATTTTCACACCTGGTACTCATTTTCATACACCGTTCTGCTGCTTCACTGCTAACATTAGCTAAAAATATACATTCGTATGTTTAGGGATGGTGTAAACACCTGCTACAAGTTCCTGAAGTCCCCTCCGATGGAGACTTTTGGCTCATAGTCTCTCAGCAGTGTTCCCACACACTTTTTAAGATTGCCTTTGTTGTTACAAATCCAATCTCTTTTTTAAATTTACATTCTCACCACCTCCTCTATCACCGTGCATTTCTGTTACAGGCACATCACAAACTGCTGGCTACTACAGTAAATGTAGATGATGGCTTGCCTGTAAATTAGATTTGTGTGTGTAAAACCCATGCTTGTTTACACACTGGAATGATGCCAAATACCAGCTCAGATGAAACAAAATATTTATGAATTGGATAAACTGGAAACTTACATCTTTATAGGGTGTTCAGAGTGGATCCAGGTATAATTTCCCTTGCCCTGCCCCACTTTTAATGAAAAATTTTCTCGTTAAGGACTATTAGAAATATTGCATTTGTAAAAGATGCAACATTTTAATTTATACTCAGTAACATTAAAGCAAAGCTTTAAAACAATCCTTTATGAAACAAGTGATCTTAACTGTTGTAATTCACATGAATTTAATTACACCGATTTTTAAAAGTAATTTAAATATTGCTTTAAGAGAAGTTGGGTTTTTGCTCCCGTAATAAAATAACTTGTTTTATACAAGATACAGAAGAATATAATTTGATCATTTCTTCTGTTAGCCTTTGTTACATAGATTTTTACATAATCATTACTCATAATGTTCTGACAGATAATGCTATTACTAGCGTTACCATCTTTGCTATTATTATAAAAAATCTTCAGGCTTTGTGAAAATTTTAATTTATTAAAATGTAATAAAAGCACATCTAACATGAACCATAATTTATGAAAATTTTAGATGTGCTGCTTGACATTCATGTCATCAGGCTTCAAAAGTTTCACATCTGAAATGTGAAATTACACAGATTTATAAAGATCCTTTTTCAGCATGTTAACTGGCACTATCTTCTGTAAAATGTATATGTTTGGCTTTAAAGAGACAGGAGCATGTAATTTTAATGTCAGCACCAGCATCACCAAAAAGTGCCCTGGCAATCAGTGGAAAGGTTTAATAGGTTTCCTGTCTTGTTCTTAATTTGCTGAAATTACAAAATCAATACTTTCAGTTGTAGCTGCAGCTACCCGTTTTACTGCTTTAAGATAAAGTCTACAAGAAAGTAACCTTCACTTTCAATTTGTAGCACAGAACATCAGGGTGTTCTTGGCCACTAACTAGTCTTTCTTTTCTCAGCCAGTATGAGACATTCTAGATGTGTGATGTTGCCCTTCAAAAGGGAAAGATCCATTGTGTATTAAGCATAGCTCTCATCAGCGACTTGTTTTGTTTATTTTTAACATCTCATTCTACTCTCTCCTAAAGTCACCTCTGCACTGGTTGTTCATTATTTCCCTGTTTCTCCGTGTTGTGCTTTGAACTATACTACACAAATAAGTGATTGTTGTCGAAATGGCCTAATCTTTGTTTTACCTCCATCAGTCTCCCTTTATTACAAAGGAGCATATTTTTCTGCTGCAGTGGAAAAAGGAAATTCTCCATAGCTAGTCACATTTTTAATAGCGAACGTGACCGCAGATATAAAAAGGTTCTGAAAGAACCAAAGAGAGGACAACCAGATCAACTTATCCAGTGGAGAGGTCAAGCTGCTGTACAGAGCAAGAAGGAAAAAACAATAAATAAATACCCTTCCATGGGCTGCTCTGCTCCGCCTCCCGGCTCTTTAACTACAGAAGTGAGAAAATCATATCCTTACACTCTCACACGATCCTCCAGTCTTCCAACCCAAGTTCAAACTTTCCAGTCAGACTTCTACACTCAAAAATTACAGTCGTAAGATAAAGCTTTGACCCTCTTGTCCCTGTTTCCTAACCAATTAAAATGTTTTTAGGTTTGGGGGTCCTTTTTGTTTCTGTTTTTCTACAATAACCCTCTTCCTGAAATCCTTTCAGCATATAAGCCCTCTTCATCACTTAGCTGAGCAATATTCTGGAGCTGTTAGCACTGGAGAAGGGCCTTGGCTTGCATGGTCCCCTTCTAGTGAAGCAATAAAAAGAATGTTAAGCTGCGGCTCACAAAAGATTGCGGCGTAAGATCTCTCAGTGCCTTCCACCGATGCAAAATGTATTCCCACCAAGGAAAAAGAGCTCTCAACACCTGCTACCCCAAATGTTAATGAATACACACACACATGCACACACACACGTGCATGTAATACTTCTCAGCCATAGCAATTTCTTGTTGGAAATTTTACTCATAAACAGCACATGATGGAATTAGAATACTGTGAACAGCGAGCACAGTTGATCGGGAATCAAATATAGTTAATCAAACCAGGAAAACAGAGACTCCAAATGCCACGTCTCCCTTCCTTTATGCTCTGCATTTTTTTTAACTAGCTGCTCAAGGTAAAAGCATGCTATTTATCTTGTGATATGCTCTCTATAAATGAAAATTCAGACTAGATCTAGAAACAATATTCCACAACAGGAAACAAAAGCATTTGTCTCTAAACAAGTCAAGAGAAATGCCAAATGATTCAATGAAGATCACTTGTGTCACTTATCTTTGTTTTGATTGGTCCCCCAATGTTTACAGCACTCAACTCAGCAGGCTCAGAACCCCAAATCTATATTTAATTTAAAACATTGCACCATCACTCAAATCTTTCAGCAGCCTCACTACAGCCTAAAGAGCAAGGGCAAAGGAACCTGTTTACATGGAGCACCTTTTACATGCTCCAGGGGACTGCAGAATAATTTTAACTATATTATATCAGAATTAAAAAAAAAGGTTTTAAATGTAATTGTGAAACAAAAAAAAATTATCATTACCTGTAGGATTTTTGCCTACGTTACCTGTCACTTTTCAGATATCCTCAGTAAGAGATCATGTTGCAAGAAAAGACGAAATATTCTAAAAGCAGCTTTAAACTCCACAAAATAAGATGAATCTCAGCAGCCTTAATTTTTATCAGAACCAATATGCTGATCAGCAAAAGTAACGTAATAAAGACAGCTATCACTACAATATTGAAAGCTTTGTACAAATTCACATCAATTTAGAGAGTTAAAGAAAATAAAGAACATTTATCTTCACAGACACACACTTACTTGCAGGGCCCAATCCTGTGAGGTGCAGAAGTCAGTTTTACAAAAATAAGCAACTGAAGAGAAAAAAATCAAAACTCAAAACCAAACAAAACACCAAACAAACCACCAAACCATTTAAGCATACACAGATACTCTTAAAACATGTCTGGCTTGTCAAAGGGAATGAGCCCGCAGTTTCCATTAACTTCAGCCAGGGTAGAATCCACTTTCTATTTTGCAAAAGCAGACCTGATGCAAATGGAGAGTTACTCATGTCATATTCACAGTGTCAGGCAACAGCAAACCTTCCCACTGTAACCATGATGGTAGCATGCATCAGTGCAACATTATCGCAGTGGCTTTCAATCCCTGTCAGGCTGCTGGTGTGAAAGTCTCTCTAACTAAATTTAGGGATCTCTCCAGGGAAAGGAGGCTGAGGTAGGAGACAGTTTAGAAAACTAGACATGGTTTGTCTTATGTTTACCATCCAAATTTTCCCAACATGCCATTTACAGGAAAACCTGTTTCCTCCTTTGAAAACCTAGGAGCTTTCGTGGATTCACCCTACCTTACAATTTCCCATCGGAGGCAGCGCAGCCCCTTCGGTGCCGGCCAGCCCAGAGTTGCTCCCCCGTCCCTTGCTGGGCCCTACCAGATATAAAGTTTGATCAAAGACTTTCACAAATTTTGGCTGCAGATAATACTCACTGTGAATCACGTTCCCTCCTTAAAGCCTCAGTCAACCTTTATAGGACCCTGGACATGAGGGTGTTGGTGTGGAGGGACCGATTCTGGCTCCTACACCAGCACCTACATGCTGCGCCGCCGGCACACGCAGTTAACGAACCAGCCCAGCTTTTCTTTAAACTGGGAGCAGAATAAGGCCAAATTTGCAGCACCAAGTCCCCATTACCACAGACGGTAAGAGAAAGCAATGCTTTAGGAGGGGGCATCCATGGGTGGCAGCGCTAAGCAGTCTCCAGCTGTCAGGGAAACACACAGAGGGCGAAGGGGAGCCCACCAAAATTAGCTTCCTCCCTGGAAAAAGGAGACAGCCTTCTACTACTTTTCCTCCTCTTACTAGAAACATTTCTCCAGCGTCTGTGTTTCTTTCAGCCCTGTTGTGCTTCTCAGCAGACAGGGTAATTTGACCCAGAGGATCGTGGCTATCTAAGCTATGCTTAATCATTTGGCCCCACTACATCACTACAAAACAGTTCAAAACAGAGGGCTCCTTTTAATAGATTTCTTGGTTCAGCTAACAAAAATTATTCAAACTTCAGTTTTAGCTGAGCTTATTAAAGCAGGACTGTGTTTAAGTTATAGTAATTGTCAATAAAGTCTTTTATAGCAGATTTAACTCAGCATATTTTAGATCTTGCCAATTTGAGACAGTTTCCATAAAAAGGAGAACAGCAATGTTACAGAGTGATAACTCAAAAATGGAAAAAAGGAATTATTTAGCATAAAAGGAATTATTTAGCATAGTAAAAGGAGGTATAACTAGGAGTAATGGGAGGAAATTAATAAAGGGAATATATCAGTAGGGGAAAAAGAAAAACCTGACTGTGAGTTAACCAATAGAAAAATCTCCCCGGAGAGCAAAGAGTGGCCCACTGCTAAGCAATTTTAAAATAACTGGCCAAAACATTACCAAATAAGTATACAGGCTGGAAACAATTCTGCACCAGTATAGACAGAAGACCAGGTTACCGTTCTGTCCTCTGCTTCTAAATTTTATGAAAGTGAACAAGTAAATTGAGCTTTCTGATTGACAAATCTAGCGAAATACAAAATCCTGGCTGCTGAGATGTAATTGCACAGCTTTTATCTTTGCCAACATCAGAAGAAGAGGAAAAATAAAAGGAAAAAAAAGTGTTGGTTTGTTGTTTTTTTTTTTAAATTGACATTCATTTTGTTGATCAGAGTGATTAGTTATATTTGAGTTACCTAGGAATAATTTGTTCCTTTACTGACAACAATATTACAAAAGATCTTTGCACTAAAAAATGCTGCGTAACAAGTTAAGCTGTTATTTTAATTTTTTAATCAAACATTGTTAACTGTAAAATAAAACAGAAAAGCCAAATACAAAACTAACATCCCTTTGAAAACTGTTTTGCAGGATGCTACATAAACCATTATGTTTATTCAACAGAAGTTAATTGAGGCAACATTGATATATTTGTGGGCTTTAATATTATTTTTAAGTCTTTTTAAACATACTGAAAAACACACAGTCACTTTTTAAACTAATCGCAAGTTTGCAGACATGAAGCAAGCTATACCATACCCATCAGACAGCAATAGCTGTTTGATAAAAAAGATGAGACTGTTCTCCTGGTGGTAGGTCTTTTTGGATAGCACAAAACTTTTGAGCTATTCAATGACTGCATAGATATAGCAGGTAACTTATTTAGAGCAGTCCGCAGAAACATTTAATTGACCACCTGAATGAAAATACAAAATAAAAATCCTCTGAATACTTTCTGTATATATTATGACTGCCACATGTCTTGAAATAAAGAAATAAAACAATCAACAGACCTGGTTTTAGTATCATTACATGTGAAAGCATTGCAAAAATTTTTTAAAGCATAATGTTTAAATACTTTATACCTCATTCAAGATTTAAAATGTTTTTTTTTTGTTTAAAAATTAAGTCCTATCCTATCCCCAAAATTTACAACATGTCATAAATCCTTACGTCTAATTCTTTTTCAGCTGCATCTGCTGACACATAGTTGATTTCAGTCTGATCTACAGTGAGAACAGCACACAACAGCAACTCTGACAGACTCGAACCAAGCCAATGTTAACCTGCACAGTGATAATTTTGTAGGATTAAACATGGTTCAGTTTACTTTTGATGCTATTTTGGCTCAGCATGAGCAGTTCACAAGTTTGGTGGGGTTTGAATATGTTTTTTCTTATTCTTATTATGCAAGTTCCAGTGCTTCTACTAAAACTTGTGCTCATCATATGTTTGCAGTGATATGTCCTCAGTTTTTAAGAAGCAAAAGCTGTATTTCTACATACAGCGGAGGACTTTAAAAACAAATGACTGCAGAACTCCTCTATAAACCTCAAATACCTAGATTATATTACATAAATATTTATGTTATTATTTCGCAGTTTTAAATAGCATATTTTACCATGTAAAATTATGTTTTATAGTGTGATTAATATTACTAAAAGATGAGTACATTAATTGATGTAGGGGGTTTTAGGATTATGATTTTTTACAAAAATAAAAGTACAGTGCATATTGGTTCTCTTTAAACATGTAAAATTGGGAAATGGATTTTTAAATCTTACTGGGTATTATTTCATTTAACATAGAACTTCAAAGTACTCTGAGCTTTGCATGTAAATATACAGCTAAAATAAGTTACAAAGAAAAAGAATATCAGTTCAGCTGCAAATAAGATTGTATAGTTTGAGACCAGCGTATTGTTTGTTAGGTACAAAATAGAATGGTTTCCTAACCCAGTCCTCCCTAGCCATGTTGTCAACTTTCAGGCTATAAATAAGAAACTGGAGTAACAAAACAAAGGCTCATGTTGCAACTAGAAGCTTACGATTACATGATAGAAACATTACCATTTTTACTTCTAAAATCTCTTTTCAAACATATCTGAGCATTTCAGAACAAAGTAACTCCCAAAAAATTAATATTGATGTTTAAATTTATGCACTCATCAGAAATGATGCAGAGCAATGCTGGTTTTGCATAACGCTGTGACTCACCTTTTACTCTGAGGTATAACACCTGATCCACTTATGTAAAAAGTATGGAGAGTGAAGTGGAAGTTAAAGGTACACTTGAAACACAGTACCTCTTCTGTCTCTAGCTGATATGCTAATGAGGATAGTGTGTTTGTGCATGTTTGTCTAAATTTCGGTATCTATTTGCCACTTCTGCCTATAGGTAACTAGTAGCTCTGGAGATAAAGTACACTTTTATATGGATTCTGTTATTACAAACAGAATTTTTATTATTCTGTTATTCTGTATTATTATGACAAATTCAATAAGATATACAAACATTCAAAGAAAGAATTTACTACTTGAAGAACCTACTTCCTTAAAAATAAGTAGCGTCCGTGCATGTACTCCATTATGACAGGCATTAAATTCAATACTTTATCAGCTCAGTTATATCCACCTGATAAACAAACAGTGCAACATGACTCTGGAAACCAGGATTTTTTATCTATTTTTTTTCTACTATTTAACATGTCACATCTTCAAAACTGAGGTAACTTGTATGACACACATCATAAAATTAGAAAAGGAAATCTTAGATAACGTTATATACATTTAATTTTAAATATCTATTTCTCTGGAGAGATATAGAATTGCATTTTTAAAATAGTCCATATTTTAATAATACAATTTATTTAGAATAATTGCAGAAACAAAGCATTCTATAAAGCATCTTCCCTTCAGAGTTTAAGAAAAAGCCAGTATTGTAATATTTCTCCTGCTTTCTCTCTTTCAGTTCATTTTCTTAGTTTGCTTCTGTTCCCTTCCCTTTGCTTTTGCTTTCCTGCATTCTCTCTCTTTTACCACATGTAGTTAATAAAAAGTCAGATTTAGAAGCCACATATTCTAATTCTTTTAATTTCCCCAAATTAGGTACATGAGAAAAATCTTATCATCACAAGTAACATCTTTCTGTAAAGTGACGAAAACAAAAAGCTGTTTCAGTAAGGAACTGTGTAAGTACCTTACCCTACCGAAGAAGGTAGATAAGGGGATCTTTTACAAGACAGTGTTGTCACTCCATGCCACGTCAACTACTGGGAACAGAGAAACAGTAAGGCTAGAAAGCAAAGCGTTAGGACTTTATCTCTTCTCTCCTTCTTGAGTTCTACTACTTATTAGAATTTTTTGATAATAAAGGCTAAGTTTTATCCAAAAAAATAAAAAGGCGCCACAAATGTTGGCATACAGCTACAGGAGTTCTGTGCTGTGCAGAACAAGAATACACTCCAAAGCTTATTTATTTACCTATGACTATTTAGTACCTTTTCTGTAGTTATAAGACAACATGATTTTCCCATTTGATTATGTTTTGTTTTAATCACGTGTACAAAAGTAAAGTCTATATTGCCAATGCAGAATTTTGCAAGTGAGGTTTTACCTTTTCCTGAATACTATATGATTCAGAAGGCAAACCGCATGCTCATTTTAACAAAGCAATATAATAGGGATGGAGGGGGGAGGCAATTTGGAGTCTATAGGAAGGTTACCATAAAATTTACATTTTCCATAAAATATAAGTAGCCACCATTTTGCTGTAATCCCAGAGCAGCAACGAAATGGTGGTACAGAAGAAAACCACCCTATCAGACACATTTCATCATTGCTTCTATCCATCACTATCTTCTTTCGCTAGCGTGATTATCATTTACCTTTCTCCTCCTTACAAGCAACGTCCTACTTTTAGATTAAAAATCGATAGATATAACGTAGTAAATATTTAAGATGTAATTATCAAACTAATACTATAGAAAGTCTTTTTTTTCCCCCTCCTTCAAACTGAAAAAAAAGTACAGCATACTGTTTCTATGACACACTGATGAACACATCTCTTGGAAGTGCTACTGTATGAAACCTGTATCCTAGGGGTAGAACCCATGGTATGGAATATGGCTGCTGCATTGGTCAGTATGGTATTTTAATTACTACATGATGACAAGCATAAGTACCACTGAAAAAGCCAAAATACCTTAAACTGATTGGTTTTGACTGTAATGTACAATGTTGCATTTTGTGAAGCATTTTATGTTTAAGTGAATATGCATATTGACATACTCAGTATAGAAATTTATATTAAAACATCAATTTTGCTAAGCAATGCGATCCCTTTTCGGTTAATGCATGCTGTTCAGAAGGTGCAGAAAGGAGTGCCTACTTGTATGTAAAGAGGGAAACAGTATTCGTAGATTAGTGCAGGTATATTCTGTGGTACTTCACATACTAAAAGAATTCATAAAGTTTATCCTGCAATCTCTACAGAAGCACTATATGCTATTAGCTTTATTAACTAGGTACTAAATTTGTAAATTTGCAATAAACCAGAAAAGTAATTTCTGTAATATATTTTCTAATACTGCGCTTGGTGTTTATTACTATAACTATGTAAGTAAGTTAAAATGGATGACATTTTCAAATACAGTGTCATACGTAAATGTTCTTATTTTTCAGATACAAGTTTAGTATTTTAGATTCCAATATCATGTTTTAACTAATTAATCACATAACACACGAAAATGTAGGTTATTTAAGAGATAATGGATACTGAATCTGAAGATTTTTAGGAAAAATTTTTGAAAAAACCTTTAACAATGTAAAATTTGTTTGTACAAATCTGCAATTATGTATAAGTAAAACAAATGTCCTGTTCCTCTTAAGTACTCCCATTCTTTTCCAATTCAAAGCAAAGAGTATTTAGGTAACACTGCCACCTATTGCTTAAACATTATAGTTACTAAAATCTGTTGCAGTTTTTTGTGACTCGTCTTTGCTGTTTTGACTACTGTGTTTTCATTATTTTTAATAACCGAATCAGATTTTCATATTCGAGGATGCTTAACAAATAATAAGTGTCTGCCTTCAGTACTATGGCTATAATTTATCAGGAATTGATGGAAACATAACAAAAGAACATTTCAATATCTATGAAAGTTGATTTCTAGAAAATACCAAAAAAATTCATTTCATTTAAAATACAAAACCTTTCCAGAAAAGGAACAAAAGAAGATTCTTCAGGCTATAGCATGAAAAATATTGCAAAATCCAAGTTACTAGTTAGATAAAATGTGTCTAATGTCATCCAAAATAAAATGATCCTTGCTAACATTTTGCAAGTGGCTAAACAAATACCCAAATTATTTAGCCTATATCTGCAGTTCTTTTAGAGTCACAGGTATAAAAGCATGGAAATAAGTCAAAACAAGATGAGATTCAACTCTTTTCAGTAAATAATTCTGTTTTCAGGACAACACTCAGAAGATCACTAATTCCACATCCGAACAAGAATCATACCATCAGAATAACCTTAGCCATCCTGAAAAAAAAAAAAAAAAAAAAAAAAAAAAGGGGGGGGGGGGAAAAATTT
>VZSZ01007560.1:295914-344373 GCA_013398815.1 Ibidorhyncha struthersii
TTTAAAAGAAAAAGTGAGAAACAGGTATCTAACCATCCTGAGTAAGGAAAGTCATATGAATCAATCAGGAAGATAACTGTTTTAATGTAAGATAACACAAGTTATATAAACTTATATAATATAAGTACTATCCAAGTTCATTTACAGAGATATAGAAAGATTACTTAGTCTGGAAGAAAATGTATTCTTGAAAGGCCTCTTTTTATCCTTAATGTATTATTCGATCTGCATCTGTAAAATAAGTTTACTTTACTTGTTCACTACAGGAAAGTAGCTGTATATTCTAAAAAATCCCTTATATTATCTTGTATTATTAGAAGAAAAACTACAAATCCATTGATCTTGTGCCTAAAAATGTTCACAGTCACTATGCAGAATGTTGACGTTTGCCCTATATTAAAATATCTCACTCTGAGCCCAGTTGTATTTCTAAGATTTGTAAAGTTACAAGATAGATGGATGCATTCAAGAAGAGGAAAATTTGAAGATATTTTAAAAAAATAAAAGGGGGGGGTTATTGGTTTGGTTTAGTTTTTTTTTTACTAAATGATGTAATTTAATTCTCAAAGTATTTATAATTTTCATGATATTGCAGAGAATTTTAGGGTTTTTTTATAGTAACATAAGGAAGCTATAAGGTTAAAAGTCTTCTCTACTTAATTTTTTTTTCTATAAAAATAACTGCATCCTTTGTAAAAAAAGAACTCAGAAACAACATATAAACAAGAATTGTTCTTGTGGTTAGAGACTCCCAATCTTTTTCCCTGCTCATACAGTTTTACCCTATGACATTTTTAACCATTTCCCTGCTACTAGAAGGTTACCTCTCAAAACAGTCAGCTATCACATCCAAGCAGTGTACAGAGCTAATATCAGAAAGTGTTTCAAAACTGACTAAATTCAAACAAATAGCTACACACCTATTTTTATCTTTTCTGGTTTACTCCTTATTTCTACACACTCAAGACTAATAGCAATACAAGATTCTTGCACTGTTGTAAATCTGAAAAAAAACCCTGAACTTTGTTTTCTCTTTTTTTAGCTCTTTAAATAAAATGAATATTCAACTCCTAGAAATGTTATGCATTAAAGGAAAAAGTTGGATATTTTTCAGATTTCATTAAATGTTAATGTATCTAAAACAATTTGGCATCAGAGTATTCAACCTTAAATTCACTCAAGTTAGTACAGTAGAATGAATTATTAATGACCTAATTGGTAAACATTGATTTGTAATGTAATTACTTGTTTAATGCACCATTTTATGTAAATATCAGACCAAAACCTAAATGTCTGGTACTTTTAATAAATTTTCTTTGATGAAATACACCACTTGTTATATATACTCACATAAGAAAATATCTCCTTATTTTCTCCTTTAACAAACTTTCTTTTGGAAACTATAATATATTTCCTAAACAAATGTTTTGTGACTTCAAAAGTTTGCAGGTATATTTTCCCTGCCTGTTTTACCACCTAAATTCTGACATACCTAGGCACAAAGGTTATAAGAAAAAAATGTACTAACTTAAAAGCACATTCAAAATGGGTAAAGAGAACAAATAAACAAACAAACAAAAAGGAATATATCAAATCAAGTTTACGAAAGCTAGAACTGGTAGGGAATACAACGCAATGTCTAAAATACAAAAGATAATGAAATCACTCACGAATAATTTGTTAATTTTATCTCCAAAAGATAATTCACACTTGCACTAAATCGGTATTTTCTGTAGATAGACAGTCTAAAAACCAGCATAATTTTGGTCTATCCTATACAGGGAGATTAACAGACAGGCACGTGCATACTGAAGTGGTTGTGGAAATGCTAGTATGCCTTACATGTTAACATTCGTGCACTAAAATACACTTCAGTTCAGACAAAGGTACAACTTAATGCAAGGAATAAATACAGCACAGGTGAAAACCAGTATCTTCCTTAGTTATCTGCTATAATTGACTATACACCCCATGATAGAATGTATGTTAAAATGCAAAGATAAGATGGTTATACTTCAACAGCTAACATCATCATTACTTTTATATCTTGGCTTTACTAGATCATTGCTTTAAATGAGCATCACAAAACCAATGGAGCTTTAGTCTCTACATTACATTTTCTTCATAATCATTTTCAATTTATTTTTTTCTTGCGTGCCATCATTTTAATGTAAATCTTTCTTTTTCTTTTCAATAAAATGAAATGATTAAGTAATCCTGCTTTTTGCATGATTAAAGATGACGGATAAGCTTGGGTGGATAAAAATCAAGGCTCCTAACAGAATCCGTGCACCTCGCATGTCAGAATCCTTCCAGCTTGTTCAGTGCTAATGACAGGAAAAATTAGCATGTCTCTGAGTTGCCTAAAAAAAAACAAGCTACCTTTAAGGACCTAACCATATTTCTACACTAAATTTTAAACAGTGGTTTTCCATAATTTTCTGCAATAAGCCCTGATGAATTGTTTTGAAACAGATTAATAGAAAAATATTTGTTTAGAGCAATAATAAATGTTCATTAAATCTATCAGTGACTACTACTGTGCTGTTTAATCACCACCTTTGTATTGTCAAATATAGCACATTTAGAAATTAAAATACAAGGAATACAAGGACAGCTGAATATAGTACAGATATGGTGAAAAAACAATGACATGTTTTCAATAGCCAGTCAAATATGACTCAGTTTTAAAGAACAGGAAAAAAGCCTCCAAACTACTGATATTTACCAGTGTCTCTTTCCTTTAAAGACCCCTATGCAATATATGTTCATCCTTTTCTGACTGAGACAGGAAAACTAGAAAGGGGATATTACAATACAGCACATACATACTGCCATCGCCTCTAGACATATGACCCAAAATGATGCTAAGAAGTCTCTCTCTGACCTCCTGCTAACCAGCCTCTAGTGATTAATTCAGCATGTCCTTGAAAGTATCTGCTAGAGATCCTTGTTTTTTTAATTTAAGAGTTTCTGAAGCCCACCTATAGTTTCACAGATGGATTTTTATGTATTTACTTTTTTTTTCTTTATCAGAGGAAAAGCATTAATCTATAAGCAGAGGTCTGCAGTAAGAGAAAAGCACCACCTGCCTAAGCATTCGCCAAATAGGACCATAAATACCACAACATTTCCTGACCTAAGTTTCGTAGACATCTGTATCATGGTAACACTGCATTTCCCTTCTTTGACAGATGAAATTACTATTCTTTGATTTTTTTCCCCCCTCTCTCTCTCTTTTTTCTGATTATGTTCTGGATGGCAAAATTTGGGCCACAAAATGCTAATTTCTAACCTAACACCATGACAGCAATCACAGCCATCACAAGGATGGAATAAAGAGAGCAATCTAACATCCAGGGATATGAATTTCTGATCAGTGGCTGGCAGACTGCCGTGAAAGCTTACAGTAATCCCATTGGACAGCCAGGGTTGATGAAGCCTGGGAACAGGCAGCCACAATGTAGGTAGTTCACAATTGCAAGCATTTGTCCATAATTTAAAGCTATATGAGAAGTGGAGAGTATTCATCTGAACAACAAGCTGTAATTTAACTAGAGTAACATTTACACAGTTTTTAACCCATTAAGTCCACCTCTTCTTACACTGACATTCCCTCTGCTTAATGCTTTAAATAAAAATCCTGCACACTAAATTAATGTATATTTTTACCATTTGCAGAGCTCAGAATAATTTGGTAAGATTAACTCTTATTTTATATTTGGCAGAAAATAAAGTCTTTATTCTTCAACCTAAAGTCCTGACCATGTAAAACCTGACTGAAGCGAGTGGTCCCCGTGAAGTCAAGGGGGCCAGTCCCACCACCCCGGCTCGCCCTGGGTAAAATCTAATTTATAGACTGATCATGCGATTAAGGTCCCTTTCAAAGCGATAATGCCTCAATCATCCGGCGACGTTCCCATCAGATGAAAACTAGCCCCCGCCGAAGTCGAGAGGCTCTGCAAATGGCAGATATTAACACAGGCTTTGAGATCTGCCGGACGAAGGGGTTTCTCTAGCGGGCTTTAAAACTGTAGCCTGAATTGTAAAATGTTGCCTCATGCTCGAAAGCCTCGAAATGCACCTTTCCACACGACCCAACCATGTTCCTCCTCCCTTTCCCAAATTCAGCCGTCATTAATTGTCATCCTTCTATTTTGTCACAAAGCCTTTGCTGCGTGCATAGCGCTGCTGCCAGGATTTACAAGGCCCAGACACGACGCCGAAGCTGCTCCCGGTGAAGATGTGTCTACCCAGACACGGGAGCACAGTGACAACTAATGACGCGTAAAAGTGGGCAGGTGAAACTGCCACCACTGCACACAGAGCACAGCGCAACCACGGGCAAAGATTATCAGAGAACGGTAGAAATACGTGGGAGAGGCACTTGCAAACCTTTTCTGATTTCCTACGGAAGCTCTGCAGCAAAAGAAAAAGAGATTCACAGCCACACTGCTCCCAGCAGCCACAGAAGGAGGGAAGCTGGACCCTCCTGCAGGCACAGAGAGTTTTGCCAGTGACTCACATGGGGCAAGTTTCCAGTATCATTTCACACTTGTAAATTACTATTAATATGCACAGAAACAGTAAACCCCCAACAGTGCTAAGAAAATGCCAAGTACAACTGAAAATGTTAACACACAAAGAACAACAAGCCCAGGATCTGTTGGCGAAGCTGAAAGAAAAAGTTATATTAATTTTGTTTGTTTGTTAAAGAGAGACACAGCTTCAAGTTCAGTGTAACACAATGATAGGCCAGTTCCACGTGCCCTGCAGCACTCTGAAAAAGAGGAAAACATCGTTACAGTGATGTAGATGTTGTGGGGTGACTGCGGTGGGTTTAAACACAGAACTCACTTTTTAAGAGTTTCATCTGTTTTGGAGATTCTACTGATTTGTGAGCTGGTTCTCAAAGGCGAAAGGGGAGGAGAAGTGGGGAAATTACTACTGTAACCACCTGCAAATATTTATTGCCAAAATACAATAACTTCAGACTGAGCCGGGTTTTGTTCTTTTCTTTGTTCTTTCTTTTGTTCTTCCCTCAATCCTTTCTCCTGCTCTCCCCCTCCTTCCTCCTTTACTACCAGTTTCCTCTTCATAGCCCCTTTGGTGTATTTTCTTTCCAAATTAATTTTTCACTCCCATTTGTAAATACTGAATCTCCTTCCATTTGTTCCCGTTTTTGCAATCTTTAAATATATTCCCTCCTTTCTTATTCCAATTCTTGTTCCTTTTTTAAGCTCTCCTCAGCCTTCCCTGTGACCTTTTTCTTTACCCATTCTTTCATGATTGTCTCCATTTCATGTGCCTGAGACAGACTTTCACCAGTTTTCTTACCTTTCAGCACAACTGAATGAAATATATGTACAGTAACTCTCTGATCTGAAGTTGCGTCTTCTTAGCTTGTTAACAGGAGCAATTAACTGTAACGTAGATACATTACTCATGATAGTATGGGGTGGGAGGGAGCAGGAGATGGATGCTAGCAGCAGCTGATGCCTGAGAACAGAAGGTTCACTTCATACCTTACCCTATTTAGAAGAATGGAGAGACTACCTCTCCTAATGGGTGCCATTTGGGTACACATATGACTATCAAGCCTGCTGTGTGCAAAACTCCTTATTGACCACCTCAAAGTGTGTTCAGAGTCATAATGCATCAGTTTATATTAGAAATATCCACACTCATTTGCACAAAAACCCCACCATACTTGTAATCTACTACTAAACTGGTCCTGAACAAGTTCACAATGGAGAGATGCTTACCAGAAGACCCTTTTCCAGAACAGGTACACACTGGATTCTTAAGAGCATAGCTAGACTCTATCTCTGTTCAGCTATTTTGTCCTCCTTATGCTGAGCAGACCTCGGGGGAGGAAGGAGAGGCAATTTTGCCATACAATAACCAACTGTATTTATAACTATTTTTTCTATATTTCTCATTACTTCTAAGAATCAATTTTGCATGTGATTGTCCAACAGGCTTAAGCGTGCACTTTCAGGAGTATGCCTCAGAAAGGCACAAGACGTCGAAAGGAAACGTATGAAGGTATGATGGAAAAATACATCAATCAGAACGACACTACCTGTTTCAAATAGTCTAGCAATGACTGTGCATTTTCCCTTACAAAACACAATAGAAGATTTGAAAACTACTACCAACAGAGTTGCATGCAGCCTCACATTTGTTTCTTCCCCTCTACTGCACAACGTAGCAACAATCAAGCTTTGGAGAAGCACTGTAGACATGAGGGAAAGGTGTAGCTATAGATACTAAATCCAGGAGTGGACTACTAAGAGTGGACTCAAAGAATGGTTAAGAGGTTTCTTTTTTCTCCAAGCTGCTTATCAGTTCCTGAAAGAGTGTTTCCATTTCATGTTATCTGCATGATGTTTTAGACTTCTCTAGGTGCAGTTCACCTGCCTTGGGGCATGGCTTCACAAGCTCCTTCCCAATCCCATTGTGACTGGAGGATGTAATCTGTTAGCTGTTTACGGAGAAAAACCCAAACATTTGCTCAAACAGCTGCCACAGCGTAACTACAAGTAGATCCCCAAGTAGCTGGACTATCATGGAATAGTATAGGTAATTTATCACAAAAATGTTTGTATATGCATACCTGATATTTAATGGTTGCAAGAATAACAAATATACACATACAGATGCACACATATATGCCTAAAAATCTGAATTACACCACACAAAAAACCTAATAAAGCTAATAATAAATAACAGAATAATAATAATTAATAATAATAAATAGATAATAAATAAATATGTAAACAAACCATAATAATAAAGCTCGGACTCCCAAAGCTCTTTCCAAGAGCCAACCTGTCCCCCATAACAATCCAAAGGAGCTACTGGCACAGAAGACCCGGGCATGTTTCTGCACGGACAAGAGAAAAAAAGGAAAAGCAGATAAAGGCTCTGAGAGTTCAGCAGCAATATCCAGCAGTGATACCTATTTTCTTTAAAACTTTCAGTAAGTCTTAAAATCTTAGTTCTCTCTCTGTTAAATGGGGAAGATAATACTCCCTCTCCATTTCTCACAGCTGTGTTGTCAGCCAAGATTCATTCACACTTGTGTAATGTGGTGATGGAAGAAATATAAATGTTTAGATAAATACATACAGAAGAGACTGGTAGACACACATGTAAAATGTCATCCCCCAAAACAATCCGCATGGCTAGCTTTTGGAATTAATGAGTGGGGACAAGTGGGGTTGAATGGCTGTTTGAACCCAACCCGAATCACAGGGGTTGCTATTGGCAACCACTGTAACATATGTCTGCTATTAACCTCCCAAATGCCTACAAATCTGAAGAAAGTGTAACATTCGAAGTCCACGCTTGTCCATCAATTACCCAAAGTCCTAACATGAAAAGCAAGTTTTGATCTGATACTTTTCCATTTTTCACTGGATATTTTTTTTCTGCTGATTCCAACTCTAAAAGATTCTGTAAAAGTTTCTACATATGTAGAAACAGAAATAAAAAATAAGCCATTTCAGAAACAACTGAGCAAGAATATTTAAATTTCTTGCCATATTTTGGGCTCTCCTATCACTCCATTAAAGGCAAATTTTCTACATGTTAACAAACAGCTTCTTCTTCAAAACTTTCCCATGAAATAGGGAAGGTAAAAATCAAATAAATGTAGCTTGCCTCAGATTGCGCAACCTTTCTTCTAGCCTGGTGGCAGATCAGTTCATTGGGGAAAAAAAAAATCAGTTTAATAACATTCCTTTTAATCAGGGTTTCAGAGTATCATACAATCTCCAGGCACATAATGAGACATTCATTTTGTCTACTTTATTGGAAGAACCACTACCACAATCTTGTCTGTCTTTTACAACTTCCATTTTCAGTGCTGATATTGTAGTTTGCTTCCAATTATTTTAAGCCTGACAAGATTTCTAGCAAACATTATCAAAAGGCAAAAATGCAGGAACTAAAGAATTGTGAACACTCTTGATGCAATTCCCAGGCAGCTTCAGTGGATACAGTTAAACTGAAACAAACAGTGTACACTAAGTCGTGCCCACAGTGACTTCCAACCTATATTTCTAAGTACAAAATGATCAGTTTCCCTAAGTACACATTTGAGCCTCTTTTCCATATAGAAGTTTAATTCTTTCACGTGTATTTTTGGTCTGCAATCCAAATGCCACAGCTGCAAACCTTTTCGTCAAAGGCATACTTCTTTCATAAACACAGGATAAATATAGAGTTGAATTACCAAATAAATGTATACGAGGATACATGTCTGCATGTATCCTTATGATGTATGTACACATAATGTTTATTAAATCATGAGGGAAAAAATCACCTATGCACCCACAAATTGAACCCAATTTTTATGATGTCCTACACTGCTTTCAAATGCTTCTGCTTGTCTAAGGACCCTTGAAGAGCAATATATATACATGCTTTTAAAAATTCCTTAAGCAAATAGTTTCCTTCACATTATTTGTACTTCTTTTAAAATGGTGTCTCACTTGTGAATCCACATAATCATTTAATGCAACTTTAGCTATCCACAAGTGACACCCTTATATGTTCGTAAAGCCCTACAAACCACAAACTTCACACAGAGAAGGAGAGACAGAGAAGGGGAAGCAAAAGGCTTACACACATCTTAGAAACTGAACATATTGTTGCACAGCAGAAAATTTGCTGAAGCCCCTGCTAAACGCGAAATGTTAAATCCTTGTGCAGCATCTTTTATATTATAGTTCTTCAAACTACGGTTAACAAAGCTACATAGAAAATTCTGTTACGAACTGTACTAATATGCAACATCCCACAATCTTACCACCTGTTTTCTCCTTCTGTGCCATTTCTCTGACATCTGGGAAAGTAACATAAGGCCGATAATATTAGCAGAATCAGTTGCATAATTATGCAGTTATCACCCACGTTAGGAAAACACATTTTGTTCCTATTCTAGGTCAAGTCATTATGAAAATTTGTACGCATGACTAGCAGAATAATTTGTAGAATGTTGTTTGCCCTGACATTTTGCTATCATAGTACCTCTAAAAGCCAGGGTGTTTAAGCCTGTTAAACTTCACAATTGCATTTCAGCTCCTGGGTGCCACCGGACAGGTCATGAGAAGCAGACGGGCGAGTGGTGAGTTTGTATTTCAACACTCACAAAGGAAGTGTTCCCGAAGCTGTTGTCTCCTTGGTAGGTGTTCAAATGACCTTTCAACAGTGGATTGGCACAAAGTAATGGTCAATAACAGCGGTTTGCTGTAGGGAAACCTTCCACTCTGTCACCATGGTTTCCAGAGCTGAGAGCCCCTTAAAAGTAATTTTCAGCAAATGGGACAAAATCAGGAATTGGATGTAAATATTCTTTGTCCGGTATGTTAAATCCGTGCAAGAGATTCCACAGCTCTACTTTACAGCTGAGACCAACATGGATATCCTGCCTTGTACTTTAAGTTTAAATAAGCACCATGAAAATGCACATGTTTTTACACTCTTAAATGGTATCTAGAATGTTATTGTACATTATTATAAACAAAATACAGGAATGTCACAGTTGACTAAATTTCTATCAATTATGAACTTAATTTTTACACACATTTAATACTTATCTCATTTCAGACTTTTCTATACTGAGAAATTTTCTTTTAAAGAAAAATGGTTTATACAGTTCACTTCCTGCCATAATCAAGGTCTTTCTAACCTGATATCTGAAGGTTATGCTTCAGTGAATAATTCAGTAGGTTAGTGAAACTGTGGCAGCAAAGAAAGTGCTAATCTTAGATGGAAGCTGTGAGGGATATTAAGAAACAATTGCAAAAAGTGACATATTTAATAGAGAAAGATTACTCTGTGCTACATCTATTTAATTTGAATTGAATAAATTTTGCCAGTATTTTATGAGATGCAGTCTGCAAATTATGTGAAACTTCATAGTGTCACTGAAGTCTAGAGGAAAGAATAAAGGGGTTTTTTTCCCCCTCAACCATTTTATGAGTATTGTGATTTTTGAGGACTTCTCACTCTTTCAAAAGAAATTTCAAAGGAACTGAAGAATCATTCACTGTGGGACTTTATTAATTTGAATTAAGAAAGAAGAAAGGGTAGTAAAAGGTGATAGTACTGAAAGATAAATAACAAGAGGCAATAGAAGGATCTTGTGTAATGAGACTTCTTGAAATAACTGAATTCCTTCTGGACTGTGACTGAGTGAGGCCGGATATGTTCTCAATCTTTCAGGGCAAATTTAGTTGATCTAGCTGAGACAAGTCTGAAAGTATGAGTAAATGCAAGTGTGAAAAATGATAGGGGGCAGTTTTTGCCCTTAATCACTAAACAGATCCTTAATGCAAACCCAGTCCTGACAAAAATAATTTAAGTCTATGTTCATATGATACCTTGTATGAGTAAGTGGAATAGGAATATGATGCTACTACTAAAAATATTAACCTCATGCTGTTTGTTATTGTAAAGATAGAGACTATTTAAACAAAAATAAAAAAAAAACAACAAACCTCAAACATTTATACTTTTTCCTTTATATTACTGATTTTGTTCTATAATCTAGCGAAATATTAACAAATTATACAAGTGGGGTATCCTCTTTTCATATTCCTCAAAAAATTAGAAGAATTTGTAACATCTGGTAAAAAATAACCAAAGACCTAATTACAAAGCAAACCTTTTAAGAAAAGCAGAAAATATAATAATTTCTGTACTTCTGTACACTAAGAAACACCTCGAGAAGATAAATAGATTCAAAGTCCTGTGGGAAAATAAAACCCAAAACACATGAAGCTATGTATTACTGCAGCTTATAAATACAATTATATATTGGGCCTATATTTTACTAATATAAAATACTAGTATAAAAATATGGAAATTTTGGTCAAAAAACTCCCTTTCCAGGAATTTTGAATTTTGTCCCCACACCATCACCACCTCATACTAAGTTATTCTGCTGCTTAATGTAAATAGCCTGAAAGCTACAGATTTGCCTGGCTTTTTTTTATTTGAGAGTGGCAAATCTTTGTTTTTTTTAATTTCTTAAACTATTTTAAAGTAGATCATAGACAAACATTAAATAACTCCTGAATACTTTGGGAAGGTGCCAACCACAGAAACTAGCTATACATTTTGAAGTTAAATTTTGTGAGCTGTTGGTCCTGAATGTGGATTGTTTCATATTTTCTTTTTCTCTAAGTGATCACATTATTCAAAACTGAAAGGAGAAAATAACTCCATCCCCCACACCCCTTTCCCCTCCAAGTGAAAGAATGGTAAAACCATTAGAAGTCCATGCTACGGGCAGAATTGTTCTCTCTGATCTGCATGGTGGATCCAATATTCCCAATGGGAATTCAGTGCTATGTGAATAAAGAGACAAATTTCACTAATATTATGAAACATAATAATTTTACTATGCATTCACCGGTACTGTTAACACTATAATTTCTACTTTACCCATTCATAATCCCCTTTGTCTGCTCCAAACAGACAGAAATGACAAAAACACAGATCTACTGTGCACTTCAGAGAAAAAAACAATTCTCTTGTATGCATGATTAACCTTATACTGAAAAAAATCATATATGAGCAGGAATGGAAATAGGATATGGAGCATTTCACCTCTGCTATAGGTTACCAGATCAAGTCTGGTTCAGGTCACTGGTAACCTAAAGACATTGCAGTCTAATGGCCGGTGTGTGACCCACGTGAAATGAACTGGAATTATTTAAATTCAAGGAAATACATTTCTGTACCACAAAAAAAACAAAAAAAAACAAAAAAAACCCAAACCCAAACAACCAAACCAAACCAAAAACAACCACAAAACCCACAGAAGACAAGCAGCCTTCCTGGTAACATTAACAGCAAACAGTAACTACTGAATTGTAGTAGAGATTGTACTATCTTCTCACTTCAAATGGTGGTCATATGAGAAAGCCGCAGCGAGAAAGCAGTTGAAGTGTAGGAAAGACAGAGAAAGAGGCAGAGAGGGGATGCTGTGTTTGTCTCTGTATCGTCTGATATGTGTACAAAGAGAAGACTTCAGTCTCAAGGCCTGTCAGTTCAGCACCTTTCACAAGTACAAAATGTCATGTACTACATACTGATGAAATAAAAGACAAAGGTGTCAAAGGAACCATTACACTATATTCTAGCAATGATCAGAGGATCAACAGCTTCCCTTCTAGATTGACACTATGTTAAACTATGCCAGCATATTTGGCCTGAATCTCTTCTTACCTGCCCCAGTTTTATACCATGGGTGGATATCACAATATCCTCACACTCTGTCAAGCGGAAAAGAAATTAAATACATATGTATTTCCCTCCTAAGTTATCTTTCGGCTATTTTTCAATAGACAGTATGGCTGTATACATTCACATGTATTAGGAAGCTTACTGTTTCTTCTGTTACCAAAAATAAAGGGTGTGTATTTACGCACTGTACGGATGCAGTGGGTAGTCATGGTAGGTAGAATAACACCTTGCACTGAGAGGGCTGCTCATAGCAGAGAAAGCAATGTGTGAAAATACCACTCTTTCAACTTTGCGTTGTCCTGCATATTTGGCTCACAATGTATTTCTTGCATCAACAGACTCTTCTGTAAATACAGATAATTATGGAAGAGCTCCACATCTCAGCTATCGTGAATTGTGATGGTCTCAGAAATACCAGAACATATTATCCTCCGGTATATTCCACCCACACCAGCCAGTACATTTTGAGAATTTTCCGAAAGCCCAAACATTTGAAAGATGCTCCTAGCAGTGCTTCCGACTTGAAATGTCAGAAGTGACTTGAAATGCCTTTCCAAATGATATTCCAGTTAAAAACCTCTGTTTTATAATTGTAATAGTGTGGAAGAAAAAAAATCTCTTTATAACCATAACCTCTGCAGCAGTGTCCATTCGTCACGTTAGGTTACCACATCCAGTCCAAACGAGATTAAATGGCTCTAAAAAGTTTAGATACTAGCTTTCCTCACAAATGTTTTTACTCGTTTGCAAACCTGCAACAGCTTTGATTATTCAACGAATGTAGGCTAATTGCCTACAGGTCTCCCTGTATTACACCACTTACATAAATACAGTTACTAGTCTTCAAAGAGTAGCGAGTTAGCTTTTACAGGACCTAAAGTGAAATAATATGTAGCTCATTCTTTCCCAGATGCACCTTTTTCCTGGCAGGAGATTTCACCAATCCATTCCAGAAGCACAGCTATAATGCACAACTATAATGATGGCTGACCGCTGTGTGGAGCCTCCCGCTGCTGACCAGCACATGTTCCTGGTGGAATGGTGGATTCCCACCCTTTACAAGGGGTTGCTACTCTTAGGCTCGTGTCTTAAGAAAGGCTCCCTAAAAGATTGTTCAATTTTAATTACATCATGTAAAGCAAACCTTCTAACAACCACTATTTGGACAGATGCTATTCCAAGGGCTCTGTAGCACAAATGGCAGCCGGGAAAGGGAAAGGGAAAGGGAAAGGGAAAGGGAAAGGGAAAGGGAAAGGGAAAGGGAAAGGGANGAAAGAGAAAGAGAAAGAGAAAGAGAAAGAGAAAGAGAAAGAGAAAGAGAAAGAGAAAGAGAAAGAGAAAGAGAAAGAGAAAGAGAAAGAGAAAGAGAAAGAGAAAGAGAAAGAGAAAGAGAAAGAGAAAGAGAAAGAGAAAGAGAAAGAGAAAGAGAAAGAGAAAGAGAAAGAGAAAGAGAAAGAGAAAGAGAAAGAGAAAGAGAAAGAGAAAGAGAAAGAGAAAGAGAAAGAGAAAGAGAAAGAGAAAGAGAAAGAGAAAGAGAAAGAGAAAGAGAAAGAGAAAGAGAAAGAGAAAGAGAAAGAGAAAGAGAAAGAGAAAGAGAAAGAGAAAGAGAAAGAGAAAGAGAAAGAGAAAGAGAAAGAGAAAGAAAAAGAAGGCAAGAAATCAAGAAATAAAAAGTTATGTTACAGCTAATCTCCTTCTAGTGTGTTCATCACCATTACACACAGTAGGAACATCTTGTCATTTTTACTAGATTGCCTTACCATGAGGTACACCTCATGGATAACTTCACCCTTTATCACGTTTGCATACAGGACATATCTACTGCTTTATCTGAAATTAGTATTCAAATTCAGCATGCATTGTGGAATGAGTGCGCAGTACGAGGGACAGTCACATCTGAAACCGTTCACATGGCCCACTCTAGTTTTTTCAGTAATTTACTTAGTCACACCATGAGAGTCAGTTTCACAGATCTCTGTTTCTGGTCATTTTTGTGGGGGCTCAGGTAGCTTTTCCGAATTTTTTTCCCCATTTTCTGCAGTTCTTTCAGCCATTATCCTGCAGGCAAAAGGCTCTAAAACCCTCTTTCCTTTTCTTAAGCTTACAGGACAGTTTAAAGTAAAAGAAGAAAAAGACAGACAGGCACTCTCCTGTTGATAAAATGTCATTTCAGAAGTCCTTCTGTGCTTTCTACTTTAGTCTGACCTACGGCGGTTCAGCAACTTTGCCTGAAGTTTAAAAAAAAAAAAGTCTAGAAAGAAACATGGAGGTTGAAAAGGATCACTTTGCATTCTTAGAGCTAATGAGCACAAAAATTGGTGTTAAATTGCATGTCTTGATACACAGAGAGATGCAGTCACAGTAACAGTTCAGAAGAAAAACGTCTAAGTAGAAACACAACCCTGTGTTTCTAGACCAAAGGTGCTCAGGTATATTTATATTCTGACCTATTAATTAAGAAATAAATGTTCAAGGTTTGTCACTTGGGCAAGAATTTACAAAGAATCCCTTGCATGCGATAGCAATGCTGTGCAATGTTGGTGGGTGTAGAGGGGGACACACAATTTGGCACATCCATCAGGTGGACATACATTAGACAGGTATTTCCAAATAATCTCATAGGTTTTACCGATCACAAGTAGACAGGAAGACATTTGATTAAGAAGCTTATTTTATTCCATCATAAAATCCAGCTGTGTATAAAGGTGACAGCCACTTCATCAGCCCATCATTCTTCCCCAGTCTCCCTCCACACCTCTCTGCAATCATAAGACATAACGAAGCCTGAGGTAACAAAAACTTTGTCTTGTGCAATGAAAACCAGACTTTAACTACCTCAGACTGAGACCGTGTCATACTGCAGGCTGGAGACACCCACCGATACCCCCTCACCACACATGCACGCTGTCCTTACTATTACCTAAAAGGTGCTGCTGGTTCATCAACCCCTCAGTTCCTGATGCTAAACTGCAAAGAAGAGGCAATCCCTGGTATAGAAGAATCCCTGGTACTTGACCAGGATTCTTAAAACAGGTCACAGGATTTAAATACTTCTTCCAATTAAGTGTCAAAAATCACCTAAAGTCTTTTCGGAACGTCAGTTTACCAATCCCATGCTGAATCCAGCATCAAAAGAGGAATAATCTGATTTATACGGGATCTAAACTACAGAAGAATTTAGTAGTCAGAAGTACATCTCACATTTAATCAAGAAACAAACGGGAAGCCAGCGTAGTGTCTGAGGAACAGATATCAATGCTGCTCCCACTAACCAGGTACAGTACTACTTGCTGAACCCTGAGACGCTTTTAGGGGCTTATTGCAGCCAAGCAAACCAGAGGTAGCAAAGGTCTAGACAGTGCCAAGAGCTCTTGCATCTGCCCGAAGGTTTTGCCACAGCTGTGCCTGATAGGGGAGGGAAAGGACGTGCCTGGCCGGTTCAAGTATCCCACCCTCCACAAACAGCCAAGGTCTAAAGGGACATCCATGGCTGTGATTCTAAGGGACGAAACACAGGCACTTCCGTTCAAATAATGGTAGCCCTGAATCTACAGCCAACCCTAAGGGCAAGCACACCTGTACATCTGCCACACTTCACTTTTCTTTTTTTTTTTTTCCTCACCTTTCAGTGTATAGAAGTATCTGCCATTGGGGGTCTTGACCCTTTAAAAAAAAAAGATGTGATAATTAGATACTAAAGACTGGTAAAGGTTGTTGAGCTCCCACTTCAATAAGCTGTCCAAGAGGAACACGAACAGAAAAGGAGATTTCTGAAAGCTAAGCACTGTCCTGCCTCAGTTTTGGGTACTGAGCACTGGACCCACTGAGCTTTACACAGAAGACAATCAAATCCTTAATCTCCGCTTGTCTCTGAATAATATATTGGCATTGTGTACATACTAGGTATCGCTCTCTTGCTTTACCATTTCGTTCATGAGAATAACAACTGTGAAGACACAGCTTTTTCTTCCTGCCTTTTATACACACACACACACACACACACACACAAACGCAGAAATACACACACATGCAGACAAATAAAAACAAATAAGCGCGGGTATACAGCCACATAAAAATTCACAGTAAGGCTTACAATCAAACAGAAAATTTGCAAATGCTCTAAACGTAACATGCAGGCTAACTAGACATACAACAAAAGACTTCTAAACCTTTATCAAATACAAATTAACAGGAATACATTTGAATTGTTAAGACGAGCATTGCCTTTCAAATGGGTTCCTAACCATTTCCTCCTTAGCATAAAGACGGGAAAAATATTGTTGCAGCTCCACCTAGTGGAAAATGAGGAAAAATACCAGAGACCGAAGCACAGTCCCGGGGGGCCGCGACCCCTCGAGGAACCGGTACCGGGCAGCGAGCGGGGGCGGCGGGACGGCGGCGCCGGGCACCGGTCCCCCCCTCCTCTCCCGCCCCGCCGCTCCCCTCGGAGCCCTGCGTGGACCGCTCTTTTTCAAGCACGCAAAGTGCTCTCTATTCTGGAGATCAAAGACGAGAGGTTATTTGGTTTTATTTATTTCTCAGGTGAGGCAGCTTTGTCAGAAAACGGCACCCTTTAATACTGGCAGGGTCGTCCGTCAAAACGAAAGGCAAAGCTGCCAGAATTATGTATGTTTCTAATCAAAAGGAATCTGAATTTTCATCTACGTTCAGAATTTTCCTATGACCTCTGCCAAATTAAAGTTAAGGGGATTTACTCTGTACACGCTTTACTGCAGTATTAATTTGCGCTTCTGTAATGCATTTAATTGCTTGAAAGTTCCTTCCAAATATTAAGGTAGCTAGATGTGAGCGAATCCAGGAGATAGTTACCGAAATCTCTCTGTGCCTTAGTTTCTTTACCTTTGCCTGACATTCCCAAGTTGACAAAATATGAGAATCGTGATGTCACACAAACCCATCACCTCTTCACAGCAGATACTGAAGGTAAGAACTGTAGAAGGACTGTAGGTAGGAAGAAGCAGAACAGAACAAAACCCCCAAACACTTTCAATGTGTATAGGTGTTATGCTCTACAGCAGTTCTCATTTCTGAATGGCAGTGAATACAATTGAATGTTCCCAGCGGAAACCCTTGATAAATTTATTTTTATTATTCACTTTTTTAACATTTTCTTGTTGTTTCTTTCACAAGCAGTCTGTGTCACATTGTGGCCCGTTAAAAGCATCCATCTTTTTTTAAAAGTCGGAACGCTCTTTTAAGGCCTACTGTGTAAGCAACATCTTTTGCTTCTGTATTTTTACCGAGTTGCTCCAGTACTCGGTTTCTCTGCTCCACATGTGACAGCCAGAGCTGACCTTACATTTTGCAGGACTCTCCACTGCTGGCACTAAAGACGAGGGCTTGAATAGCCAACGCTCCAGCCCTGCTGCCAGAGGGGTAATCTGACACTGAGCTGTTTCCTCCTGCTAGAGGAGGCGATATAAAAGAAAGACCTGCGAACAGAAGAGATATTAATGGACAACAGACTGCAGATGAGTAGGGCTACGCTGCTACTGCTTAAGTATAGCATATCCATAGATTAACTTTAATTCAAAGCAGCAGTATAAATAATGTCATCATACAAATAATTTCATTCATTCCAAAATATGTAGTATGTGTTTTGCACAGTGAAGAGAATAATTGCAATTTTGTGCACATTCTTACAAAAACGCTTGGTACTGTATGGGGTAAAAATGAAAAGAAATAACGCTTACTGCATGTGGTTTAAATACTGAAAATATTTAGTCAGATGTTGAAATTGAAGCTTGCAAGTATTCCTGTTGAAGCTAATGGGACAGTTCACAGACCTTAATTCAGCATATAAATACATATTTGCAGAACTGTGGCTCAACATAAGCAACAGAGGGAAGGGATCCATCCACTACAATTATTTACTTCAGTATTTGTATCTATTCTAGTTTGTTTCTCCTGAGAATGTAAATATTTTTTCCCCAAAGAAGAAACCTGAAAGGTGCATAATGATTTCACTAAATTCACGTTAACTATACAGGGTAAATTAAGCAGAAAACATAAAGGCCAAACACTGTACACAGTAATTAAGCTCAATATTACAGGGCTGTACTGTAATAATTACAGCCAGCATTGCATGCACACTCTGATAATTCACTTAAATTGCCTTCAGTACATGCCAAGAAAATCTCGTTTACCCAGACAGCAAAAAAAAAAAAAAAGATTAAAAAAAAAAATGGACAGAAAGAAAAGCAAATTTGTACTTTTCATTTTGAAAACTATCATTTTTCCTTTCCCTATCTTGTCTCTTTTGGAAAAAAAAAAAGCGCCCTAAATATAAATAGAGCATTTGCTGTTGTCTTTCTACTAAAGCTTTTAAATTTAAGGAATAATAGATGCCTGTCTAGACAACCCTAAAATTGTTTTAGTTACTGATGTATGGATGACTGATAAATGTCATCTTTTCTGCCTGCAGTGCATTTTGCATCCAGTCTAGTGACATTTGTCTATAGCTGACCTGAGTCTGCATTTTTCATTTGCATTAAGCATTTAAATTTTACAACTCTGGAGCTTCAGGATTCACTGTTTACCGGAAAATACAATACCATTCCCTCCTCCCCCTCCACCCCAAAGGAGAGATGCTTTCTTTGCTTGTCACATGGCCATTTTTAATTAAACCAGCAGGGAAGATTCTAATCAGACAAAGGCAATGGAATTTGCTTCATACCTTTCCAAGTGAAATAATTATTAATTCCCTAGTTTCACATTTCTTACACAGATAAAATGAAATATGTAGCATGAGCAGTGAAAGGAGGTTTTTATTTAAATATGGACAGGTTTTTTGAAACAATATAAAAAACCTTTAAGTATTTCATGGTAAATTACAAATACATAGAGATGAAGAAATTAATAGGTTTACCACTTGCTTTTAAAATATGCTTTATGCTATTAATATCTTCAGGCATGTGATTGCAAGATGGTCGAATTACCTCATATAGGGATTTCCATTGCAAAACAGATCATTGTATTTTTACACACTTCTACCGACAAATGTTTGTTGCTGCCTACTTTGTAGTACAGATGGTTCCAATATATTACTGTGTGTGAACCATATTCTCCAAGCCACCATTGTTCAAACAAGGCATGATTTTTGCAATACGTCACCTCAGAGGACTGAACTCAATCTTTAGGTCTTTGCAACCTATAAGCAGTCCCCCTGATTTCGAGCATGGCTTGTTTTGTAAAGACCATGCAAATTGAGGATTGCAGTAAGCTTTTGCTGTTCACAGTTATCGCAGGCTTTTAAGATTTGGGCTTCTTAAAAAGTCACCAAAAATGATTCCACAGAAATTATTGTTTCCTATTAACATTTTTTTTTGACAAAACTAGAACCTTTTTCATTATAAACATTCAATATCATATTTTCATTGCAGGTTTTTCCTACCAGTACTTTCACAAATGTTACCAAGGTAAAAGCTGGAGGAACTGCTTTGCTTTTTTGTTGAATTAACAACAGAATAGGCTTGGGTGGAAGTAACAGAGACCTTAAAGCACGTGTCCAACTTTACATACATGAATAGTGCCATTGAGGCCAGTGGATTTGCATACTGTCCATTAAGTGTGAACATAAGTAGTCCACAATAGACTTTTTGTTCTATTAATAAAGCTACATCAGGGTATCTGCCCTACTACAAAACCCTTGGGCAAACATTTTGCCCCACTGACTGGCACCAGCACAGCTCCTCACAGCTTTGGGAAACTCTCACTCCTACCTACAGTTTTCTTCGACAGAATTATGGAAAGGTTTCTCTTTGGCATAAGCCTATCAGGACTGTTCAGCTGATACAGGGAAAGGCAACTATTTTTCCCATGCCTTCCATACCTTTGGCAGAAGTACATCAATGTAAGACAGAAGCAGTGGCTTATACAAACAGTTATGTTAGCCACATCTCACCCTACCTAGTAGGAAACTCCCTGTAGTTCCTTGGCCTAAGCAAATTTTCTCTTAGCAGCTTTTGTAAAGCTATACTTCATTTGCTCTCCATTCTACAGAGCTGGCTTTAATAGTTTCACCTCTGCAGCACAAACCAGCACAGAAAACCATCAGCCATCAAGCACCCCCAACAGTCACAGCTACAGTAGGAAGAAGGAGTTTGGGGCATGTATTTCTCTACTAACTGCTGCTGCTAAAAATACAGCTAGATCCTAGCAAAAAGAGCAAAGTAGAAATGATTGCTGTATATTTTTAACAAGCATAGAGGGTACAATTTTAAAATGGGACTTTTCGCTAGGTCTAATCAAATAACACCACCCCCCCCCAAAAAAAAGGTTCTTTTGAAATAGCATCAAGAAAGCATATGCTCTGAACTCACAGGAAGTTGTAGCAAAAGGAAAACAGAAAACAGTTAACCTCCACCTTTTATATAAATCAGTGCAACAGATGTAAAAGCAAGCGTACATTTGGAACCTACTGACCCAGAACACCAGCGCTGAACCTTTGTTTTCTCTCCTCTCCAATACGACTCCATCCTGTGATTTTTGCTCAGAAGGCACAGAAGACAGAACAGTTTTGTTCTTTTGCAAGATTCACCGCAAGAAACATTTCTGCCTCGTCTTCTAATGCACCTCCTTTCCTCTGGAGAGGTGAGAAAAAGTGTCATCCTAGGACAACATCCAGTGTTCAAGCAATCTAAGCCACCTGGTAGTCTTAAATGTGGTGATCAGGTATTGCCAGACCTGAAGGAAAAAAAAACTCACAATAACACAAAGTCACTCTAGGATTGGCCTAAGTAGTCTCTCATCAACATTCAGCAGCAGTGTGATAGAAAAGAGGAGAAAAAAAAAACACCCCACAGACACATGAGAAAGAGAAAACATAAAAGGAGTCCTGAATGAAGAAAAATGTGTTATTTCTTAACTGAGCTGTGGATTAGGAGGAGGAGAGGGGCTCTGACATGGCCTGCAGCTCTTTGTTTATACGAACATCCTTCCAGTGATCTGAACCAACATCAGATGGGAGCACAGAGCTACTCTTCATCTGTTTTCAGCACTCTGACTCCTATGCAAACTTAGGGAGATACTAAGTGCAAATTTGTGTGAAAAGGCTTGTTATCAAAGGCTGGGAACAGATTCTATTTCAACATTTCATGCAGAATCTTTAAATTCAGTGCTAGGAAACATACTAGAGGTTTGCAGGTTTCTCAGGAGTGGAGCTCTCTTACAAGAGTTCACATGTACTAAACATCAAGGTCCCAATCCTTCAGTTAAGACTCTGTGAGCAGCCCTTTGCAGTCCACCTCAACTTCAGGAATGCAGAGACCTATGAAAAGATGAACAGCACAGCAAGAACAGTTCAGACACTGAACTCAAGCAAGAAGTCTACATTAAAAAAAAAATATTAGACACATAAATCCGTATATTATTTATTTTTATATAAAAGTACTTATAAATACATATACATTCTAGTCAAGAGAAAATTGGAAAAGCTTTTACAAGACTTCATTTATTTCCATTTGTTAGGAAGGTGTCTCTCAAAATCTTATTTCCTTTTTAAAGGAGTAAGCAGGCATTTTTCTTTGAGAGTCTCATCCACTCTACATTGCAAACTAAAACTCTTTAATTTGAAAAAAAAATAAAAATTGTCTTGCTGTGACATAAAATTTCTGTCTCCATAAGAGCTGACCCTTATCAGAAGGCTTAGGTTTTAGGATCCAGCTTGTACATGATGGAGAAAATTTCTTAAAGAACATTTGTGTTAAAATGAAAGTGAAAGCACCTATATTGCTTTAAGGATCTGGTTTTATATGATTGACATAGGATGAAAATCATCCTTCTGAAACTGCTTGTGTTACATCAGTACAAAACCGATCCAAATAGGACCATTCAAGCTTTTTTAGGAGAAATGGAATACATGTGTGTTCTCCTACAGAGGGGCAGATTTCTCTTTCCTTGGGCTTTTTTGTTGTTGCTGAAGGAGGCAATTATTAGGACTGTCCTCCATAAATCTCTCTCTTTATCATTTTTATTTGTTTATTCATCTATTTTTAAGCCATCCTTCTATCTCACTCATCTTCATAATAACGATAGGGTTTGCTTGACACCTACAGGGAGATTCTTCATGATTTTCTGCATACCATGCATCCATTTATGTATATGATGTGGCATTTAAATACAGAAATAATGCCATGCTATACTGGAGAAGATTGCATCCACCAAATATTTGCCTGGGAGAGACAGGAGGCTAGATAGATGGAAGTTTGGAAATGACATTAAAGGAAGGACAGGTTGCAAATTGCTTGATCAATACAGTAGAGCAATGGAGAGAAGAACTGAAAACAACTATATCCTATAGGGATAAGGAGGAATATGGGTCAGTGATGAGATTTCAATTGCCATAATAAAAGAGATGGAAATGAAAAAGCACAACTTTCATGCAGGGGCAATAATTGCCTTTGCATCCAATGGCTAGTGCTCGAAATAAAAACCAAAGCTATAAAAGCAGAAAAATAACATGAAAAATAGTAATGAACAGTTGAGTCCCACTGTGTGTGACTGCTCTCTCTGTGCCTGTTCTGCCTCTGCAAATCTCTGCCTGTGCCCAAACACATTTCTGGAGCTGGTCCACACAGTTTTTATAACCTGCTTCTAACAGCGCTAATATTTAGTAGACATCCCCACTCAACTGTTGCTTATATTCAGGGATCTCCCAGGGCTGGGGAAGTGGCATGGATTAGATGTTCTTGGTTTGCAAATGGGGAAACTGAGGCCTACAGAAGGCAGAATTTGCACATGGTCCCATGGGGACAGAGTGGCAGGGAGGAAAAGCTGCTGCGGGAGCCTCCTTAAGAGTGGACTATCTTCAAGCCCTCTCTCTAATGACCAGCCAAGTCCCTATCACCAAATGTGAGAGGGTTTTCTGCCATAAGGCAGAAAGCAGTGCGCAACGGCACTTCCTGGGCAAGGAGGCACAGTGCCCCTTGGCTCCTGTGGCGAAGGGCTGCCCCTGCAAGCTGTGAGGTTTCGCACAATCCCTGTCTACAGCTGAGTGTCCTCACCCTTCCCTGCTGTTTGACCCCACCATTAGCTGTGTCCTGTAACATAGGCTGCCACATCTCTACAGCCAAAGCAGTGAAAATGTGAGAGGTCTAGCTAGAAACACGACTTAGCTCTGTATCTTTTAACTCCTGGCTCCAGACACCGTTCTTTTCTCCTAGAGAAATTCCTATGCATCCCCAATGCTCAGATGCATGACTGTAACACATCTCTGTCTTTAACAGGGTGTCTTTCCTGCCATTGTATCAATCAGATGTATAAAACATGAGTCTTCCTTCTCAGCATGGGAGACTGTTGGTACAGATTCCATTACAATACATCATCAGTTACAACCTTTTTCATGTTAATCATATCAAATTCAGACCTTCATAACTTCCTGACATACCTGTTTTGTGGGCTGAAATTACCTGAGTGTAGGTTCTTCCTGAAATGAAATTATTTAAGCTGTAAAAGTTTTCCAGGTATTTCCAAGTGTTAGCAGAAAGACACACAAACAGGAAAAAAAAAAAAGTCCTGTAAATCTAACCGTTGAAGAGATTCAGAAACAAAATAGTTCTCAATAAAAGCTGAATTTTGGCCTAAGTAAGAAACAGTATATAGATTAGTCCCCAGACTGGATATTTTAAAAAAATAATAATTTTTAACCTTTTAAAATTGTATATTGGTCATATGGGGGAGGAGAGGAGCTGTATTTAAAAAAAGCCTATAATGCGTAAAATATTCACACTAATGAATCTTTCATGTTACCTTATAAAAGATGATAAATGATGCTTTACCATATAAAAGATGATAAAGGATGCTATAGTGAATGAGATTCACCAGTATCATGTGAGATCACTACAGTCATTTTTTCTTTACTATAAATCTCCTCCTTTCCAAAGGGTGCAGTTAAGGTCTTCCACAAAGTTTTAAGATGTGATTTTTATGTGAAACTAGTGACTTTGGCATTCCCAATTTCAAAAATCTTGAAGAGATGAAAGAGGTTAATGAAATTAAAGGTCTTAAAGGTTGTTTGGAAGTTTTGTCTAGGTTGATAACAGAAAAAGTATTAAGTTGAGGTTTTGGGCTACTTCCTATGGCTTTGTTCTCAGAGATCTTTTACCTCTTATTGTCAAACATGCTTCATCATAAAAAGCAAGAGGCATATAGAGTGCTGTCAAGTTGAGCAGGAAAATATTTACAATTATTTTGCACTGGCATAAACAGCTAAATGAAGTTCAATACAACAGAGAACCAGTCTCCTATCTCTATCTGCAAGAGCCCCTAGCAAGGTGTGCAATGCGCGGAAGTTCTGTTTATTTTGGACGCACTGTAAAAAGCAAGGACACAGGTCAAGTGTCTCTAGTCAGCCAGAAAATGGGATTGCCTGTTAAAACTATACTTTCTTGCATTACTGCTACCACACTCCTGTGTTTCTTATTTGAAACAAGTCAGTAGCATCTGCCTATGGCTTTAATTTGTGCTTGAACTGGTTCTGCCTGCTAGTAGCATATTCCAGTTTGTAGCAGTCCAGAAAACCTAAAAGCCTAATTACAGGTGACTCCACAATCCCTCACGTATTATTTTCATTATCAGTACACGCTTAGTTCTGTTGTGTTGGGGAGGATTTATTTCTGATGGGTTTTTATGCAATAATATCAGCCTTGTTTTGCTCCCCTCAGTTTAAAAGAACAGTCAAAGAGCTCTACTTTCACCTCCTCAGGATACAGGAAAATCAAGTTACTTGCTCCCAGCAATGGAGGATGTGTTAATGCCATGGCAGTAAAGTCAATGGGAAGCTTTACACCATCTCCAGCAGGGTCCGGATCCCACATCTTAACCAATTTGCATTTTACCTCTGTCTAGGTTCTTAAATATCCTTGACAGCATTGCACAGTAACTAGCAAAGCCCTCGAATAGCATTTAAAAGAAGTAAGATTTGATTATATTTTGTTCAGTGAGAACTATGCAGCCTTCTTACAACTCAAATACAAGTTAATGTCACTTCACGGAAAAAGAAGGAAACCAGATCATTCGAATTACAAGATTGTTGATGGATTAATTTGTGACAGAAGAAAGTGAAAGTGAGGTGGTGACAAGGGGATTAGTTAACAAGATGCAGTAAGAATGCTAGGAGAGCTGCTCTTGCTTTACAAATACACTTGACTTTTTGAAGATATTGCTAGCATGACAGATAAAGGGAATGTTGCTGCATTATATATTTAAATTTTCCAAAGGCATTTGAAAAGATACTGTGCAAATGGCTTATTTTGAAAATAAAAACCCATGTGATGAAGAGGAAGCTGCAAAATGAATTAAAATGTAAGAAGAAAGGAGGGAGAAGAAAGGAATAATGAATATAATATACTTAAAATGGAAGGTATTCTCATGAGAAGTATCACAGACCTTTGCAGGCTTAAACCAGGACACCTACACCTTGTTATTTAATCTATGTAATGCTTTGCTTATTGACTCTTATTTGACTGAATTAATGAAAATACTTTATGGGAATGAGCATGTAAAAATATTTTTTTTACCTTATTTATAACATTTATACCATATTTAAAGTGTGAAGCACCTTCTTTGATATCACAGAGGTGGAAGAAGAGACTAGCAATAGCCTTACCATTACAAAACTCACATGTTATGGGCTTAATTGTTTCAGAAGTCCTATCCCCCTTCAGACATGGAAATGACTTTACTGTAGTACGTCTGTTATGGCTCATCTTACGCTGAACAGCTGGAACCTCTGGAAAATAAATGCCTAGTAGAGTCCATAACCCAGAGGTGTTTCTTCTTGATTAGTTTCTCATTTCAGCCTTTGTGAATCACTGGCTTGCTATCCTCATGTACTATTACGTTATTAGATATCCATGCACAGAACTTACATGGACCCATTAACCTTGTTCCTGCAATTTTATAATTACTCATAGGATGTGAGAAGCACCAATATCCCATTTTTATGGACAAGGAAAAAGAGACAGGAAGAAACCTAAAGGGTTGGCCTCTTAAAAGCAGCAACATGCAGTATTGCAAAATTTAAGCCACCATCTAATGGAATCCTCAGTAATTAACTCTCCGCGAGACACATGAACCTAAACCTGTTTTGCCCTTTTGCAAAGGAAATGACAGAAAGAGCATAGCATAAACTGAAGTCTAAAGCATTCACACAGAGGCAGCAGATCGGCATTCAAGTTCCGCCTCTGCTGGAGCTAGATCAAGAATTTTCAGCATAGCTCTGCAGGTTTCCATGCGAGTACCTTAATCGTAAAATACTTGGCTTTCCAGTGAAGTGTAAATTTATCTTATTGCAGTTACTCAGTCCTTTGTAAATGATTTAGTAAGGAAAAAGGGAGTGTCTCTTTAATCCAGCAATTTTCATCTGTCACATGGAAGGTCTTGTATTAGCTCACTGCCATGAAAAAAAACAGAACAGGGATCTGAATCCAGTTTTCCCCACACCCAAGAGAAGTGATCTTAGCACTTACTCTTGTGTTGGCTGCACAAGTCAAAAATATTGTTCAAGAAACATCCATTTCAGATGCGTGCTTCGTTAGCTCTCATTCAAAGAAACGTACTGAAGAAGTGTTAGCTCTTATGCAGCTCTGTCCATATTCTCCTACACAGCCTTGGGCAGTGATGTTGAGGACGGTACCCAAGAACTATTTAAAGCCTATTTTGAGGAACCTAAGAACTACCTGGGCCAGGAGATTTGTCAGAAGACACACAAGGTAAAAAATGGAGAAACCGAACCCACTGCTCCAAAGTCCATAGCCTGTGTATGAGACCTTCTCTTACTAAAATGGAAAAAGGGAGAACATCTTATGGCATCTCATCTGATTGGTCAAAATACAGTTTGTCTCATGCCACTTTAAAATCTTGGTATTCTACTATCTTCTCACATTTGCTAGGTATTTTGATATCCTTTGTAGCCATAGTTTTGAAGAAAACGCTGTAATTGAATAATATAGTGAAGTTGTTGTTTTAGCAGTGGTACTTGTAGAGAAGGACAGTTCAGAGGCCGTTGAATCAGGTTCAGCATGGTTTCCCAAGTGGGCTGGAACTTTCTACCTGAATGCCATCCTCTCATTCCAAGCCACATTACTGCAGGTGGGATCAGCAGAGGTGATTAAATTCTCTGGGGCCTGATCCAATAGAAAAACTCCATTGACTTGAAAAAAGTTGGGGCAGACATTACATAAATGAGAAAAACACCGCTGTCAAGGATGTTCTTGCCAGCCCAGTTCGAGATAAATCATTCTACACATGCTCAAATTTAAGCTCATGCTTAATTCTTCTCAAATCAAACACTGCATGCAGATACAAAGAAATTTCTTGGAAGAAAGGTTGTGCCTACAGTAAATTCTGAACACGTCCAATATTAAGATTTTTGCTTGCCTAGGGCATTTGGACTTCAATTTTTCTCCAGTATGAATCATGTAACCTCTTTTTTGTTGATATCCATGCATCTGCAAAGCCCTTTGGAGGACAGGAAATTATGGAAGCACTTTTGCTCAGAAATTACAAAGAAAGGATTTGGAATGAGAGACTGTGATTTCTAGTACATTTTATATTTGTTTCTATTTTATAATTGGGGCCTGATAAACTGTTACTTTGGATTTTTCAAAATTTCTGAGTAGGCATGCTTAAATTCATATTCTACCTCCAAATAAATGTGCCCGTACCTGAAACAAAGAGAAAACACACATATGGACCACAAAGAGCAGTTAACATGTCTTCAAATGGCTGTTTACTGTGACTTTTAGTGGCTGGAAGACATGGTTCTAGTCTGCTACTGACAACTTTAAGACAACTATATTAAAACCAATAATACTCATTTGGCCATGAATTAAATAGCAAAATAAACCGTGCAAAACCCCAGCAGCAATTTAAAGGAAAAACAAATGTATCAGGAAATTAACAGATATGAAGTCAATTCTAGGGGAAACAGAATAATTCAGAAGGTATTTCTGATGTCTTCTGGTCTCCTTGAATTTCCTGATCTGTCTTCTAGGTCACTTATGTGTAACGTCGAAAGGATTGCACTTGGTTTAATGAAGGCTAACATGCTCATCAGCATGGTTTGAAGAAAAGTCACAGCCTCACTGCAAACTAAAGATGGAAAATGTTGTTGACTATTACTTCTGCCTGGAAATTCAGAAGGAACAAAAAATCCAACAAGACTAGGAGAAAGGCAAACCTCAGGCTGCATGCCTGTTGGATAGCACAAGTTGCATTTTGATTCTTTCCTTGTGTCTTTCCCTTTTCCAGCTCAAGAAAGCCTCAAGGTGGCATGATTTCCATGAACCTGTTCTAATGTGCGCTGAGGATAGGTTCGGGAGTAATGTAGCACAGACTTCACATAGATCTCCAGAAATCCACTGGGAGAAGACTGAAAACTTGTGGGAAGTCAGAGCAAACCCTCAGTGGAAGAACTGACAGGAAACTATCCACCCATAAGGTCTCCCATTAAATACTCATTAATGAAAGAATAAAACAAAAAGCAGGTGTTAATTGTGGGGTTCTTTCCCTATTCTGGGCTGCTAGCTCTGCATTCGATGCCCTTGGCCATGACGTGTTTTAATTGCCTGTTATAGTCCATTGGTGTCTTAGGAAAGAGAACCCAAACATCAGTCCTATCAAAACTTTTTTGTAACAAACTGCAAACGTGCACTACAAGACAGAACATGTATCAGTTTCATCAGCTTTTATTTTGGAACGTGGGGAGTATACTAGGTATGGAATGGCTTTGTTGTTAGGGAGAATGTTAATTACTGAATAGTGATAGAAATAGGATTGGCTAATTTTCACATCAGTGTAGATGCAAAATTGTTTATGCTGGCTTATCGCTACAGGGAGGTGTTAGCTGTCAGATCCTATTGATTTCAGCTTAGATGTCTTAATTAGTCAATCCTATTGATTTCAATGAGGATGTCATGAAAAGTAATTACTCTACATTCAGCATAGTCATTTCTCTATTTTAACATCTCTTCGCTTTCAAAAAGCAGACTTTGTAAAGTGCTAACAGCACTAATACCAAGAAGGCAGCCAGATTATTTGGTTTAAGAGTCAAACTAGAATCCTAAGACCACTTATCATCGTTTTGACAGTTTTTGAAACAGACCACCAGAGCTACACTCAAAACTGTCAAAAAAAGTTGTGTTTCAATACTGCTTCTTCCCCAAGGCCTGATTACAGTTTGGTATTCTTAACTTACTTATTGAATTTTCCCTCAAGTAGTCTTTGTGCCTGAAAATTGTTGAGCTGTTCCATCATATTAGCAAGAAGTGCTTGTCTGAGTATAGTACAGCAAGGACAACAAAGCTCAACCAGTGTTATGTCACTTCATTCATTTTTCACCTCTTTTCACTTCTGTATTTCATCTCTGACAAGATCTTCTCTATGTCTTTGTATGATCAAAGTCAGGAAAGTTAGTTCTTGGTGTACTGAATATGGATCAAAGAGTCTTTTTATCTAAAAAGCTTGCATTTGGTTAAAATCAATATACATATTTTATAAAACATTTCAGTTTAGTCTCAAGTGCTGTTTGGGTCATTCTTTAATTTAAAATTAATCATATTTTAAAGACAGAAGACCCCAAGTAAAAGTATTAATTCATGGAAAAATACTAACCACAGTCAAATGTGAGTATATTTATCCAAACTGCAAGAAAAGTTCTCCAGAACTAGGACAGCAGAAAACATTTCTTCTGCCGCTCTTAGTTAAATAATACAAAAAGGAAGAGAAAAAAAAAAAGAATAAAGCCAACAACTCTTCATAACTCTTCATGAAAGGTACCAAAGATTTCTAGGAAGCCTTTTTAATGTACAGAAGTAGAGCACAAAATTTTGACCACTCAATGGCTCCATCTGTGTGACTCTGACTGCCTTTGTGATTAAGGTTAACACATCCTTTCAGTATTTCTCTTTTACTGAACCTGCCCAAAAGTATTCCAGTTATGGCCATCTGTATATCAGTGACTTTCTAATGTGAATACCAAAAGCAGGTCCTGAGTTTTAGGGGTTAGGTAGATTATTTTAGAGGTTAGGAATACTAGTTTTGGAAGAAGAACTGCACAGAGATAATGAATATATATTACACATAAAAAGCAGCAGCTTGATGTCATGAAGTTTGATGACAAACAAGGAAGTTTATTTTCAGAGGAAATTTCAGACTTAAAAAGTTCCATACTTCCTTGCCATTTCTAAATTGCTTTTTCCCCCCATACTGTTAGGATTGGGGAAAGTTAAAGAGAATATAAAATGGGCATTCAGGAATCAGAGAAATTTTTTCTTGACGGGTTGGCTCACTGTAACAGACTGTCCTCTGTGTAGCCATGAGGCTCCTTGTGTTTTTCCTGATCAGCCTGGAGCCTCATTGTAATAAAACCTCATCCCTTCCTATTAGTCCAGAAGTAGCACTGGTGATCTGCAAGGCTGCTTCACATACTCTTGTTGCAGCGTTACATGCTTGTTTTGAGAAGTAAGTGGTGAAACAGTCTAAAGACATTCCCTGTAGCTTATATGCAGGACATTGTGATCTTGTGCACATGCCCTGTTTTCACAGAAAAATAATACCATTCTTCAAATAATTTATACAGAAGAAGAATGAGTTGAGGTTGCTCATGGGCTGAGTTCCAACTCTAGAAGAAGAAACACTCTAGTAAACCCTTCTTCATTTAGACTAGATTCTGCTACTTTAAGAAGATAATACTTGGTTCACATAGCGGTACTGAATGCATATCAAGGATTCTGGGAATCACGGAGTCTACAATATCTGCCAAGACAATGAACATCCCGTAAAGAGTGTTGGACCTGTTTTATATCAGCAGTAATTGTTTGACTATGTAAACCTGTACCACATCTATTATAATAAATACAGGCTTATCATAGAACTGAGATTGATTTCCTAAAGTATAAGCTTTTATAAATTTACTGTTCAAGCATCATTCATTTCAGTGTTTGAATGTGGTATTATATAATTGTATCACTATTTCATTTTATTGTCTAATCACCAATTTCCTCGCATGGCATATTCTACTTGCTTCAATATATATGTTTCCCTCTTGAAATTAGATGGCTTTTGTTTTTCAGACCTTCTGAGCACCTGCTGCTTTCCTTGGGATGGGCAGGACTTATACAAGAAGTACCAGTACCTCGGTATCTCAGAAGATAAGGAAAAAAACAACCAAATAAAAAAAAAAAAACACCCTCAGAATACCTCTAGGAATTCAGTTCTGACACAAATCTATAGGAACTGGTTTTGCTTGGGATTTTACATTTTGATAACCTATAAGTTTATTTTGTGGCACTTTTTCTGAAGGCCATTTTTGAATCTTGCTCTATTTTTACTCTATTTTTACTCTATTTCTGTATTAGCTTTTTCTTCCTTGAGGTGTCAAATCTTCTGCTTTCTCTTTGTGCCTTAAATGTTCATATTTCTCCCCAAACCCTAAGTTGTGCAAACTGTCCATGAAGTTCAATGATACAATAAAGCAATTCTCAATGAGCTTTTTGGTTACCATTTTAATACTCTTTATAACTATTTTTTATTTAGGTGCACGAGTTTAGTGTAATATGGTCACTTAGATCTTTACAGAGACTGTGACTATTTTATTTGTAGTGTGCAAGATCTAATAAGCAATAAAGGACTGTTTGCCTTTTGATACAACCCCCCTGAATACCAAAAGTGTTTTTTATATCTGTGTCTACAATGAACAGTGTTATAAAAAGGGAAGATCTCTTATTGAAAATAACTAGGCCAGAAATAGCTTTTTGTGTATTACCTCCTGAGTTCATTTAGGATCATCTTTACAAAATTGAGTCTAATTCAGTATGTAAATTAGGTGATAGTGTATAATGTGCTAAACTTTTATGATTATGAGGTGGTACAGTAAGCTGGAGTTTCCATGGAAGAAAGAAGAAAAATTTATCTTATTCTGAATATTGAAGTTTGGTTATAGAATCATAGAATCATAGAATCATAGAATGGTTTAGGTTGGAAGAGACCTTAAAGATCGTCTAGTCCAGCCACCCTGCCGTGCGCAGGGACACCTCCTACTACACCAGGTTGCTCAAAGCCCCATCCCAAGTGGCCTTGAACATTTCCAGGGATGAGGCACCACAGCTTCTCTAAGCAACCTCACCACCCTCACAGGAAAGAATTTCTTCCTAATATCTAATCTAAATATATACATAAGATGTAAAATAATACTGGTCTATGCAGGGGCCAGTTTCTACCTAAAGATGCTGAAACAGTTGGAATAACTTTATATTCATTGTATAATTGACAGAGAATCAGGAATTTGAATCTGCTAAGAAGTCTTAAAACATTGTGCCAGTCTTTAAGTGCATATGACAGTTGATCAATGTAATAGAAAAATATATACAAATATAATTCATGTGTGTATGCATCATAATAGGCATACTTTAAATAAACTCACAAATATACACATTTAAAATAAATAAATGTCTAAAAATGTTGCAACGGAGACTTTTCTATCAAAAAATATAATTCTGAAGGGTCTGAACTTCAATATACATCACAGTTCAATTCTTTCTAGTAATACAAAGTTGTTTTTATTTCTCTTTTAGATTGCTTTTGTCCCACTAAAATGAATTGGAGCTGTGGGTTATTTTGTGTGCTGATGTGTGTGAGGGTTATGTGTTAGAAATATGGCATCTTGATTTCTTATTCATCTCCTATACAAATCTTTGGCCTGTGGAGTTCTCCTGAAACATTTGGGTTGTAACCTAAAAAATTAGGTTATTAATATCCATCTGACATCTTTTCATGAATAAGTCCAAGATCAAAAGCAGCAAATTTAAAAATCTCCAATTCATCTTTGGTCAGAAAGATACTATGAAAAATAGAGACTGTCAAAAGTGACACTGAGCTAATGAGCAAAGTCAGAGACAAAATACTGTAGGACTGGAGGCAGGGATTGTATGCATCCGGCAGGTCCTGGACTTCTCTAATTATTGCAATTGCATGCAATTTTTCGGAATGTATTAAACAAAGTTTCAAGTTGGGAAGACTGTGCCTTACACTAGGGCTTATCTGGGTGCTGGGCTCCAGCATGGTCTGACACTCCTTGGCCACTGCACTGACAGAGCAGCCTCCACCTGGCTGTGGCACCCATAGCTGCTGGCCAGCAAGGCAGGTGGCTGAGAAGCGTGCCGAGTCCTAGAGATGAAAAGTGGCCGTCATACAGAGATGAGATGGGAGGCAAGTATGTTTATGGAAAAAAAATCCTGTTCTGATTTTCCTCTTTTTCCTCAGGGAAACCTTTTTTTGGTTTTACTACCATAAATTCCAAAGGTAATAATTACCGTTTTCTTCCTCTCCTCTGCTCCCATTTTCACATCACCAAGAAACATGAGCAATGTTTTCTAACTTGTCCTTTTAACTGTGCTGAAATTCACTTGTTCACTCCTATTTCTCTTTTTTGTCTCTTACTGAGGCAAAGGCTGTTTATTTCCTTCAGCCTTATAACTTTTGAGTTACTTAAGAGACTAAAAAGGTTTTTCGGAAGACCAAATATATTTCTACTTTCCTCTTATAGTATTTTGTTAGTATGCTCAGGAGAACTCTAGTGTATAAAGCTCTGATTCATCAGATCACTTAATCCTAGGTTTCAATCTTTTTGACACACACAATTAGGTGGGTGTTCTACTGAGTCAGTTCTTCAAGATGTGATTTTCTTTTATGAAAGTGATGTGGGTTATAATAAAATGAAGGGACCATCGAACTGGTTCAAAATTGTGCATTTAATTTCTGTGATTCTTTTTTTCTTCACTGTGCCTGATAAGATTAATATACCTGTAAGTTTCAATATCATTTGATACAGTTTATTCAGGAGAAAGACATATATTGTCTCTTTGTCAGTTGTGTAAGACCTAATACAAAGAACAACAGATTCTCCTGGTTATAGTTCAAGTATCTGCATGCCAGTACATTAAGCTGATTGACCTCAATGTGTCTATCCTTCAGTTTGTGTAATCCTTATTTTGCTTTGGTCACCACTCTAAGCAACACATACAGACTAGGGTTGTGCAGTCTTTTAGCATTTATGGCCCGATGATCTCTTGATCTCTATCGTCTAAAGGAGGCATAAGCAATCTGTGGCCTATGCTGTTCTTCAAGGCATGTCCAGCTCCCATGAACCCTGGAGGGTCAGATGGACTTTTCCCTTGGGAGAGAGAGGGCCAGGATCTGGAGCATAGTCTCACGCTGAAATCCAGAGACTCACACTGAAGCTTGCATTGAAGCTGGCAGAATGCATGAGGCCAAAGACGGTATCACACACATCTGGTTCTATTGTGCTGGCCCTTGAAGGTCTGGCTGGAAATAAAAAAAAGTTTCCCAGGCATAGAGAAGCTGGCAAAGACTGTAAGGCTTAGGAGATTTGTGTAAAAGTCAGTTATTGGTACTGAGGTGGTACTGGTTTGTCAGTGTACCAGCCCTGGAGACAAACTGGCTCCAGATAACTCTTTCTCCTGATGAATTTGTAGGGACACAAGTGACAGAATCATAGTGATGCTCAGCTTCCACAAGGCACTTGCTCTTTCATTTTTTCATGGACAATTTTGCCTCATATAAGTCATATTAGCTGCCCCAACTGCTATTTGTATAGTAGAGTCAAAACAAAACAAAACAAAAACCAACAAAAAACCCAAAACAAATCAAAACCCTCATCCAACTCAAAGCTAAGTCCAGAATTGCTCAGTGTTCATGAAGTCAGGTCTTGAATAAGGTTTGACCCATCCAATCAGTATTTTCTTCAACACTAAAAATTGACCTTCCTTTCTGAAGAAAGAGTAAGGGAAAATGCCAGGCCATTATGGAAATGCATTTCTAGTTAATCCCTTGAGGCTTTCTGTGTAGTTACTTCAATAAGTGTCCCCTTAGTTCTTCTGGACACTCACTGGATGACACTGTGGCCATCTCCCTGCAATCTGAGGCTTTACAGAAGGCTACTTTACTTGTACCACACTTTATCAATGTTTTGGGGTGCCAGTGCAAACCTATCCTCTGTGAAAAGATAAATAAGTACTGGAAAAAAAGGATCTGTGCCCAACATTTTGTGGCACAGATGAATGCTTAAAAAGATGCAGTAACCAAATGTAAAGAAGTGTTTTAAGATGCATTAACTACTACAGACAAAAAAAAAATTGAATGAAAGAAGGGACTATTTCAGTCAAGATATACTTACTAGAAACACAGGCCCACCAGTCAACTGAATATTTGTTGGAGTGATTCTGGGAGGAACCCTTTAAATGACCTTCCTTTTCCTTTGTTACCTCATCTTTCAAGTATTCTGGGATTTAGTGAATAATTATGAAGAAGAACATAATACTGTTTTCCACTCTTTTTTTCTATTACTAGCATGAGCTAGCGCATTTGAACAAATAATTCACTGGGGACTGTTGTTCCCAGTTTTTCCTAGGTTCTGGTTTCTGCCTATTTCATTGGTTCCTTAAATATTTCATGGTTTTGTTGCTTGAAAAAATCAACTGCAGCACTATATATACCTGATCGTTCTCACACAGCAAGTTCAATCAGCAGAATTCATTCTGCAACCGCTTGCTTATTTTTTGGTGGCGGTGATCAATTGCACCATGACAATTGTCAGGACACTGGAACAAGGCTGTGTTCCCTAACAGGGAGATCAAATGATATTTCAGCTGGTAAGTAGTAGAAGCTCAATTAGTACATGAATCATTTAAAACTGAATTGAACACAGTAGTCAATAACATTCTTTTGGGAGTAATCTTGCACTTGCAGGGGGATCTGTCTATTTAGCGAGGTAGCCTCAGGGCTGCTCTAACCTGCGCCTGAGGGCTGGCCCTGCACACAGCAGCCCCAGGATGAGGGGAGGGCTTAGATAAGAGTTCCTCTTCCTGTGCATCCTCTCCCTCCCCAAACTGGGCCATGCACTTAGCCATCATACCTAGAGATCTGGTCCATGTATCAGCACTTTGTTCCTTAGCCACTTCTTAACTATCCAGCTGCTTAAATTGAATGCCGTGGGAAGACAAAACTGAAACCATTCATTTTAATATCATTGCAAAGGATTCCATTTTTTTTCTCTTTTATTCCCCCCACAACTTCTGAACTGGCAGAACAAGTGCAATTAGGATGTTAACAGCAAGCTGGGACTAATTGCAGCGACCTACTTCCTGCTTTTAAGGATTTAGGATGAAACCCCATCCCCCCTTAAGTCTCATCGATTTCACCACACCATTTCCAGGTAAAATTATTGATGCCACCATGTATTTCATTCTATATCAGCTTGACTATAAATTTGTATAACAGTTATCACATTCAATTATATTTAATTTTTAAATTTACTTACTTCCTCTGTCTTGTCTGCATCTGTAGATGCAAACATCTGGATCAATTAACAAGTCAGACTTGGAGAAGCAGTAAAGCATCCTCTGGAGAAAGCACTGAAAACTGGGTCTACAAAGGGATCCAACAGAAATACATGCCTTCCCTGCACAGTGCAGCATTGGAGAAGAATACCAAGTTAGCAGAGACATACCTGGAAATGGTAGCTTGGGTTTGAAGGCAGTTTAGCCCCAGCAGTGCATTATATCTTCAAGCTTCGTGTTGTACTGACACAGGTACAACGCTTGCAGTATGACAGCTGGCATGCCAGTGAGAGCCCAGAGGTAGTTCAGAGGCTGCGGGATCACTGAATGTAGATAGGACCAAAGAGGGGCTAAGGTCCCAGCTGCCATCCTCAAAATTCTTCCCTGGCTAACTCCATGGTCCTGTAAAAAAGCTCCTAAATTTTTACTTGTATACACAGCCAGAAGGATCTTAGCCTTAATAGCTTTAAACTTCACCAAGTCTCCTCATGGAGATCCACAGCCTGCTCAAGAAAAGGGATGAAGAAGAAGGTAATGGTCTGTTCTGCCTTTTAGTTGCTAGCTCGGTCATTAGCACACATGTGAATTCCCATGTAGTGAATTCCCAATCTGGACTAGGAATGTTTAACTTTACAGCTCACTGCCCAGTGGCAAATTCTCAGTCTTGATTGTCCTTACCCTGCTTCAGGACATACTTTAAATTATAACCATGGCAGCTGGTAGGCTAAATGATGAGTTCCCTGTGTTATCCAGTAGTAGAAGACGACAAGAGGTTTCATGCTTGTTCCTCAGTAGGTGTTTGCTCAGAGAGACTGAGTGTCTCCACTCAGGATGCATCCCCCCCCAGTGCTGGGTGTTTGAGTTAGGTCAGCCCCTTGAGCCACAGAGAGATTCTGTAGATAGAAAATTGGGCGAGGGCTTCCACAGGCGAAGATATATCACTGCTACTATAAAGATCTCAGCTTACTCTTTTCAGTGATTTATATACTGCTAGTGTATAAACCTTTTTGTCCCTATATGAACTGTAAATGGTAGCCACATTTTTTTCAGATATGACAGTCTCATGCAGTAGGTTATTTTTTTCCATTAGAACACATGCCATTAAATCCATTATCCTTTCTAGTTTCTCTGTCAGTGCAATCTATCTCTTTGCTTTGCTACAGTTAATGCCACTACTAATTAATCTTATCCTTAATTCATACCTCACATATTTTTTAAAGTAAATGTAGAGCTTGTAATGAGCTGGACTGGCAGATTTTGAGATCAAAGGCACAGATCCTCAGAGATACATGGGCACTTAATTACTATTTAGGTACCCAACTTCCAATGATTTCAGTCGTAGTTAGGTGCCAAAATATCTCTGAAGACTGGTACCAAAGTTTAGACTCACGTATTAGCTACAGCACGAAGTTCCCATCATTAGATTCATTTTGAGGGGGATGGTGCCCAAAGGTGTTAGAACATACTGCATATTCTCATAGTCCATTCAGTCAGAGTTGCTGCACAGATGTGAGTGTAACTGTACTTGCAAGTGTAACTTTGTGACAGGACAAAAGTTTCTACCCCGATGATGGCTGGGCAGTGAGTTCCACCAACACTTTATACGCAGTTGGAAAGAAGTACTCTCTCCCTTCAAAACTCTCACCAATATCCGAGGATGAAAATTAGAACTTTTCATCTGCAGTTAATTTTGTATTCAAAATGATGGGAGGTGGAGGAGCCTTTGCAATTTATACAGGACACATAGCTCAGTCTGCATCTTGTCTTCTTACACTGTTTCCTGTGGATAGGAGAGACCAGTGGTTCTGCGGAAAGTGGACATGTTTTTTTTTTAAATACTGTGGCTGAAGCAGCAATAGCTTGTATGGTGGGCTGCAGCACTGCACTATTTTCCATTCCACAGGGTGGCATGCAGTGGCATGCCGCCTGTCCCTACACAGCACAGCATGCCAGAGTGCGCTCGCCTTTAAGCCTATAAGCAACTCCAGTGGAGTCAGCCATGACTCTGAAGTTAAGCATTGCTGAAGTGCTCTGTTGGATCGGGTCAGAGTGATAAGTGTTTTTCCAGATTGTATCTCAAATGTCTTAGCAGCCTGAAGAGCTCTACCTCATGCCCTGGGGGTGGCTGCTTACTCCTGTACACTAGGTTACTTTAGGGAGTGATACCCAGATGCTTCTCATTTCTGTGTGAACAGAGGTAATAGGACCCCTGCTATCTTTCCTCAAGTTCACTTACTTATACAACAGAGCCTGATCAAACTCCAAGGTAGGCTTGCTATGCTCTTTAGACAATTTTTTTCTTCCAGTAATACAGTGATGTTTTGTATTGTGTCACAATATTGCACTGTAATGTTTTTCATATAAAAAAGCAAAATGCCTAATGCATGAATAAGAATCATTCCAATGGAGCAGCAGCTTCAGTGGAGGCTGAGCTGCCTTTATGCCACAGAAAAAGAAGCAGAAAGTAACTCCCTTCCAGTTACAGGGTGATGTAGCCCTACAGACATGCTGGAGCAGGCACTCTGCTGCTCCCTTCTTACATTAGGGGTCATCTGCACCACTTAGCCTCATTACCACCGAGGCCACCAGTCACGTGGGACTGACCGAGCACTCTCAGTTGTATTCCTCATCTGAAATGAAAGAATATTAAAGGAGCTTGACACTCTACTTCAAAGGTCAACAAATAACTCCCAGTGTCTCCATATATAAAGTAAATGACAGTGGACAATGGGCACAGCTTTGTCTCCTGTGCTGGTTGTAGTTTAAAGCAAAGTGACAGGAAATAATGAGGTTTAAATTGGTGAATTGGCTTGTGTGTACTGGGGATTAACCTGTAATACACATTGCACCCAAATTACAGAACTTCAGAGAAGAGCAGCTTTAAAGCATTGTAGCACACACTCTGACTGCAATGATACCTCATTTACAGAGATACTGGTATTCCTCATTACTGTCCCACAGCCACAAGTCATAAAATTAGATTGAAATCTTAAACTACCTTGCAATAAAATTGAGGGGTATTAGAAAATGAACACTGCTGAAAAGTGATTTTAGTAAGGTTAGTTGTAAAGAAAGTGAAATGCATCAGCTAAGATCTGGTCCAAATTTTTATTAATTATTTTTACTAATATTTCAGCATCAGTATTTATGAATGAAATAAAGTGCAAAGAGACAAAGGATGACTCATGCGTTTATGCTTTTTAAACAAAAGAATGGGCTGAAATAACTGTGCTGCTTGCATCCTTCCAAACACTCCCTGTAACAGTCCAGATATAGATTGCACAGAGAAAATGAGTGGCAGCATATAGACCTTTGTGTCACCATACGTCTCCCTGTGACATGAGGAACTACCGTGCAGTTGCTAACATGTTCAGAGGTCATAAACAGTAGGTAGTGAGTTCAGCAGCAGTGAGTAACAGAAATGACAGGATGCTCTGCATCCTTCTAAATCTGCTGCTGTTTTCTCTTGCCCTTTCAAGTTACTCTAGTGGGTGCTTTTTTTTTGCCCCAGGAAACTCAGCCTGAGCTCACATGAAATGGGGCTAGCAGTGTGACAACACAAGTGCTGTAAGCTTGATGGGTTCAAGGATTCTTAGGCAGAGGATTCAATATAAATTAAACTGTAAATAAATAAGGACACTTAATCTGGGAAAGATGTGATTCAGGTGAGAGAGAGGACAGAGCAATGCAATTAATAGTTATTACACTAAAGGACCTTTATCACCAGTAAACAATATTATTAGGGTTGAAGACAGTTAATTTGAGCAAATAGGTCCATTCACATGCTTTAGTTGAAGTAGGTCCCATGAGTTTATTTAGTGTTCTGATGGAGGTGCATTCTTTGGGTCTGAGAGTTCCCACTGCTTTAGGTTTTTTGGGGTTTTTTAATGTCTTCATTCACTGCCCCCACTCTTCCCCACCAGGCAGAACATGAAGATGACATCTGACATAGCATGCTCAATTCCAAGCATTTAAAATCTGAAAAGGGCACTCAAAATACCAGAAAGATTGACTTGTATAAAAAATCAATAAGCTGAATTATTTCCAAATCAAACTAATATTCCTTCTGAGTTTTCTGCGTGTAAATTTCATTGTTTGAGGAGGTTCTCTGTTAACCATGATGTGTTGAAGCTTGCTCTGACCATGACAAAAAAAAGATTCCTTTTTACATCTCATATACCTCCAGGGGCTGAGGCATTGCAAAAGGCAGTAGTGCTGTGCAAAAGGCAATACTGCTGTGTTAGTTCCTTGGCTGACTGCCCTTCTGTGTTCATCAAGCTTTCTTGAATCTATCCTCTCTAACTGGGTACCCTTGGGACTAACAGCACTTTATTTTTTTTAAGGGATTTTTTCCCCACTACTACCCCTACCCTCAAAGTGCAAATTTCTCCTTAAGCAGGTGTTTCCTTCTGTAAGTGCTGTCCAACCGATCACGGAGATGTGGATTCCTCTCCTGCCCTCCAGAAGGACCCCATCCCTATTTTCATTTTCAAATTATTTGTTGGTTAATGAGCAGCACCTCAGGCTGTCAGTCTCTGAACAGGCACAGTGTCACAGGGATGGAATATCCACCTCTATGTATTTAATCACACGATGCAATTTTAATCAACCTGCAAAAAAAACTGCATTAAAATAGAGGACAGATCATGCTACAGTTAAATTGTGATTTTGCTGTTGAGATAAAAAATGGATATTAATGTTCATGTTGCAAAAGAAAAGTGTACTTCACAGTACATAAATTAAATATATAAAGTTTATTTTATAATACATCTGTCTGCATATTTTAGAGTATTGTTCCGTTTTATTACATTTCTGATCAAGACTAATGCTCATTAAAAAATCTAATATGACAATGAAAAAATTTATATGGAAAATCCTTGTCCTCTATTACAATTGCTATCTGCTCCACTTTTTGGAAACCACAGCAAATTAGTCTTGGGCTATGGTAATCTTAATTATATCTTGGAATAGATGATGTTGGAAATATATTGAATAAACTCTTTTGGTGAGATTGCCTTTGCCTCAATGCAAAATCTCTATGTTCATATGCTTGCATTATTTAAATTACAAAAGGCAGGCATCTGAAAAAAAGGGATGCTTTGTTGGGCAGTCATATTCATGAAAATTCATTCAGTTGTGAGGGGGGTCAAAAAAACAGGGGGGGAAAACTGCTTGCTGATCGAAATGTAACATTAGCTGCACCATTTCATTTAAATGGCAAAATGCATAAACTAAAAAAGAAAGTTTTATATTATCTCAAAACTGTGTTTCTATGAATTTGGCATACTTTTAGCTAGATAGCAGTTGTAACCCAATCTAGTTAGTTGTTTTATTTCAAAAAGACAGGAAATAGGGGCCATTCTAATAGGTGACACAAGCACTCTGCAGATTGAGTGGCTGATGTGAAGATGACATATGAGAACATCACCAGTTCCAATGCTTTTTTTTTCTCCAAAGTTGTATCAAATTGAAATGTTGCCTCTGCACACAACTGAAAACTTGACCAAGCTTTTATCTCATGTCAGTTGGCCTGTGAGAACTGTGAAATAAAGCATGACTTAGCATAATGGATCAGCTGCTACCATGATCGCTTTGCAAGGCCACTCAATACTGGCATCGTAGCATCAGCTGAGTCCCTCTCGCTGTCTTGCAGTGTTCCCACAATGGGGGAACTTGCCGAGCTGCTCCAGGCAAAGTGGTCAGGACACGTGCACATGTAGTGCAGGTGATGCAACTGGCAGGTTCAGCTGTGCCACATGCAACAAAACGCGATGATAAAAGGGGATTGGTGACAGTAAGCTCAGCCAAAGGCTACATGAAGAGTCCCATTTAATTCCCATGGCATTATTGTCCATTGATAAAGGAATGTGTTTAAATAACACTTAGAGGAAGGGTCTTGAAGCAGTGATGCAGAATGTCCCCGGGCCTCCCTGCATGCAGCGCTGTGAAGAGCCAACAAGCTGTCTGTGGGTGCCTGAGGGCATGCTAAGCTGCTGGGAAACTTTTCAGGAACTGCACAAGAAAAAATGCAAATTAATCAGATGTTCCAACTTAATCTGATGTTTACATTGTACAGGTGATATACTGGACCATGAACCAAACTATATCAAGCAAAGCTGTCTAATCTTATGCCTTCACTGTAGAGGTTCTCATAATCTCTTCATGGAATTGATGGTGTTATCAGATTTTTGCAGGTCTTCTTTCCTTCCTCCTTCCCCTAAATTCCCTTGAAAGACTGTGGTACACTTTATTCTATTCTCTATTAATTTTTTTTCTCTAACCAATCACTATCTCCTTTAACTTCTTGAGGTAATTTCACTCCCAGAGACACATCTCCCTGCGCAATCTTTGTTGCTAAGTGTCCTTGAAGACATTCAGGATTCTAAAATTGAAACAGCAACTGCTCTCTGTCAACCTACTAAAAAACTGGCAGAAGAGGTTACGTGGGAGGCCAAACCCCACAAAGCCACTGAGCCTAATCAGACACATGAGGTTCTCAACTGTTCAACTCTTGCTACAATAAGACACAAAGAGACCAGCTGGTGCTATTGAGATCCAAGTCGAATAAATTTTAGAAGTGTGGATTTCTAGGCTTTCTTCTCTAATCTCAAAGCACAGTGTCTAAGCTTTAGATGAAACTACCCTTTCATCAAAGAGGCTAGAAGAAAATGTTCAACACTTGCTGCTGTTCACCCAGTGGAGAATGCCTTATCATGTTAGACATTGGTGACATTCACCCTTGCAAGAGAAAAAAGAGGTGTCAGGCCCAAAATCGTTGGGTAATTAAGACCTCTGTGCTGGTGGAAGGCCATATCACTATGATGTGACCTGGAGCAACTGTAACATCAGGCACTGTTGGTGAGGAAGTGACAACCCTCTCAGCCCCACCAGTAAATCTAGTGTCGATGTGGCATCTTTGACTGACATTTGACTCAGATGAAGTATCAGATAACGTCAGTAGTAATCATAGCTCCACCACAACATTAAGGTATAGAGATAATTGTCATAAGAATATTTTTTAGGCATAAAATTCTTGCTCTCCCATCTTGATGAGATTTTTCCCATCCTGTTTAGAGGCTACGTAGATATGCTGGTATTCAAAGAGAATGATTCTCCTCTTTCCATCTTGTGACAGGAAACGGAAGTTCTCTTTCACTGTGTAAGTCTTTATATTTCATTTTTGTCTTTAAGTTTCCTACCCTTTAGCAGAAATATTCATCATTTTGATTAGAAATTAGGCATGTATTTCAATCTTTACAGAAGAAATTTTTGAAAGTATATTTCCTGCACTTCAGCACCTTTACTCCTCTTTGTAATCAAATTTAGATTTTGACTTTATAGAGGGCTATTTGCAAGTAGACTTTCCTGTTAATGAACATATTTAGATTTGCCACAAGACAATAAGGAACCGGAAGGAAGTAGTGATTAATGCCAACCTTGATGACAACTATGTTCTCTTTCTTTTTATATTACAAAAATGACAGAAGAGAGGGAAATGCAGTTGCATTGTTAACACAATGACTTTAAATTTTGAGGTAAACAATTTTTTTTTATTTCTTTTTTTTTTTCCTAGGGAAAGAAGAAAGCTAATGGCTCTACATCAGGGACAATATGAAAAATGTAGACATTTGCAAACCAATAGGAAGACTTATGAAAGACTTACTGTAAAATGTGGAGCTAAATATTTGCTTACTATATACTTTAGCATAAGTAACACAAATATTGGAGGTGCACAACTAGAAATAGTCAGTTGGAAAGACACAAAAAAATTTAGTCAGTCACAGAATGACAGACATCCTTGAGGTGAAAACAGCACTGCCAAGTATACAAATATTAACCAAGAGCTATATTGGATTTTCTTATATTCTGAGAATATTAAATTATCTGTCACAGAATGTTCCTGGAACTCAGTAAATACCTTCACTCACATTCAGAATTCCTTAGTTGGGAGGAATTTTGTACAGTGACTAGAACTGAAAGTTAATACATCCATCTCTCTCTGTAAAATATACAGTCCTGATTCACCTATCGGAGCTGTTTGTAAAGTTGACTTATTGAAATCCTGAAAGAAGAGTCTGTCAGCACTTCATGGCATTGAAGATATAGGTGGGTTTACATGCTTTCTCCATCGTAGGCTGAAAAAAAAGATCTCTTCCCTTCCCTAAAATCATAAACTTCCTTCACCCAAGTCAGCATTTACAAGTAAAGGGCAGAGAAATCCTTCATCTAGAGTAATCAGCCACAGACACAAGATCCTCAGGGGGACCTGAAGATATCCAGCATTCAGAAATGGAGTCTCTTCGTCCTCCCACGGCAGCTTTGCACTCCAGAGTAGAGCACATGTGAGCAAACGCAAACAGCCCAATTCATTGTGTTATTACCACCACCCAATCCAAACAAAACCCCACCTCTCTTCAAAATCTACTCAAAGCAGGCGTACAACTGAACGTATTTTCCAAGGCTTCTGAGGAAATACTGGTTATCTAAATAAATGGAGAGTCTTTCTAAATTTTTAAAAATCTTTATCTACAAAATACATAACTGCTTAGTTGCAACTAAATTAGCTTAAATAACAATGCATTAGGGCAACGAAAGGGAATGATTTGTTGTTATCCCTGTCCAGAAAATAAAAGAAGGCTGTTGAACATATGCTTCATTTTAAACACAGATGGAATTAAGCATGTGCTTCAGTTCTTTTCTGAGTCAGAACTAAAAATTGAAAACCATAGCTATGTAATACTTTGCCATGTTAAAGCAGAATCAACTAAAATGTTGCCATCATTTTCTTTCATATGATTTCAATATCCTGCTTGAGCAGCGGGGTTGGATATAAGATGACCTCCAGAGGTCCCTTCCAACCTCAGCCATTCTGTGATGCTGTGAATACTGCACAGATGAAAGCATGTTTCAGTTTTATACTTATTCATAACATAAGCAATATAAAGCATTGTCATTGTTTGTGTAAATAGTAAAAAAATTACCAAAAGGCAAATGTGTCATTTGGATCATTCATTTTTCTTTATTGAGCTTTGATGAAAAACAGTCCATTTGAAATATTTCCAGCAACCATTTCAATTCCAAATGCTCAACACAAAAACTTGATATCAGAGTTCAAACATATAAAGTTACATCTCATTATAATTTAATATTTAACAAAGCTAATCATTTCTGATTTTTCATAATTAAGTTTACAAAAATAATGTTACATTTATAAAATAAATCAGCTTTTCCCAATAAATTACAGTGGTGTTCTTATTCAAAAATGCAATATATCGTACAAAATAGATAACAACTTTTTTGTCAGATAAAATACTAAAGTATATTTTTTATCCAGCACATTTTGGCAGTGTGTGAAAACATTTTATTGTACACTTGATATCTAAAGTACAGTGTGAAAACTAAACCCATTAAGCTATTATGCACATTGCTTATATAAGGCAAGGGTGGACAACTTGGGGACTACTTTTTATTTTCAGTTAAATGTTTTTTGTCAGACCAATACTGCCATGTTTATGCAACTGACTTAATTAACATGATCCAGTAAAGTCACGCACATCCAACTTAAGCCCAATAATCTTTACATGACAAGTACACAAAAGTGACCCACATCAGTCAACTCTTGGGCTGCTCAGTATCTCTTACACATGCTTTACCTTTGTGTTCCCCCACAAAGCGTTGGTGGCCAACTTGTAAAAATAGCACCATCCAGATTCCCCTAAAGTTAACGGCAAAACTGTGGTACTTTATTCTTGCATAAAAACTCACACTGAAAGGGACTTGTAAAAAGAGCAATGCATTGATAAAAAATAAACAGTAACCAACAAAAAGAGAAACACTCTAAAAAGCAAAAGGTAAACATTAAGAACTACTGTATGCAGACTTTACAAAAGCAACTACTTTAAAATAACATAAAGAAACACAGCATCTACCTGGTGGTAATTGTATTCTAATTAAAGCCTTTGAATGTTCCGGGCAGCTCAGCATTTACTGAGTTGCATTTCCTGCCTGAAAAAATGTATCTGAAGAATCGTATCAGTTTGCTCGAGCAGCTTTTAAAAGCCAGAGGTTTAACTAGACCATCTTTGGATAGTGCGATTAATGCAGGTGCCTGGTTCAGGATGATCAACATCTCACCTCGCACAATTTCTGACTCCACTGTGTCTTCTCTTTGCAATAGTTCAGCAAACTACAATATTTTATTGTCTCTTTTTTCTCTGTTTCTCTCATATATAACTTCTGGGAAGAAAGTCTACTTTAAAGTACTGAAGGAAAATAATTGCTGTCTGGAATAAATAAAATGTGCAAAGTGGTGATGTTCTTATGACGTCAGTATTGTATGAACAACAGATCACTTTATATATCATAATAGATTACTTTCACAAATTGTAACTGAGTGAGTATATGCCCAAGCAAGTACGTGTCACAAGGTCCCCTTTGTGCAAATCCACAGAGGTTCCAAATCCAGACGGGTTATTATAGACTCCAGACACAAAACTTAGTCAGTGTTGGATCCCCCCAGACTGGAAGGGGAGGAAGAGGAGGAGAAGGGGGCTAGTCACAGTAAATCAATTCATCCCAAGCTTCTGAAAACTCTTAAGAATCCTGAGGATGAGTATTCAGTGTGCTGGCTGTCTTCTGGCTTGAAATACCATGGCTCAAACCAGGAACATCTGGAGCTGAACTCAGGCATGTTTGCCGCTTCTTTTAGTAAGCCATACCTCTCCAGACACAGAGCTACTACATAACTACAGCTCCTCGGTAGACGAAGTTTAGAGTGATTGCTGAAACATGCATTAACCAGCCAGTTAGGCAAATAAACACAATGGCTACATTTATACGAGTAAATCAAACAGTACAAAGTCTATACTCCAGCCCTGAGGTCAAGTGGCATGGTCTGGCCATATTTCTAGTTATACTCTCTGTGCCCCTGTAGAGTGTTGGCCATATCCAAACCACCTGGTGAAAAGTGTCCCTAGACTGGCCTAATTCCCAAAGTGTGCCCAGAAATTGTTCGTGAGAGTACTAGTTAGTCCTGACCAAAAAGCATACCAGTCCTTGTCCTAAATATTTAGCAATATAAATGCTAGCATCCATGCATCGGCACTGTCCAGTTGACTGACTGGACACACTACTGTGTATACAGATTTTAAAAAGTCCTCAAACATATTTGCCCACGGCAGGCCCTCTGATTCATACAAATAGGTAAGCAGGGAGGATTCAACTCTTGTTGAAATTTTACTGGAAAGAGAGGGTTCTTTCAAATCAGGATTTTTTAAAATCAGTTGGGTATTTCTGTCTATTAAGTATTTTCTCCTTTTTATTTAATGCATGTGCTTTGTTTGGTAGCCTGCTGTTTTACTACTAATGGAATTTGGGCTTCTGTCTGATTAACCCGCCTTTTCATGTCTACAATTCACAGCTAAACAAGCACTAAACAGTTCCGTCACAATGAAAAAAATTATATACACATCTAAACCAATAATATTAAGACAAGAACTAAAACAGGAAATAAAAAATGAATTTGTGCAGTGAACAGATCTAAAAATAATATCAGCCTCTATACATACTTGTCAGACTGCAGTGTCCACAGTTACAGTTGTACACAGCAGTCAGAACAGTGAGTATTACTTTCCAAATCATGAGGTGTTTTAAGAAACACCCACAGTAGTGGCTGCTGAGGAAATAATTTCCTTTATCATCCTGAGATTTTAAATGTGCAAGTGTCCTACCAATTTATCTAGTGCATAAAAAGGAAGAAGGGAGGGAAGGAGGGAAGGAGGGAAGGAGGGAAGGAGGGAAGGAGGGAAGGAGGGAAGGA
>VZSZ01007560.1:350198-375717 GCA_013398815.1 Ibidorhyncha struthersii
ATTCTGTGATTCTGTGATTCTGTGAGTGTGCCAGCACAACTTTGAAACCCAGGAATAAATCAGGATATATTACAGACGTGATGATAGATTAGACCTCTGTCATAAAAATCCTTAAAAAGTTTCAAGGTTTGATGCTTTTTTTGCCCCACACTCATTGTATACAATATAGTTTTAGTACTTTGCATTATATGAAAGATTATTTGCTATGGATTAATATTAGTACGTTTGGCATTCGTTTGAGATTCTAATGGCTTTTATTTTTTGTAAGTACAGAACACCTGCTTCAAATTAAACAACACGCTGTCTTAAACCATATTATATAGAAAGGTGAACACGAAATACTTTGCAAGGTCAGAAAAAAGCATGGCTTTTTTAGAAGATTTTTTTCATTTTTGCATGCGGCTTGGTATCTCTGCTTACAAAAGAATACAGAAAGCAAAAAACACTGAAAGACATATTAGTTTACTGCTTCTTTTTGTTAACATGCTAGACCCTTATCGATTTCCTCTGCTTTTTTTGTGGTGGTTCTATTTAAAAACTTTAAAAAAATTTGAGATGGTGGGTCTAGCACCTAGCTCTATTTGATCAAACAAAAGATGAATGTTTAATAATAACATTTAAATATCACAGAAATAACAGGTCAATAATTAAAGTTCTCTCTTTGGTCGCCTGTTATACCTGGTCATCCAGTGGTAATTCACAGAAGCCCGGAATATATTTAGCCCATTCCACCAGGACCAAAAGTTGTTGCTTCATAGATTCACAGACATCACTAATACCAGCAATTTTCTTAACATTTATGTCAGTGCTAGCACCAGGACTGGAGATTGAGATCTGGTCAAAGTGAGATAAAAAATTAACAATGTTATATTTCATATAATTATATTTTCACTGGTTAACAGCTTATTTAAGAAAAAATGGCAGCAGTAATCATGCATACTCTTGAGAAATTCCTTGACCACACGGACCATTAGTCTGCACGTAAATTATAAAATTTAATTTCTCATTATTACCCGTGTGTATTACAGTATGTTAAAATTTACACTATTCATATCATGATACAATATGTTCTTATTCAGAAATATTATTTTAAAATATACCAGAGCCCTTACTATTTGTAGGGGGTGCGTGTGCCTTTTTTATTCCTTTAAAATGGTTGACGTTTACTTAATTTCAGAAAAAAAAAAAGCTTGTAGGGGCATGCAGTAACATTAAGGGCAAAGAAAGAGAGACATAAAGGGGTATCATGTTCTTCTAGTGAAAAGATAAGTATCATTAACTTTAGAGGGTAAAACAGGGGGGTTTTAGTGCCTGGAGGAGAATGGTTTGTAATGATGAAGCATCAGTATAGGTGGGGGACTGAGACGTTTCAGAGCAAATGTAAAGGATATGAGTGTGCATTAGACCACCTGCAGTGAACAGTGTTCTGTGAAATAAGAAGAGAGCAATATCTTTCTGGGCCTAAAGCTGGGGCACTTTCATATAACCACTGAGCCAAATTCTGAAATTCTTAATGACTTTTCAAGGAAAAGAACAAAACCAGGCTTGCTCTTAAGCCAGGCAGGAAAGACAACTTAAGATAAAACCAAGCCTGAGAAAAGAAAGTCAGTGTATAGCTGCTATCATACCAGGAAAAAAAAAAAAGAGGAAGGAAGAAAGGAGAAAGAAGAAAGGAGAAAGAAGAAAGAAGAAAGAAGAAAGAAGAAAGAAGAAAGAAGAAGAAAAAGATGGAAAAGAAGGAAAAGAAAAAGGAAAAGAAAAAGAAAGAAAAAGAAAACCCCACCAAGGCCTATGAAACTGACTTTCACCTCATGTTTTATTACAGAAAGCATACTTAGGAAATTCTGTAGTTTGATTATCTTCCCCTTCCCCCCCCACCCCCCTTAAAAAAAAAAAAACAAACTCATTTGGTCTTCCAATACTGTGTACCTACAAATTTTAGGATGGTGGATGCTATTTAGGTTGACTCCTACCAAATCCCCTTCATTCCATCCATGTTAAATCCCCCAGTGGGATCTGTGGTGAAATCCCATTATCCTTGGGTGGTCAAAAGGAGTTGCACTTCTGAGCTAAAGCTCAGTGTTTCCTACATAATTCAGTAGTCTAAAACACTGAAAACACCTTAGATATTAATGGCAGTTAACCAGTTGAACATTAGTTCTCAGAGAAATGCAGCAGCTAGGCAGTTGAAAAAATCCTCAGACACATAATTCGAAGGCTATCATCTAGGAAAAAGGTCAAAGGTACTGTCTCTTTGTAGACAGAGCATTCGTGAAATGCCTGCTATAATCATGAGTCCATTTCTGGCATCCGTTCTACAAAAACGAAGCTGAAAATACTGAACATCATTCAGGTGAGAGCTACCAGAATGATTCAGTCTAGAAAACCCCCAGTACAGAAAAAGTAAAGAAGTTCAACATATTTCATTTTTTCCAGAAAAGTAGTCTTGATCATGATTCAAAAGTACCTACACAAAGAAGAGAGTTCTGATACCACCATGCACCAACTGAAAGTTAATTTAAGAAGGTGAAGAACAGGCAGATCGTTTAACCATTAGACTTACTCACTCATGAACTTAATACATTTTCCTTCCTTTAATACCTTTTAATCAAAGCCGTGCATCTTTGTAAATTACATCTTGTAGGACAAACTATATATTGTGTGCTGAAATTACTTGGTGAGCTTCTGCTGAGGACTCATGCGATGATTCCCACGGAGTTCATTATGAACTGCTAGGGTTGCATCATTTCACAAGGATATGAAGCTGTGAACTTTCCTCTTTCTGTTTCTCTATGGCTTTAACCTGCCTCTCATTTCCGGGGTGCAACACAGGAGACGCTGATTCACAGAATCATAGCGTAGCCCAGTTTGGAAGGGACCTCGAAGGATCATCTCATCCAACCTTTCATGGGGAAGGGAGTTTAGATGAGATTATCTAGCACCCCGTTCAATTGCATCTTGAAAACCTCCAGTGATGGGGACTCCACCACATTTCTGGGAGGGTTGTTCCAGTGATTGATTGTTCTCACTGTAAAAAATTTCTTTCTTATACCGAGATGAAACCTCTCCCAGTGCAACTTGTATCTGTTCATGACTTGAACATGACAATATAGCACTAGATCCCTATCATCCTGAGAACCATCAGAGACACATGCATACTCCTATGAGAGTCCAGCATGTCCCTTCCATATCTACATAATCCTGGAAGCCTCTCCTGGGTCTGTGGGAGAAAAATTGTACTTGGACAATTTCCCCATGTAAGGGATCTTCTGGGACAAAATAATTATTTTTGCTTATTTTAATATGAAAATTTTAAAAGGGGTAGATGCCACCTTGTTCCTCATTTCACAGCTGATGGACTTGGCCAATGATTTGTGACACTACCACCTCCTCCAAGTCTCTCCTCAGGATTGAACTCCTCTTACAGACCCATTCGATTGAGGGTAAAACAAGGACCTCTAAGACTTTACTTTTCTATCGTGTTAATGTGACATCTTGGTCTTTGAGGCCAAGAGTGTATCTTCATATATGCTTGGAATCGTGGGAGCAATTCTCTCGTACTACAACATACCAGTCACTAAATGTTGTATCTTCTCTTTCTGGGGGGACTTGTGCCACAGCTTTCGCAGGTGGTGCTTCAACCAATTCTTCTTTTGTTCCAGGGGGTGTTCTTGAGCCTTTCTTCTTTTTATGGTGTGGAACAAGTTCTTCACCAGAAACTTCTGAATCACCCTTGGACCTCTTCCACTTTTTCGCTACATTTTTCTTTTTTTAACCTTTCTTGAGTGAAAAGACCTGGCTTTCCTCAGCTGTTGATTCATTAGCATACCTTTCCACCCCAGTGTCACCATCTTCTTTGTGGCTTTTTTTGTACTTTAGACTTCTTGCTGTCATCATGCATTCTGTCAGAAGCATCTCTTTCTTCAGAAGGACAATGTCCAAGATTTTCCTGAAGCCTGGACCAGGAGCTTTGCGAAGCATCTGGTTGCTCTCTTTGCTTATCTGCTGAAGAAACCCGCTCTTTAAACTCTGGTTCTTCATAACACTGGGTACTTTCCTTTCTGTCTGATTTTCTTTCTTCCTTCCAGCGACTCTGCTGCTCTTCATGCTCTTCACTGCCACATGACAGTGGCTCAGTGACCAGATTCCTACAGCTGCACAATCTGGCATTTTTTATCATTTTTATCATCTCCACTGTTGTAAACATCACTATCAGGAGAGGTCTCACAGTGACATTTGGGTGAACAACGAGGACTTGGACTGTTTTCATTTCAGTGATTCTTCTTGGATTTTCTTTCCTCATGGATGTCTCTTGAACTTCTTTCTTCTTGGATAGCTTCTCTCTTATCCTGGGGTCTTTCCTTCCGTTTTCTTTGTTATCCCTGTCTCTCTGGCTGTCTCTTTGTTTATCCCTGTCTCGACCTCTCTTCCTTTCTTCTTCCAGCTCTTGATGTCTTTTGCGCTGGTTGGTCTCAATGATCTTAAAGGCCCTTTCCAAATTAAACAACTCTACAATTCTATGATGCCAAATAATAAGTAGAATAAATTTGTGTCTATACACAAGTTGATGTTTTAGGCCAGGAATTTACTGTCTGAAAAAAACTTTGTGGCAGGAAAGGCTGATGATGTGATTCTGTTTAAGACAGCTCTTATTCCTGAATTGCATATACCAGTTGGAAATGATTAAGGGAGTAACACACACACACAAAAAGCACAATAAGCAAGTTCAAAGAATTACTAAGATGGTAAAAATAGGTTTATTTTTCATACTGTATAGGTATGAAAGGTAGGAAGGCCCATTATGTTCATCTAGTCTGCCCAGACATGCAATATGTACCAAAGACTATCACCCAGTAATTCCTGCATCAATTCTTTACAGACAGTTCCACCCTAAGAGAGATGCTGATAAAGGATGAGAAGATTACAAAACATTTGGGGATGTATAAATCAGTCAGCATGAAATCATAAAGGTGGCAGTTAAATTCTAAGTAAGTTAGTAAGAGGTGCAAGAATGCAGAATCAATGACCGTGATTTATCTGAGGTGCAGAAAAGGACTGGAGACTGTTCCATTCAGCAATTGATTGGATAGGAAAAAAAAAAAGAAAAAGGAAAATGAAGTTCAGATGAGACAAAGAAAATTTAAAAGCAAGATGTGAATAGACTGTAGTTGGAACACTTCTGTGTGCCTTATTTATAATGTCTAAGGATATTAAAAATGGGATTTTCAAAAGAATGTAAGGAAATGAGTGTCCACACCCCTTTGAATGTAATGGCTTCGGACAATTTTTTCTCTAATGTTTCATGGGAAAGCCAGCCTCAAGGATAGATAGATGCCACCAGCTGTCTGAGACAGCAACTGATTTAAAAGCAGTAAGAATCATAAAGCTTTATTAAGAAAGGCGCCTAGGACATATTGTCCTGCACAAAGTAGAATTTTTTTTATTGACTTTGCTTTAAGAATGTATTCTATTACTCATTCTTTCATTGGGAAGAGGAAGCTGGATGCATTTTGGAAGTAGAAAAAGGTAACCTCAATAATCATATTTAATACAAGAAACTGAAAAATATTTAACTTTAGAAAAAAATATGTTAAAGTCATCAAATAATTTTGTGGTAGACCTCAGTACCTGACGGGAGAGTGTCTCAGCCTGTGACAATGTGCTAATAGAGGGAATGTTGCAGCCATCAAAAGTGTTTCTTCTTGTACTTATCCTGTCCCGTTCATTTTGTACAGCTGGAAAAGAATAATCATCTCATTTACTGACTTGTAGACATTGCCACACAGTATTATTTCAGAAGTTTACTAGATAACTATAAGAATCAAAATGTATGACATTCAAAAAAGACCTAGTGCTTTTAGCTCTGAGCAATGAGGAAGGATGACATTACATGTTTACGGTCTTTATCTGTATACTGTTTGCCTGTAAAAACTATGTTTAACTAATTCTAGATAGATACTGAATTATCTGCACTTTTGTCACTGGTTTTATTACAGTAAAATCTCTTTCTTCCTTTGAATTTGAACACATGCTGTCATTTTCTTACTTTAACCAATTTAATAAGTGAGGCTTTATGATAATAAAGCCTCCAGGCTGCTGAACAGGTCAAGAGGTACAGCACCACCACTGACAAAGCTTCTCTGTCAGAGGAAGTGTGAAAGTGCCACTCCTACTGTCCTGTGCAAAACCCTGAAATGGGAATGAATCATGAACTTAATCCACCGGTAAAATAATTTTGAAAGTTAAATCTCACGTTCCTCCTCAGTCACATTGCATTCCTAGCCAGGTTACAGAACATTAACTAAGTTTAAAAAAAAAAAAAATTAAAAAAGCACCAAAAAGGGTTCAGGCCAGTAAATTTTGTTTCATGGGATCCAAAAAAGGCAGTTGAAAGGGCTTTTAATAAGGAATCCTTAATCAGCACATGCAAGGCTTATGAACGAACATGGCTTACTTCTGAGTTGAAGGAAAAAGAAAAAAATAAAACTCAATCACATTTTTCTAAAACCTCGATCATGTCCAAGGTTAGGCCAAGGAGAAAAGAAAAAATAAAATTGTGCTGATCAAAATCTTTTTATTGCACAAGGAATCTCATCATCTTTTAAGAGCAGCAGCTTTATTTCCAAAGATATGTTTGCTATTTTGTGGGAAACAATCTGCATTACAGAATTTAGGAGTAGTACCAAAGGCTTCAATAAAAAAAATAAAATATTCTATACACTGAATAGTTTCCAGAGTTTATCTGAACAACACACACAGTTTATTCCAGAGGTGTACTAACTTTTTGCCAAGGACACTCACTGATGGGCCTTTTATTAAGGTCACAGTAAGAAATGTTGTGCAGTGATAAACACAAAGTGCTAAATGTTCATGTAGACAGGAAACAAAAAATATAACCTTTTTTAAAAGAATGGAAAAAAAAAAGCATTCACTGAATCTCAGCAGCCTACGTGACACACAGAAAATTAAAATATGGTCAGCGGTGATTAGCATTAGAAAAATAGTAAGCTGTTCTGACAATCACTAGTGAAAATCACTGGTGGAGCACTTTGAGAATCATAGCGAAATGCTTCAATTTTCCCCTGCCTATGCATAATTTTGGATTATTAGAATGGATTGACTGTCGCTAAAGCCTTTTCATCAGCTCAGGCTAAAATTGCCTTAAACAGAGACTCCATGAGGAAGGGAGAATATTTTCTCAAAGAGGGCTTGTATAGCTTTTACCAGCTGAAGCCTTTCTCACCTTCACCCTGAAGGAAAGAAAGGGATTTGCTAGAAACAGGCTGAGAAACTATCATAGAGACAATGCTACACTTATGCTATGAGACATTCCTGGATGGTGTAGAGAGGTATATAACAACACACAAGCAGTGAAATTTACAGTTCAGCATTTTGAATTATTTTAGCACTGGAAAGCCGTGAATAAACATGGTTTGGATGCAATGAAAAATGCAAGTTTTACAGGTAGTGGGACTAGAGGAGGCAGAGCAGTGTAAGGTTAAAAGTTTTGTGCAGAATATATCTTCAGTTCATAAACATGAGTTAGCAGCGTGCCTCACGGCGATGTCAGCCAGCCATGCACCGGGCTGCATTAGCATCTTGAGGGGAGTGATTATTTCTGTTTTGGGCTCTCCAGTACAAGAAAGATGCTGGAAAAGTGGGCAGTGTCCAGCAGAGGGGTATGGAGGGGTAACCCACAAGATGCATGAGGTAAAGCAGAGAGAGGCATCTTGGTTTATGTGGAAAAGAGAGGACCACGCTGCAGGTGGGGGTCTAATTTCTGTAGTTTACAGAAAATAGAGCCAGATTCTTCTCAGATGCACAGTGAAAGGACAAGAGGCAACGGACACTACCCTAACTGCAGTAAGACATACTCCAATTCAATATAAGGAAAAAACTCTTCCCAATGAGGGTGGTCAAGCACTGGAAGAAGTTGCTGAGAGAGGTTGTGGAACGTCCCCTCTCAGGGACTGTCTAAACCTGGCTGGACAGGGTCCCAAGCAACCTGACTGAACCTAGAAGTCAGCCTTGCTTTAACTGGGGGCCTGGACTAGACGACTTCCAGATGTCCCTTCTGAGCTAGACTATTCTTTAATTCTAAGTTTTAAAAGTATGTGAAGCTTTGCTTTTTTGCAAAACTTGTAGGGCTGCTGTGGACACGCAGGTCTTCCCTTCTCTTCACATCAGCTTGCTACTATGTATATGTTACAGATTTTAATGACTCAAACTCCAAAAGGCTAATCTGTGTTCAAGGAGTTCCATAAGAATTAGCAAACCTATTTCACACATACACAGTGTAACGCCTTTTAGAAAATCCCTATCCAGCTGCAAGGAGAAAATCCATTTTACCTCATACTAAAACTCAATCACCAGCAAAGCAGTACTACAGTATAGATATATAAGAACTAAACAGCTTCCTTTATCTTAGGAAAGCTATGTATAGACTAAAAATGTTATAGCCTAGTTACAGTACAGGAGATCTCCACACTCACATTGCAGACTGGCCTTCAGGCAGGTACACCGTGCTCCAAACAAAACAGGTAACAAAGTTTGTACTGAACCATTTTTGACTGCTTATTTAAACCAGATCAGGACATCTTTTGCCTCTACATCATAATTGCCAGTAAAGCAACAGCCCCAACAACCTGACACAAAAATCCTCTGATATTCCCAGTGCCTTTCTTTCCCTATTGTTCTGCTCCTGTGGTCATCTGGTCCTTCTACTTGGACAGGAGGATCACTGTGACACCCATGTTTCTTCATGTCTGTCAGTGAGATGCATAAGTAACAATCTTTCCATATTAAGCCCTAATGAGATTAGAATTTTTTTCAATTAATGTGGACGCTCCACTGACAGCTACCGCTACTGTTCTCACCACTGCTTTTTCACTCAACTTCACACTCCTTCCTCTGGCTTAAATGCTTCAAACATTTAAATTTAAGGGAAGAACCAGAAAATTGGCACTGTCTTTGCTTACGTAGGGAAGAAAAAAAATCCCACATAGAGATTTTATCACTCAAATTTGGTAAAAGTTAAAATTAAAAACTTACACTTATCTTTTCCAGGATATGCCTCAACAATTAGAAATCAATGAGGTTTGGTGCCAGGATTCATGGACTAAACAGCTGCAAATTTACTTTAAACCCATAGATTTGCTAATGTTCAAAGTGTTAGAACTGCTTACCCACCTGAAAATTAGATGACGCGTATTTCACCTCAATATAAAAGCATTCCTCCATCATGAAGGCACTATAGCAGACTTTCCATTGAATTATTCCGCTGGAGTTTTTTTGAATTTTTATTACATTTTAAAACTAATTCATATTATTTCTTTTTGTATATCAGATAATAAATTACTCCATTACCTTCTTTTTTCATTCCTGCTCGAAAACACTTTTTTAAGCGACAATATCTGCATTGATTCCTTTTGTCCTTGTCAACAATACATTGCCGGTTAAATCTATCAGAGACAAGAAAAGGTAAACATATAAAGCATTAATAAAGCAGCACCCTGATTACAAAGAAGAAAACCAACTAATCTGGCCTGTCAGAATAATTTCTATAACCACAGACTTTCTTCTTCTGTTGTTTTTTTTCTTTTTATTATTTTTCATTAACCAGTTTTGAGAACTGTTTGCTATCTGCTCAGTTTGCAGGAATATATGTGTGCGTGTAAACACATGTATCCATTGGAATGGGCAAGTGTGGAAAATTTTGGAGTTATATGCATCATTTACACCTCAGTTTACTTTGAGATATGTCAGTAACTGCCTCCATCAAATGAGGATGGGAGATGGGGGGAAGAAAAAAAGCTACAAATGGAAAAAGGACAGGACACCCAAGGAAAATGCCAAGTGTCACTGGCACAGAGGAGCACTCAGCCACAAAATCAGTACCCTTGGCTGGCAAAGTTTACTCCTTCTGGGAGACAACAATGAACAAGTTACATTACAGATGACAATCTAAACAGGAAATGGGAGGAAAATTTCCTAACAACGCAATGAAATAAAGACATGAGGAAACACACAGGGCACGACACTGCAAGAAGGCTTACCCAAGCTCTCATGCATACCTACATGTGTACCTAAGGGGAATGTGTATGAGGCATCTCCTCCTCTCCCTGTTTACTTCTGCCTTTTTGTTGTGCATGTGTTTGTTAAATAAATACATTTATGTTTTGCAGAGGTCTCCTTAGGATCACTTGCATCAGCTTTTGTTACACCACTTTATGAGTATGTCTATGCTAGATCACTGTGATATGTCTATAACGGAAAGATTTCCTTATAAGTGCATTAAGCAACCAAGGAAGGCTGTGGCAAACAACATTTCCAGTAACAAGCATTTCTTACAAAAGGTTTCCTCTTTCAGTGATTTGTCTAAACTCACAGAGGTTTACCTATATTCTGTGTGCAGCTTAAAGCTGACTTTTTATCGACTCATGCATGCACAGGGCAATTCGCCAAACATGGTGCACAGCCCGGCAGTATGATAGTTTGAGCAGCCAGACATCCAGAAATTAGCAGATTGCTATTCAGACTGACAGAGGGGAAAATGGTATCACCCAAAGTGGAAAGATGCACAGATGTGCTTGTACAGTCTTTAAAACAAAACTCAAAAATCTTAGACTTTCTATTTGAAAACATAAGAAAAAAAAATTTGGAAGGAATTCTTAGAAAACAGTTAAGAACTACACTTTTCATATGGCCAATGAAAATCTGAAATTTTTTCTTTTTTTTTTTTTCAGGAGACAACCTTTGTAATGATAAATAAAAGAGTGAAACAGCTCAAGTGATGTAATGATATCAACAATATCAACAGACATGTGGAATGTACAATATGTAGTGTCAAGTAGTCTTGAATAAAGGACATTTTGTCCCAATCATGAGAATATACCATGAATCACACGCTCATCAAAAGTGCTATTTGGAATTCTTTAACAAAAAGTTGAAAATACCCCTACATAGTTCTGAAAAGTCTGAAAAGGTCCAATAGTAATTTTTGCTTAAATTCATTAATGTAGTGCCTCTAGATGAACTTTTTTGAATACCTGCATGTATAGACATGGTTTTTCCGTATACTGCGTCTAAAGAATCCCTTGCATCCATCACAGCTGGAGGCACCATAGTGTTTTCCAGTTGCTCGGTCTCCACATATTGCACAGAGACTACTGACCCCGTTGTCAGCGGCATTCATGTTGACAGCTTCTCCCGAACTGTCTGAGAAGATGCAAGAACAACATATGTAGTTACAAACAAGACTTTCAGCAACCACCTCATGAACAATTTGTACTTAAATACAGACTTTTCTGGCCTTTGCTCTTTTCATTACCACTTACTATTTACACAGCATTACACCTGGTTCTTATTCAAATGAACACTTTCAAAGTTATAGAGAGGTTAGCAGAATTTATGAAGTTTGCAACACCAAATAACTTTATCCTAAACTCTTTCTGGCTAAAAGGGGTTAAAAATTAAAGTGTTACTCTGCATGTATAATTACGTATACATTCCTACTACCACAAAGAGGAACTTTGGCACAAAGCAGTGTTGCCTAGTAAGCTGGCAAAGATCTCACGTATCAGTTGTAATAGGAGCTGGTAATAACTGGAAGCTATCATGCAAAGATACAACTGCATACGTGACAAAAAAAAAAAAANTGAAAAAAGCATGCTAAGAGAACTGTCCAGGTGTTATTTCCTTGAAGAAATTTTCCAAAGGAACACTGGTACAGACTTTACTTGCACAAGAGAATATTAGCTACGTGATTAACAATTAGTCACTGAATATTGTAAACAATACTGAAGAAATTCACCTGAAATCAAAACAGCCATATTTATTCTTCTTTGAGTCACAATGTTTAACAGATGTATTCAAAGGAATAATTGCAAAATAGCTTTTTCTGTTATACTTCTGATTTTATGAAAGGAAAGCTGCTTGCAGTATGCCCTAAACCTTTGTAATTGTTCAGTCAGGGAGAGGAAAGAGTGCCACATTAGTTAGTTATACAAACATGCATTCAAAAGTCAATTACCTGAGTTCAGGAAGAGTGGACAGGTTGAAAAGTAAAACTGTTAATATTGATACATATTATTGATATTGTACCAGATCCAACTGAAACATATTACACAAATATATCATAAAATTTTCATTGTGTCCTGAAGAGCTTACCATTTAAACAGAGTTCTTTAGACAAAGAGAGAAGAAGCAATACTTTTTTCTGTTTTACAGAGACATAATTGATAGGAATTATATTAAAAATTGGTTAAATAAAAATGAAATCTTAAAGGTCAGAATTCAGTTCTGGAAAGATTTTATTTTAAAATTACGTTTCTCATGATTGGAAAATTATTTTTAAAAATGGGTTACAGAATTACTTTGGCTAGAAAAATATAAACCCTTTCATTTGAAGTTTTGTAATTTTGCATCATAATGATACAGAAGAATAATTAAAAAGATAGTATTTAAATTTAATAATGAAATATTTCACAGCAATGTAAGTTGTGTATATAGATAAGGACAGATTTATTTTCCTTGGTATTCCTTGTCTGGGAAATTGACCTGATTTTGCAGAATTCCTTCATTTCAAGAGAACTGCATAACCTGCCTGAATGTGCCTTGTTAAACTTCCCTTAATGTTTCTAATTAATTTAGACAGCTAGAAAAGACACACAGGAAGGTTCAGAAGAGGCAGCTTTCAGTTCCAGACTAGCACTGTAGCTTTTATAAATTCTGTATTTAGGGTAAACCCAAAGCAAGCTATAAACAGAAAAGGCATACACCTAATAACTAATAATTATCAAACTAATCACTTACAGTGAATAATTTAACTAGCTCTATTGCCAACACATAATGCAACACAGCATAACCTCCTTAATCTGCTTTCCCATTTTATGTAACATTAACAGATCTGAAAGGTTGCTATTCAGAAAAAAAAAAAAAAAAGACCAATGAAATCGCTCATATTAGAACAAAAAGCAGAGAAATCACCTAAAAGTTGCATAATCATTGTTGATAGCTTCCAAATCACTTAGAGCGTAAAGGTTTGTTTTTTCTTCCTAAATCAACAACCAAATCTACTTTTCTGTTTACTAAGCTTGCTGTAAAGTAACATCAGAAATTCAGATAAAACTTCAAGCCCAACAATAAAAACTAACTTAGGTTGTATATGGCAGGAATATGCGGAAATGCAGGTGCTAAGTATTTTTCCTGGAAATCGCTAAATATTTGTTCTGCCTTTTCAAAAGGTATACTATAATAGATTTATAAATTATACTTTATGATAAAATAAAACAATTTTAAAGTATATTAGAAGATTTGGAAAGCCATTTTAGAGTAGTTTAATTTGCTTGATACTTTTCTTCACTTTAACAGACTGACATTTACTTTTTTCTGGTCAGTACTCAATGATGGCAGAGTCAAATGGTGTGCTTCCTATTTCAAGCATAACTTATTGATACAATTTCTCAAAAATTTATTGCATTAAAAATTCCACCTAAAGTTTTACATTAGAAAAATGCAAATAGTTTTTCTCAGCTAAACATTAGCCTCTAGAAAGCCAGTGGAATTTTTAAAGAAAATCACTCTAGACTCTACTTCGTATATACACATACCTAAAAAGGCTAGATTAACATGTAAATAAATAAAATATTATTCAAACAGTTAGAGACTAGGCATCAAGAAACAGCAGCTAACTTTTTTCACAAGCCTCTGGATATTTTTTTTCTGTTATATACGAAATATAGTTTAATGTCCAAACTGTCAATACTAGTTATTCAGTGTCTTACAGTAAATAAAACAACTGCTGAATACACCATTTTCTTCCTTTGATTAACTGACTGGTGACAGTAGTTCAGTTACTTTATTACATATAACTTCTAATTTATTTTCCTTAATGTTAAAGAATTATAATGTTATTAACTTAGTGATGAAGTGTAAAAGAGCAGATTTGTTGTTTGAAAACAACCCCCAAACGCTCCATTAATAAAACATTTAGCTAACACCTTATAGCATTACTAAACTTCACTTTTTCTGTTAACTGGCTTGATTTTGCACCACGAAGCAGAACTCACCATTGCCATTATACAGAATCTGCATAGTTTCAAACTCCAGTGCTGTATACGTTGGATCTAAAACTTCACTGTAGTTTGCCATTTCCATGTCTAGTACTGGTTCCAAGACTCTCATCATCGAACGCAAAACCAGTGAAAAAGCTGCTCAAATGCACAACCTTCCCATTCTGTTTCGCAGTGATTGATAATCCAAAGTTAACTATAACTATGTGTCACTTACGTGCTGGAATGGGAGGAGCTGGAAAACTGCTTCTGCATGCTATATTCTACCTGGTGTTTTTTTTCTTTTATGATACAGTGCAACCCTTCTGATAATCTTGGAGTGCTTTATGGAATAACCTTATCAGGAGTTGTACTGGTTCCAGTTCTTGAGTGAACCCAAAGACATGCAGGAAGCTTCCTATCTCCTATGCCCTGCTACACATTTTGTTTTCAATGTGCCATATAAATGGTCCTAAACAAAGCACTCTGGTTGTTCTATGTGGAGAGACTGTAGGTTCACATGCCATTTGCTCTCCCTCTTCAGAACAATAAAGAAGTGTGATACAATTCTGGGCTATCTTCATACCCAAAACATCTATCATCATATTTTTTTACAACTGTTAGTGTGTTTAACAGCAGTAACGAGCTGCCTGTGTAGGCACACTTAACCAAGACCTCAAGCAACACGGGCTCTGCAGCAAGGCCAGTCTATAGATCCCCTCCATAACACACTGTGTTGCTGTGATGGCTCCAGGCAGTGGACGTTGCACATTCTCAGAAGGTGGCTTCCAGCTCCAACCCTTCTTCATACAAGATGTGGTGGCAGCATGTTGTTTTCAAGCACCATTCAGATCATTCACCTTCTCCAAAAAGAAGAATCTCTGCATAGGTCTACTGCTCGCCAGTTGGTACACATGGCATGCACAAACCCAGTTAAAAACCCACCTGCAAAGCTGCTTGAATCTGTACAAAAGATAGCTGAATTTCGCTTGCTAAGCAGGTGCTTTTAGATGTTGGATAGCAGAATTTCCAATGTTATTACTTCTCAATAAATTCTTTATAGAAAACTACCCTTTACACTGCTGAACAACAGATTAATTAATTAAAGTTTACAGATATAGGACAACTGCCCAGTTTATGTTTAACTAACAGGAGCCAGAAACTATACACACAGCATTGAAATGCTTATTGGAATGGAAAGAGTGGCTGCCATTGCTGCTCAGTAAAAGTAGCTGTAAAATGGCACCATAAAACAACTACTTGATTAAAACAAAAAACAAACAAACAAACAAAAAAAAGCAAAGCAATTGATGACAGACAAGTTACCAATGTAGAAGGAAAATTTACAGGAAAAGACGTAGAAAAAAAGCCTTTCAAAATTCTTCCTGCTAATTTCGAAGTCCCCAGGGTTAGCTGAGAGGCACAAATCCTGTCCCCTTGCAGACACACAGATGCAATCTCAGGCCAGTTCGCCTCCTGACTCCAGCTGAGTCCAGTGACATAATTATGGTAACAGGATTCTTGTATAAGTCACAGAGAGCTATCCCCAAACCGAAGAGCATTTACAATCATGTTATCGCTTGCACAAATTCTCTGCAGATTTTGGAGGGTCTCCACAGGGGCTGTCCTTTTCAACCTACTGCTATTCCTTTTCCTTTAAACCACACATCCATTATTATATTATCAAAAAACTGCAAAAGTTGCTACTTAAAAAAGGGCAAAGCTATAATGTTCTGCCTTCATATGAATATCACAGTTATTAATAACCAATGTAACTACAAATATTTCCTATACACTACAGAAGACAAATAAAATTAAGTTTACAACTGAAATGTTAGAATATTTCATGCCTACAATCGTGGAAGAAATTCTACTCAGAAAGTATCATTTCACAGTACTGAAAGCCTACAAAGTTTCACTGTCTTTAACGATAGCTAGTATTTATTTGTTTTTCTTAAAGAAGCATATTAAATCAAGATTGATGAAAAGCTATTTACTGACAGCCCATATTTGTTTAGGAAATCGCATTAGTTTCATCATGAGATGGAATAATTTTATACTACACAATGGCTTAGTCTGAAGTTTCTTCAGTAGCAGAATTTGTTGTATTGGCTAGAACAACTTGTTGTATTTGTATAGTATTTGCTACAAAACTAGTTACTAGTTACATGACAAATGATTCACTGCATTAAATATGGTACTTAAAATAATATATAAAGGTTTATATGTTAACCAGCATTATCTTTTGTTCCTTAGTACATACATTTTGATAAGATTTTCTATAAATCATCTCTGGCTTTTTCATACCAAAATTGCATGCTGCACAAATACAAACATATCTAAGACTAGCTGAGTTCTATTTTAAAACTCCAGTCCCAAAAACATTCTGGCATCTGAGTAAATTTAAAATAAAAGAATGAACGTAACATGGAAGATATCATATATGACATGATCAAATCCTGCTATTCCCTCCGCTGTTAGCAGAACATCTTCAGTGCTGCCAAAACAAGTCCCTCAGTGACTGCTAAAGAGAGGGAATGAATTGAACCTTCATACTTCTGTCATATAAAAACTCATTTCAATTGATTTTTTAATATGGAAAAATGTACATTACAGGAAAGGTGTTCTTTATATTATTTTTTTCCTGTTTTGCTAAGGAAACTTCTTACAGTCAACTCTTGCATTTGTAAAAATCTGCTTTCTGGGGGATTTTTGGCATCATGAAGTAAATCATGAACAATTAATGTATACTAGATGGCTACTGTAAAATGTTAATATGCTTTCTTTCTGCCTTAGGTGGATCAAAATGCAGTCCTGGAATTAGAGCAGTTGAGGAAAGAAGCTAATGATGAACAGGTTCTATGTCAGTCCAAGCTTTATAATGTACACGAGTATTCAGACCCCCACACAGAGATTTCTTTTCATATTGGACACCGGCACTGTTTTTCAAATTCTGAATGACCTTGCAGCTTGTTGTATGAGGTGTTCTTTCAAATTCTAAGTCAAGTCATCTACTACTGACAGCGAAGAAATATTATCCTTTGGTAAGCAGAAGTTTTTAAATTGTATAATTAGTCAAACTGTGAAACACTCCTTTGAGATAAATGATAGTGTAAACTTGAGTGAGAAATGATTTTTCAAAATAAATTTTGCAGTAATTGTGAAGAAAGCTACACAATAATGGGTTTCTTCATGTGGTTTTGTTGGGTTTTTTCTTTAAATCTGATGACCTTAAAATCACATACAGAAAGCATTCATATCTTATCTTTAAGACTATTAACTCTGTTCATTGTTCAGCTCCCCATATTAAATGTAATCATTCCTTCTGATTGTGGTATAAAAGAGAACACAAGCTAATAAAATCAAGGTTATTTCCATAAAAGGCTTCCTGAAAACAAAAACAAATCTCAAACTACTGTTACTACTGAAAACAGTTTTGGTTTCTTTTTTTTTTTTAAATAAGTAGCAATATGTCCTTTTATCGTTCCAGCTTAGTAAGAAATGTAGATCCCCAGAAGAAAGTCTTAATTTAAAGGGTTTTTTTTCTTGTTTGAGAAAATCTCCTTACTATCACAAACTCAGACAAAGATCTCCAAGTTAGAGAGTGTATTTGCCAAAAGCTTGCTACCCAGGAAACGGTACGCAAACTTCCGCACGCCAGCGAGGAATCTCATCTTTGGCTTACAAAGACACACGCCCATTAATACCAGAGACTGTGTGTCCCTCTTTTGTAACACACCCTCAGCAGCAGGCAGAACACTGCCAGTCATGGTCACATCATCTTTGCTGCCACGCACCCCCATGTATTTCATAAATGGTCCATGAGTAATGACCAGGAAATGTTTACTTGTATTCTAAAACATATAGAATTATGACGTTTGACATGAAAAGATTTGTAACACTGTAGTATTTATTTGATAGAGATCACTGGCTTTTTTTTTTTTTAATCAAAATGTTAGACTTGGACAAGGTCTAAAAATTAGTGATAAAATCTAAATGTTTATTACTGAACTTTTTAGACTTCTTGGAAAATAAACAGCCTTTTGTGCTAAAGACCTAAATACTGCAATGGAAACATGGCTACAGTCCTCTACAACTCTAAAACATTACGGCAAGTCTCTTAACATTGTCATGCCCCCTTTGCCCCCCCAAAAAAGGTTCAGAGCCAAACAAGGACAAAATTGCCTTTGAGCTGGTTAATGTTAAAGGATTTTTCAGAACAATTTGTGGATCACAAGACAGCACAACAACTGCTTCCAGTAAGATGATCAAAGGCACCATCTCATATGCACTTCTCAAACCCAGCATTAACCATCAGCTTTACCGAGTGAAATTATGGCACTTAGATGCTTCTGTGCCTTTTCATTTTGCATCTTCCTTTTGACTTTGACCTAAAAATATAGTGGTTAAATAAAACACTAGAAAAGTTGTTAACGCAACCAGAATTGAATAACAGGTTTTCACGGCACACTTATTAGGCAAGGTGGTAAGTTTAGCTGCAACAAATCATGCCAGGTGAAACATAAGTACAAATCTTTGTGGGAAATCTAGGCTAAGCCTGTTTCCATTACACTCATTTTTAGACACTTAGACCACCCCGGGCATTCTATAAAAATGAGATTCTTGCACATATTGAATCTGCCTCTTTTTCATTTGAATTGGTGATTCACTATGTTGAGTTCCACTGTATCATACAGCAAAAATACATAGCTTTCTTTTATAAGTTACGATAAGAGTTGTTTTTTCTTTTTTTCATTTTGGCGTAACAGGGAACAGACCGTTATTGTGAGGTCTGAATTGTCTTTATATTTATACTTTTGGCCTTCATAAAGTATCCGTCTTTCCGAACATCCAGCTACAACTTCAACAGCCATAAATATGAATGAACACAGAAAACAAAGAACATGCCTGGCTTCTGACTTGTCAAACACTCTGGACCCACCCTATTTAGCACGTTTTTCAAGATGGAAATAATCCCAAAATAGTTATGAAGTTGTCAACGAGCAGTCTACATCAGAGTTTCAAAGTAAGAGACTTAATACTCCAAATTCTGTGAAGTGCAATTTACTATTTTAATCTCACATCCACTAAGGTCTTTGCCCTGTCTGTAACTTGAGGGGAAATATCAAAGGAATATAAAAGCTCTAAAATATTTTGAGACTGAAGAATAGTTGCTGCAGGATAATTTTGAAGATAATTTACACTGGCTGAAGATATAGCCCACTTTCAGATCCTCCCTCCCTATTCCAAATATCATTCTCTGCAGCTTATTCTAAAAGGATAAATGATTTATTCACTTTATATACCACATTGTCATTGAGGGGATATGCTGCCAGCATAGCAACAGTAATATAGTGGTGTCATATGCAAAGGGAAGATGTTACATCCACTACTTGAGTTCAAGGTAAACAAACCTATCTGGTTTATCTGATTTTATCACTTACACATGCGCACATGCATCAGTGAGTGCCTTGGGTAGCATCTCACAAAGTACAAGACACATTCCAGTCTGCAAACCCTTAGCTGCACTCTCTCTAACAGAAAGGTGTGTTTTGAGGCTGATTCTCATATTCACTGCATTCAACTACAACCTGCACAAATCAAAATTATTAAGATATCTTATGCATTTTCCAGATGTCCTTTGCTACTTTCTGTCAGCGATTTAGTGAAACCAGTGGTGCATATGTGGTGGTCCTGTAGCTGCACTCTCCAGCCCTTGATTACCTACCAGATTCTGGAAGATTTTTGCTATTGTTATTATTTCACTTCTTTACTATTCTCATGTTTCAGTGAATTTCTTCAACTAAGGAGAGCTGGATTACACCTATAATAACCTTGTGTCAGCAGCTAATAACTTTAAAACTTTCCTCTGAGATTTCTCTGCCTTCAGTTTAGCATAGGACAGCCTTTCACCAAATAACACCACTGCTGAAGAGTACGAAATAGTTCAGGAAAAGCCACATCATAGCCAAGATGTCATACATGGCCCACTGCATATAGCCCACCACAAAATGTCAACTAGTAGCTGTGCGACTGCGCTGATGGAGAGCTGCGTGTCTGGGTGATGGAGGAGGCAAGGCCATAATGGTGTTTGTTGAAGAAGCATGTTTCTAAGGGAATATCAAGAGGGATAGCTGATGGCGGAATGGAAGCCTGATGACAGTCAGTCAAAAAGAAGGCTGAGGGGCAACCTCATTGCTCTCTGCAGCTTCCTGAGGAGGGGAAGTGGAGAGGGAGGTGCTGAGCTCTTCTCCCTAAGGGAGGTGCTGAGCTCTTCTCCCTAGTATCCAGTGACAGGATGTGCAGGAATTGTTCAAAGCTGCTCCAGGGGAGGTTTAGACTGGACATTAGGAAGAATTTCAGAATTTCTTTACTGACAGGATGCTCCAACACTGGAACAGGCTTCCTAGACAGGTGGTCAATGCCCCAGGCCTGTCAGTGTTTGAGAGGACAGTTGGACAATGCCCTTAACACATACTTTAACTTTTGATCAGCCCTAAATTGGTCAGGCAGTTGGACTAGATGATTGTTGTAGGTCCCTTCCAACTGAAACAGTCTAGTCTAGTCTAGTCTAGTCCAGTCTATTCAGTCAGAACACAGTATGCCAGGTACAGGGGTTAGGAGGTAAAGACTGAGGACACAAGAGTAGTCATATTCCTTTATCTAGCTATTCCAGGAGGCTGCCCACAGTAGACTGCAACATATGCAGATATCAAACGTTATGCAGATTTAAAATCTTGGTTTATACATACATACATATAAGTATGTGTATATGTATAGATATACACACAGGAATTTATTCTCAGTGTTTTTGTGACAGCTGGATTTGCCTCCTGAATTATCATTGATTATACCTACAAAAGTGGATTTGACAGGGGGAAGCTCTCCTTCCTACAAACTGTATCCTAGTAATTCTTGACATTGTATTGTCCATGTGCAAATTCTCTCCATAAGCTAGTAGTAAATCTGTATTTTGCAACTTCAATCCATTCCTGTGCTTGCTTTGTGTCCAGATTAACAGTAAATTTGCTAACCCTATCTGTGGTTAGCAGGCACTATTAGAAAATTGTGCATTTTTCCTGGGGAGGAAGGATAAAAAAATAGGATACTTCTGCTTTTTACATAGCAACAGCTAAGGTTTAGTGTTAGGTATGCAAATTACTATTAGGTAGACTTCAGTATTTAATATTTCTATTTGAACTTAATATTCTTTAGTTCATTTTATTCTTGAAAACTCAAATAGCCACGAACTGTTGCCAGTTTAGACAGCTTAAAGGATTTTTTAGCACAGAGTTTTGTGGTGAGATTTGCTGAGTTACAGTTAAATGGCTGGAGTCCCTTGTTAATTATTTGCTTAAATCAGGTAACTTATTATTTTCTGATACACACAGGAAAATTAATCAGAGACTTGTCATGCACAGCAGAATGAAATGAGAAGAAAAAAGGAAAGAGTTCAGGTGTAAGATAAAACCAAACCATCGTGATATTGATAAGCAAGACTGAACACTCTTATTCAGTCATCCCCAGGTGATTAGTATTTTCTTAACAAGCCTCCTTGGCAGGTTTTTATGCAAACTTGCTCATAAGCAATGTTTTATATAGCCAGTTAGATAAATTTTACTTACAATTTATCCACATTTATCTTGAGAAATACCATATACTGAGATTATTTTTCTCACAGATAAACACCCTTGCCTTTGTCATACACAATAAAAGAGTTCAAGAAAAGGTTAACCAGTAAGAAGGCAAGCTTTGTTTGGGAGTTTTTTTCAGCTTGCCCAGAATCTTTTTTTTCTGTGTCATGAATTAATCGCAGCAAGTCTTCTAACTTCTGTATTCTATCCCCTGCTGAATGAGTTATATATTCTACATAATGTTTCAAAACCAACTCAGTACACTTCTGCCCGTGCTAGTGACTATATAACTCTTGGTCCTACGTAAAAGGCTAATTAAATAACTGAATGGTCAGACAAGTCCCATTATTTTCAGTTACTCTGTCTAAAATTAAAATTTTTAACTAGAGTCTAAACTGACTCATCACATTCCTGCAGAAAGAACGTTGTGTCAACACACTTGACTTAACTCTTCCAAGACACTAGCATGGTTATGCTTAGCTTGACAACTTCTCTCATTTTCATTGTTACAAAAATCAGTTAATGAGAAGTTCAGAGCATGTTAAAGCCTACGAGTTTAGACTGAAAGTATGAAAAAGGGACAGAAAATTCAAAATACTGCCCGAATAAAGGAACATAAAGGCATATATTCTGCTTCGACGATATTTTGTATCAGCTCTTTAAAGTATCAAAATTACTCGATTGTATGCATCAAATACATATGAAGATTTTTAGAACAACTCATCTCCCGGGGAGGCATGCATGTAAAATACCCTGATTTTCAAAAGGATGCTTTTCTGTCTGAAAACAATACTATATTATGGGATGGAGTACTGCTGAAAATATAGCTCATAAAGCATATCAAAACCAACAATCCAAAGCTGCTAAAAATACTAAATTGGACCATTGCACTAGGTCATAAACCAAGAAATTTCACATTAAAATTATTACATTATTTTCCTTAAGAGAACAGTCATTCTTGGTTTCAGCAAACATGAAATGACAACAGTATCTCCTTGAAAATACAAACAACAGGGCTGTCCTAAGAATCAGAGTGGCCCTAGACAGTTGATATCTTTATGGGCAGAGGCATCTGCATTGTAAGCGCAGCAAATTCAGACCCCAGTGCACATAAAACAGTCATGTGGAAAAGGACCTTAAGTCTATTCTTTGCTGTACACATACAGATCCACTCTGCAATTGGCCAGTGGTTCTCTCTTTAATTTTAACACATGCTAGGTGTGTTCCCAGGTAGGAATAAAACATTAACTACTGTGACTTCCAAGAAATACAGTTATATCTGCTCCCAACAAATTTTTAACAGTGATTTTAATAAGACCAAAATCAGTAAATGTCCCTTTTAAAAGCTGATGATAAATACTAGAAAAATAAGGTGGGCTGCATCTCTCTGATTAATAAAGCCTGAACATTGATCAAGCTGAGCAGGAAAAAATTCACTGGAATGGAAACTATGAAAGAAGCAGTCCTGCAAAGTTGTGTTTAGTCTCTATCTTAAGAGCGGGTAAGTGGAAACTTCGTGAAATGGTCATAAGCACAGTTATGAGTAAAACACAATGCAAATCATCAAGATACAATCTGAAAAGTTATGTGCAGCTGCAATAATGTAAGTTACATGATCAGGTCTACCTTAAATATTACAGATAACAGTCATGTCTGGATGGGTTTTCTGGATATCAACAATATTCATGTGGCCATATTCCTTATTTTTAATGTATTCATGTAGGTAGGCTCCATCATTTTACCTGAGAACCTTGCAGTCAGTAACATTATCTCCATATCTGTGAGCGAGGGACAAACTATAATCCCCTTTTTATGAATACAGAACTGAGGCAAAGGACAACTAACGATAGTGTTTATGACACTTGAGTCCACGTGTCTACAATATAGTCATCTACATGTATACTAGATGCCTGACTCTCGCTTCCAATACAATGATCGGAAACAGGCACATCTAAACAGATTCATCGAACCTATCTTTAACAGTAGCTTGAATTGAATCACCTCTCTGAACACCCATTTCTTCCCACTGGTTGCCTAACCAAAGTGCTCATACAAATGCAATAGAGGTGAATCTACGCAAATGACTCCCCAAAATCTAAGAGAGCTGAAGGTGGAAACCCTGGATGGAGACCCACCTCCTGCGCTATCCACTTAAGCACTTTCTCAAAACTGAAAGTATATCATATAGCCCACCTGCTACAGGTTATGAATGCCAGAAAAAAAAATCCTTTATCAAATTTTAAAACAAATTCAAAATATTGTTATACTCCTAGTTCACATAATGAATGGTTGATCCAACTTGAGGTACATTTCAGAGGGCCTGAGCTTCAGGAAGAGTCAGCCAACTTAAAAAGAATGGCCATGTGTCCGGTCACAAAATGATGGACACTATATCAAGTGAGGATTAACAGAATCAGTCCCAGGTATCTCTGTGTTTGACTAAAATGGACATATATGTAATATAATCCAAAAATAAGCTAGGTGAAGAACATTCCTCATAACAAGAAAGCAACAAAGCAAATGTTAGGTTACCATTCCTAAACATGGGACAGCTGTCCTGCATGGTCTTGCCTGCAGTCCTGATTTGTGAATGTGTACCCAAAATTCCTTTGACAGGAGGACAGGCCTCTATAAATTCCTTTGGAAGGTACACCAAGCACACAGGCTCAGAGCCTAGCCGATACCTCCTCTGGCCTGGGGAACCTGAAAGACAAGGCATGCAGAGAACACAGGTCACTTCCCCACCTTGCTGAGACACTACTCAGGTGCATCTCTTGGGGCTAGGACTGTGATGCACTTACCCCACGGAGTAGATACAGCCACAGGAACAGCTTTCCACTTGAAGTTAAGCTGCCTTATCAAAGCTACACTCTACATCCAAAAAAAAAAAAAAAAAGGGAGAAATCACAACTAATCTGTTAAATTTATCTCAGGAGACACACAAAAATTGTTGCACTCCAAGGTTTTGGTGATTTTTCAAAAAAATGCAGTAAAGGTATAAGACTTTTCATCTGATTAAGGAGAAAAAGCAGCTGTAAACTGTACTCTCTACTGATTAAATGCCCTGACAACAGCTAAAATTGATTCATCTTCCAGATAACAGTGCTTTAATTAGACACGTGAGAAAATATCTAACATGATCGTCCACTTTTGATCAGTAAGTTCTGTAAATACATCAGCATTTAAAGCGCATTAGTATTTGAATACCCTTAGCTGATTTGGGAGAATGCAAAAGTAACTTCCTCTGAAAACTGAAGTCTTTCAACTTCCAAAACCAAGTGAAATCTCAGTAGAAAAGAATGTCCTAATCAGAAAGAACTGCAAAACAAATTTGTTTAGGATTCAGGAAGGCTGAGTCAGTAGCAGTGGTGTGCAAGGAAACAAAGATGACTTCACTTAGACAGGTGATGAAAAGGTCACTACTGGGTGTATCCTACCCATTTATGTTAAGGTTGTATTACAAATACAACAAATAAGTGATCTGAAAACTTTCAGAATCTGCAGGTGAGTGCAAAAAAAATAGGCATAAAAGGATTTTCTTTTTAGGTGATGTAAGGTCTGCAGTTGGAGGCACTGTTGTAGTAGACAGGCTGTTATACCTACCAACAACAACCCCATCGTGGCACCAAAGAGAATATCAACATTGGGTGTTTGAAGTGGACCTCCTGGTTGGTCTAATAAAGATGAGACTTCTTGCTAAAACTTGGCCTTGCCTGGGCATTTGAATAAGTAAAAATGAAAAGGGAAAGGGAAAGGGAAAGGGAAAGGGAAAGGGAAAGGGAAAGGGAAAGGGAAAGGAAAAGGGAAAGGGAAAGGGAAAGGGAAAGGGAAAGG
>VZSZ01007560.1:375731-395559 GCA_013398815.1 Ibidorhyncha struthersii
AAAGGAAAAGGAAAAGGAAAAGGAAAAGGAAAAGGAAAAGGAAAAGGAAAAGGAAAAGGAAAAGGAAAAGGAAAAGGAAAAGGAAAAGGAAAAGGAGAAACTTGAGCGAAAATCTTGAAAAAGAAAATTTAAAAAATACTAATGTCTCGATTTTATTTCCTGGAGGGGATCTGAATATAAAATTTAGTCAAGAAGATATACAGGATGTGACATAAAAGGTTTGGCCTTTGTATGATAACTAATAATCAGTTTTATGAGTCTAAAAGGAGGAACTATATGAAATACCACTATGGACATGAGGAATCCTGAATACTGTCTTAATCCTTAATTTCAAGGAGATCATTGAGTTCAACTTTCTTCTCAGTGCAGTCAGGCCAGGTTGCTAAGGGCTTTATCCAGTCATATCTTGAAATACTCGAAGAATGCAGACTGACCAACCTCTCTGGGCACCTTGTTCCTCTGCTGGACCTGGTCCTCCCTGGTCCTCAGGGGAGGAATTCTCCTTACATCCACCCTGAAATTGTCCTATTTCAACTTATGTCCATAGCCTCTGTCCTCCCACCTGCACCACAGTGAAAAGGCTCCACCTTTTCACAAACTGCCTTGAGGTACCAGAGCCTGTTGTGAGGCCCCCTCCCCCAAAGGCATCTCATTTCCAGGCTGAAACAGCTCTGGTCTATTAGTTTCTCCTCAACGGGGCAGGTGTTCCAGCCCCTGACCATCTTGGTGGCCCTCCACTGAACTTCCTCCAGTTTATCCATGTCTTTCCTGGAAGAAAGAAGGGGGCAGGGGGAGGGCAAAACTGGATGCACCGTTTTAGATGCCATCTAACAAGTGCTGAGTAAAAGGGAATAATCACTTTCCTTGATCCTGCTAATACAGTCTGGGATGCTGTTGGCCCTCTGTTCCCGGGACACACTGCTGGCTCATGCTCTGCTTGCTGTCTATCAAGACCCCTTGGTTCTTCTCAGCAGAGCTTCTCTCCAGCTAGTCCCCTAAATCGTTCCCCAATTTTCAACCAGTTTCTCCGTTCTCAGTTGATTTTTTATTCTCTAAGAATCACAATACCTTTCTGGCCTCCCCTGGCTAAATTACTACAGCATTCCATATTTTTTAGATGTATACATAAATTAAGTTACCATGATAGACCTGGTTTGACTTAGCTGTCTCAAACACTTTTCTTTAAAATACTGCCATATCTGTTCACTTAGCCAGAACAAGAAGTCAGCCAGTCGCTTCCACCAGTACTTCTGGACACATTTTGTAGAGCCAGCAGAACTCATCTACACCTCCTGCTATCTGTCATTCATCCGACAGTGCATTTGTGCTTCCATCTGCACGAGGCGGGGGGGAGTTAAAAGCTGCCATTACAGCTAGAATTAAGGTGCACTAATGGCTTGCCAGGCATGTTCAGGGCATGAGAATGTAGATTTTAGAGTAGGAGACTAAAAGTAGTTGGTTTGCCCATCTCAGGGAAGTGAAAAGTGAGAGAGTATTCCACAAATAAATCATGCACATTAACATCATAGGCGGGAAAAATTATTTAGACAATAAAACAATACTGCCATAAGAACAAAGGCACAAATTTGAGACTGGCAAGTGGAAAGCTTCTAAACATGGCAGGGTTATGGCACTGTAACAAACCTCCATTTAGGTAGGAGAGGCGAGGAATCTAACTGGTATTAAGACATGGAGAGAAATTTATGAAAGGTATTACATGGGTTGGTGACATCAGCCAAGTTGATGACTCATGAGATCTCTTCTAGTCTTATGTTGCTCAACATTTGCATGATGAATATTTTTTTTAAAGTGGTCAGTGAACAATATCAAGTGCGTTATTCTAATTATGAATTAAACAAATATAAATGACCGAAAGTTAACCTTAGTGTGATAAGCAATTAACAGAATTATGCTGTGACTTCAGCTGATACATAATTAACAACTGCTGCAAATGATGTTATCCACCTAATTTGCCCAGATTGGAGTAGCATTACTCTTAGGCATGTTTAGCAAGTCCGGCGTTAATGTGCACTTGAGTGAAGAGCTCTTTACTGACGTGTTCAAATTCACAAAGCTGTTATTAGAATTGCAAATAAGATACACACCAGCATCATTTCCTCTGCCCATCATTTTCTCTCCTTTGCAACTATCCTTGACAGAAAATCAAATTGTAACAAGTTCAAAGGATGTTTGCACAAATTGAGCAAAAGTGGTGTTATATAATTAAACGGGGAAAATGTGAAAAACATCATCCTGATGATCAAGTGGGACTGAATTCAAAACACGTGAGTTGCCGTTGAGTAGGAAGGAACAAGAATCATGGAGTTCACTGTGGGACAGAGGGAAATGTTCACAATAGAATTCACTTAAGAAAGTGGAAAGGGGAAAAATATTTTTTGAAGTGTTGTATATTTAAGGCCCAGAACTGAAGAATATCTGATCATTCAAAGTCTAATGAAATCAGTAGAAAAAATCACCAGCTTTCAAGGACTGGGTCTTCAAGGTCAATACATGTTGGAGTTGCGAAGTCCTTAATTAGCTGATTAAAGCATACCAAATAAAAAAAAAAGGAAGAAGAAACCAGTGGTTCACAGGTCTTCTGTTCATCCTCCACAGAAGGATATTGAAAAATCTGGACAACTGGAGAAAGTAATGATATGATGAGGGAGCAATTGCCTGATAAGGAGCACACACAGCCTTGGGTGAACAACGTAATGGTATCATTTAGTAAAAATCTTTACTAAATGCATAGTAATGTGTGCATATCTTCCACCAACCTACCACCCATTTCTCTTATTTCATAGGTATTTATGTAGCTTTCGAACCACACGATCTTTCCAACAGCTGCGTCTCCAAATGGTCATCATTTTCTGAGAGAGCAGCACGTCAAAATAGGACAGTTGATGACAGAGTCCCTAGCAAGCAAAGAGGTTAGTGAAGCATGCAGCAAAATTTTACTTACATTCAAAAAAGAAAACAACACAGCACAGAAGCTTCAGTTCTCGATATACAGATGAGGGAAGGCTGATTTCCTAGGCTGTGTTTCCATCCTCACCTCTAGGTAATACCTGCAGCCAGTAAGAGTAAAATAAATGCTAAGCTACCTGCAATGCAAACCGACTATGCTCCTACAGAAAATTCTTATTTGGATTATAAAGGTTGAGAATACAGTGCTTTCACTCAAGGTACAAAGGCATTTCTGAAGATTAAAGAAACTTCAAGAAAATGCTTAAGTCATCAGACAATGTTGATGCCAGATTTCCTTCCACTTGTAGAATAAAAAAGCATAGAATTTATACAATGTCTTGAAATACTATCCAGAAGGATTACATATAGGGAATAAAAGACAAAATGGTTTTTAAGACTGCAGAACTGTTGACATAGAAGTGTATGAATAAAAGATTCCCTGCTCTTTGGATTACTCTAGTATTTAGGTACTGGGTAAACTACACAGTAAAACAGGATTTGTAGTTGAAAAGCCTGAAAGAAAAATAAGTTTAATTTGACTATGTGGAGAGGTTTTCAAGAAGGATGAAGGCATGAAGGAAACAAAGGGATATTTTGTAGTAACCTTGAGAACTACTTTACAACACTTGCAGCCTCGCTGACTTTTCTTGGGTGAACTGCACTTTGAAATGCTAAGCTTTAGCTGGGCTGTCACTATCTTTTATTTTGTTTTATGTATATTTATGCCAATGCTACCTATTAATTCCAATCATTCTTATATATGTGTAGTCTGTACATTTACAAGCAATTCTTAAACACAAATAAAATATATCCTGGCCACTCATAAAGTTCTGAAAGACAATTTTTTTTTCTGCATCCCAAATGTAACTCCATGCTATTAAGATCCAAATAAGAGCATGTCATTTTTAGGTCCTCTTATTAATAAAAAATAAATATATCCACTGGCTTCAGCTAAGACAGCATTCTTTGCTTTGCTTTTTACATTACTAGAAACCTTATGGGTCATAGATTGTTCTTTCCCTTGGAAGAAAGTGACAACACAGAAAATCACTTCTAGACACCAGGGATGAAACTAGCTCCCCTTACTTAGATACAACAGGACTTTAGTCAAGAACAGAGATTCTTAGAGTCTAAATTGTAGGTCTGCTGAGGCACTACATTCTTTATTGATCCTGTAAACTGCTGTGCATGCAAAATAGCCAGCAGTAAAATTATTAGCCCATCAGTACTTGCTGTCCTCAGAAGTGATACTGCTACACCAGTACACCAGATTGATTCTGGCAATGTCAGAAATGAGACTGTTTTATTTAATACTTAAATATATATAAAATTAATTCTTATCTGCATATTTTCACAGGTAGACCCTGCATCAGAAACATACCATTTGTCTAATTGTGGAGGAAAAAAGCACTACTTGTAATGACACAGCCTCTCCCACTGGGGCCACTATAAAGGCATATAAAAATCATCAGGTGTACTAAAGTGAGGATGAAGCCTAGAAATGGATCTGTTCTTCAAGTCCCTCTGTGCCTCTCTCCCTACCCTCGCTTATCTATGCAAGGTAAATTAGTCTCTCCATCATCCATGATGAGGAAAAGTTGGAATCTCTATGGGAAACACACACTTTTTTATATACCTCTTTTAGTTCTACATTTTCAGAACTCCCTTACACACCTAATCCTATAGCCATTAGTAGGGCAATAAAATGACATAAAACGAGCAAAGAGCAATAAAGCAATCATATCGCAGCATGTTTATTTAGTCGTGGTCCTTAATGACGGAGACCTTCGTACCCACTGATACCTGGAGCTGCTACTAATTCTCCTCTGTCACAAATCCCTTGTTATCATTACTCTCAGACATGCCCAATGTTTTAAAGCCTGCTTCACATAAACCATGCAAAAAAGAAAAAAAGACAAAACTCACAGATAGAAAGATTAGGTTGGGGGGGGTGGGGGGGCGGGGAGGAAGCTTTGCAAATTCAGTCCACATCCATTTTCTTTTAGAGCAATACTGAAAGAGTTGAGTCAGGGCGGCAGGATGGTGGAAGAAGTGGACATAAGGTCTGCCTCACCAGACAGGTACCGGCTGCACTTCTGCTGCCCACGTTCTGACCTGGCTGGATGTGAATTAAATGCAATGCAAAATTTGCATAGCTGCACTGCGGTTGTGTTAAAATGTGTTAATGTGTGCCTTAGCCTTTGAGTGTACTGTCCAAATTAGGTGCGTTAAATGGCTGAAACATGGGAGATTGGCAGCTGTTGTTATTAGACTGTAGACATATCCTTAGTGGTAAGAAAGGTATTTAAAATCTAACTATGTACTTGTGAATCTGATGGCAAATCAGACTTTCTTCTCCTCAAAATACTTGACAAGCAGTCAAATTTAAGCTGTACTAACTATAGCATATTGCGATTATTTTTACAATGATTTCTATGTCTATCTAAAATCCGTTCCTTTAAAATACCACATCTTTTCAATTTAAAGAGCTATAGTTATCTATTGAGTATTTAAGTAGAGTTTCCCCTGTCTTTACTTCACCATTTATATTACTTTCTAACAAGCTTTAAGAAACATAATTCCCATAAGGGGACACTGATAATCTAAGCTGACTTCTGAATAACACAAGAAAGTACATCCCGTTATTCCTAATGGGGACCAAGAAAATGTGGTTGTCCTTCAGAAGAACCCATTTCGATTTAAAAATGCCCAATAACAATCTACCAAAAAAAATCTAGGGACCAATCACAGCACAGTGATTGGTCACAGCCACAATTACAGTTCACAGCCAAAATACAGTAACTTACTTCCAGTTTGGATATTTCTAGTTTCACCTTTTGACCATCCCTGGTTGTTTGTTTGTTTTTTTTCCAATTTTAAAAAATAATCAATTTTTTTTTTAGGGTTGCCTCCTTATATCATGTAAAATGTCGGCAGAGTCACTTTTCTTTCACCTCACCCATGTAGCATGTATGTTCCAGTCTTTCCTTCCGAGCATTTTTCTCTCTTCTTTCCCTTTCCCACTTGCTCCTTTTCAGTCAATCTCTTCCCTCTTTGATTTTTTCATTTTGTTTAATTAATTCCTTACATACAAAAATTACTTCAAAATAATTAAAAAATATATATATCATGAAGCCAACATGGCTTTAGACTACTATTGAAATTAGAGAAATTTTTCCACAGAATGATTTTTTGGGATCAAAAAATCGTAATATTTCTGAACCTGGAAGAGGCCACTGTTGGATTTCTTATTACATTGTACTAAAATGTCAGCGGATGCCTGGTTGTGTAGTTATGCATTTCCCATGACAATTTGAACAGGACTGGTCTTTGAATACTTCCTTTTTAGTCTGAAAAGAAGATCTGGATTTTTTTTTTTTAAATAATGGGGGGGGGGGTTAAACTGCATTTCCCCTGCTATATGATAGACCTATTGCATTGCTTGTTCTTCTCTTGCCCTCTCCATCTTCTCTAGACTTTTCCAGAGATACTCTCTCTTTAGGTTAGCCTTTTCTCAGAGAGATTGTTTCTACTACAGATTTCAGCAGTGGTTTATTCCTGTCCTGTGAGCTCTGGGAAACTGTCCTCTTTCAAACTGGGATGAGCTGCACAAATGTGGAAGCCCAGTCATTAACTAGCAATTGTTAAGAACAAATAAATTACGTGACCCAGATAACGTGATATGTTGCATTAATATTGTAACCAAAACATACAGCAGGTTGTGTTTGCACAAGCAAGTGTGCACAATACATTGAAAATGCATACAGCTTAGCAACATTTGTCAAATAGTATGATCTAAATAGAAAAGTTGGTCAAAAACTACTTCGAGGAAAAAAATCCCCTTTTGATTTGAATTTTCAAGTATCCAAACAGTATGCTATTGTGCAAAAAATGGCTTGCTGAAATAAAAACACAATAAAAAAGAGCTATGTGTTGAATTATTTCATTGAACTAGGATCAAAAGTAAAGCACTGTGATAAATCACATCATTTTGCTTAAAAGCAGGGGAGAACAAAACATGGACAGATAGAGGGAAAAAAAAGAAGAAAATAATGGAAGAAAACCAAAACAAAACAGTGCCCCTTTCAGGATGATTGAATTTTGTTTAATCCATATTTTACTCTCTGCTACATAATTTTACACTCTTGACAAAGTGTCAGGCAACTGGAAGAGAGTTGGAAAAACATATGCAGCTTTTTGTCAACTTTATGCCTCCCTAAATTTAGAAGACTTTTCTCAATAAAGAAACTAAAAATAAATCAGGAAACAGTGTCAGTAATGGAGTCTGAATTATCCAGCAATAAACAACCTGGAAATATTTTTAATATATTTAAATAGAACTTTCATAACATAAATAGTGGCAACGAGACTTGACTTGCAATGAAAAAAAAGTGATTTGTAGCTGACTTACACAGATGACCTTTTAAAAAAAAAATTACACTGCCTATATATACTGTGGCTTGTTTACTTACATGTTTAAACTATTGTAAGAACTCAGAGTTAAAATGTGGCCAACATGTACTTTACGTAATCTTAATAGCAAAAGCTGGCACTGAAGTCTTGGATAAGCAAATATATTCACATTAATAGTTACAATTTTAGCTTCTACAATGAAAATCAATGCCAATTTACCTGGATACTGTAAATAAATTAACAAAATATAGAGAAAAATTAATGTCTACACATTCATATTACAATTTAATTTTCATCACACATATATAGTGCACATTTGTTTATATATAGAAATAGAGAAGGTGATGCAGTTTGGCTTAGGGAGAATTTTATGACAGTCATGTTTAAATGCAATACAATGATATTTAAGGAAATGCACTAAGTTAAAAAGTTGTAAAATATGCATTTATATAAATATAACACATTTAAGTCTGGATTTTCTGAAAATAAAACATCCAGAATTCTGTAAACATCAACCATACTAATTCTTTGGTCATTAGAGTGATGTCGTCAGAGAGACCCGACAAGAATGATAACTACTAGGCTTAGCCAAAACTTTGGTTAATATATACAAATTTTCTGACAAAGCATCCACAAAATAATGGCAGCGAAAAATGAAAAAAGAGGAAGCAAGCTGGTTCTCAAAATCAAGAAAATGTTAGCTAATCCAAATATGAAAAATCATTAATCAAAGTTAAAAAAAAGTCCTTTAAAACTTTAGCAAATTAAAAAATTTTCTAACTAGTTCTAACAACAGGTAAAGGCAACACTGAACCTAGGTTCATATTTACATCAATTTCTGCCAATTCTTTACTTCTTCTCTGCGAAATAACAGAGTTATAACAGAGTTGCAGCACAGTGAAGTCCACCTGTCCAGCCAGCCAACAAGATTAATCTTTTTTCTCTTTAGGAACTTGTGACCAGTGAGAAGCAGAATGATCAACCAGCTTTTTTACAACCTCTGGACTAGATTAATCATGTCTCACCTTACAAGTCACTCAAGTCCCTGAAATTTTTCATTCTGTTACCCTTTCATGTCAGTCCTCTTGTTCCTTATCCTTTCCAATGTTATTAGGCTTTTATTTTCCGGTGTTAACGAATATAGACTTTTACCACTCAGTCTGACAAGTTCATCGGTGCAACCATTGCTCGTCAGAGGTATGTAAAAGTAAACGGTATTACTTCTACCAGAAGTGTTAGTAGATTGGTGCTTTATCAAGCCACTGTTCTTGATTTTCCAACATATCTGCATTAAGCTAAACAAATATGATCGCATAATAAACTTCCAATATTTAACTGAATGTAGTCATAAAGTAGACCACTCAGTAACCACATCCACACAGAAAATGCGCAAATTATTATAAAGCAGTGCTACACGTGAAACAATAGCAACATGCACTATCTCCTAGATAGAACCAAGGGACAAAGGACACAATCCCTTTCAATCTTAAAAAACGGTATACCGTTCAGGATACTTCCTTCAAATAAGCCTGTGAGGAAAGCTGTCTAAAAAGCTTAGTAATAAGTAGAATTAGAAAAGGCAAATTTGACTCCAGAAATAGAAGTAAATCTAGAAATAGAAGCTCACATGAGTCTGAGGATGATCTTCAGATGATGGCTTGATGGTGTCTGATAAAAGATAATCAAATTTGAGTCAGACCAAGAAATTTTGCAGTTGTTTTATACCATGAAAAGGAAACTCTGCAATTGTTTTATTCCACACAAAAAATATTTATTAATGTGTTTACAGGCTGCCATTGATTTTAGTTGAAACAGTCTGTTAATTATCGGAACACACGGTATAGAAAACATTGTGCAAAGCAGTAGCTAATCTCTATGCAATTAAATAAAATGATGAGATGAGATGAGATGATCAGATGAGGTGAGACGAAACAAACAGAAATGAGAAGAAACAGTGAGATTACCAGCCTACCAACATTCTTTTAATAGAGAATGTTCTGTCCCCACCAGTTCTAAACACTGAGGGTGATGAACAAAGAGATCTTAGACCTGCTTACAATTCATCTTCTCAACAAAATGTCAGTGGACAAACTGAAATGAGAAGCACACACAAATCACAAACCAGTAGAAGATCAAGTACCCCCATAAAATGAAGCAGCAGAGGGTTTTTGAAAGTAGTCAGGCACCTTAAGATGCAAATATGCACTGTAAGAGAACCCATGGCTCTTGACAATGGCTGGCCTCATCCTGTTGGGAACCAACATGCTGAAAGGCACGATTCTCAACTGAAAGAGTAAAAGAGGGAAGGACAGGATCACAGGCATTCAGAAGAGGCTAAATAAGAGCAGGTATCATGTACAGCGACTTCTCCAAACCAAAGAGGATTCCCTCTTACACACACACACACGTAGCCACAGTATTCACTGTTCCACCATTCTCAATGGGAAAGAGAACCAGAAACCACGACTATTTATGATGGTTTTGATCACCCCGTTCCTTTTGCTTGCAGACGAGATGATGAGTTTACAGACACTGTATAGGATAGGTAGACAGTATTTTACTAGACGTCTACTTGCATCTTTTGATGCATGAACCCCTTTGAAAATTTGACCCCTGCCCTAAGTATTCCCTAGAGAAGTGTGATGATACGAGTTTGTATTTGCTAGACCTTTTTTTTTGTCTTGAGTTCATCAGTTGGCAATCAACTGTAAATGATTAAGGCAATAATAAATGCTAGCAGGCAATTCTTAGAGCTGTTACAGGTGAAAATGAAATCTGTTTTGTAAAAAAATGTCTTGTAAAGTAGAAACATCAACTGGATAACCCGAAAATGCGTTTTTTGTAGTAGACAAATCCTGAAAAAAAAGCCTAAGTTTGTTTTTCTGGGGTTTTTTTCTTCTTCAGGGACATGAATTTCATGGGCACTGTATGCAGCTAAGAAGTCTAAAATAAATACATGACAAATTTCCATTTAAATGGCTCTAAATTAATTGAAATAACTGAAATAATTTTAAATACTTGCGATTATTAACGAAACCCAGTTTTCCCCCAAATTGGTTTCCATGTATCTGAACTGCATGTGACTGTGACTGTACTATCAGACACATTCTGCGATACGAAGACAACACAGCCAGTAGTGATTGAGAAAACACATTATACATAGCACTTAGTTTGCCATGAAATTCTAGATGAGTTAATGATAGATAATGGCTTACAATTCATGTGTGACATTTTAGCAAAGCTCACTGATACAGCAATTCAAGCGCACTGCATCAAGGCTGCACTAAGTATAATCAAATGGGTTTGCAGAAAAATCAGCAGAAATTACAAAACACTTAATAGAAAAGAAAGTGACATACTTAGAAGTCCCATGAACTTCCCATGAACTTAGAAGTCCCGTGGTGTTCAGCTGTTTTAACTCATCTGTTTTATTAGGATTTCCAGCACAGAGTTTGTGGGTAAAAAAACTAAAGTGTCAGTGCTCATTAGTACCCTGCTCCTTACCTAAAGCTATTGAAATAGTTGCAAAAAGCTGTCCAGTATCACTGTGATGGCTGCCATCTTGACTGACACTAAAACAACATGTAAAGGGTATCTTTGCAGACACTCTTTCAACTTTTTCACTGGGTTACCAGGTCCACATCCAATACCTAAGATGTGGATGCACACTAGAGGTACCCTGTGGCAGTAGGTCTGCAGCAACAACAAGCTTTGCAACCTCTTTCAAGAGGCCTTGATGAATATATTGAACAACAGAAGTCCCAGGAATATCTGTTTATCTGGACAAGTCTACATGTGACTTCGTTAGCAATTTCCTTTCATTAGGAAAGCTAACCTTAAACCTAACCCCAGCCCTACCCTTTTTTTCTATCTATTAAACAATCATTAATCCAGGAAAAATCCATCCATCTTAACCCATGTAGCTCTGTTTCATTAAGTGCCTTTTTGAGGAAATTTGCCAAAGGCTTTTTGGAAAATTAACTATACTGTGACAACATCTAAAATCACAACCAGAAAGCACTTCAAAGCTCCTGAGCCTGACATACACCAGCTTTTCTGCATATTGTATTGGGATGAGGTCTGGAAAGGCACCAGCCCCCTTGCTTCCCTCTCACTGCTAGCCTTGTTGGCAGAAGAGCTACGGCATTTCCGTGCTCTAGAGGAGCATTTGCTTGCTCTCTCAAGACAGGACAATCAGACACCAGGACACAACACCAGGAGGTCCACTGAGGCACACCAATGTCAATAACATATCCTTTTCCCTGTACCTAATGACTCCTTGAAAGAACTGCAAACTTATGCAGTGTGCACTCCCACTGCAAAAATTCTTTTTATTAGAGGTTTAAACCTTTTTTTTTCATTGAGCTCACGCTGTACTTTCACAGATTTCATCTGCAGCCCTTTTTAGAAAAAAAAAAAAAAATTGCATGGCATTTACCATTTTCCATCACAATCTGGTCCTTTGATACAGGGGTACAGGGTGACATAACAGACACAGACTGGTGAGAGACGGAGTAGTAAATATGAATTGATCTGTAACAAGACAGTTGAAATAATAATACCTGCAAATATCTTCGCACTTGTGAACAGTGTGAAAGTAATGCCTGTTTTACCAGTACTATATGCAAGAACCTAATGTGGAAAAGTTGAACAGGTGGGACAGAAAACATTAAAGGTAGAGCAAGGAGAATCCTTGTTTCCCATCTCCTGCCCCCCTGCTGATGGCTTCCACACCACCACGGGAAACCACCTCACTGCTGGACACCCCAAATGCAGCCCAGCCACCTCGGGCTCTAGATGGCCGCTCTCTCTCTGCAGCCACTGCCAAAGAGACCAGTGATAATAGACTCACCTAAAAACAACAAATCTACTCTGTGATCAAGAAGCCATTGAAGTTCACAAATAATAGATGCTGGAGCATGGTGAGTAGAAATGTAGCTGATCATTAAAAAATGTCTGCATTCATCTGTGATGGGAGGTCCATTTTTTATATGGTGCATGTTATTTAATTTTTGTGGTTTGGGGTGGTTTGGGAAATACCAAAGTGAAGTAAAAACACACACGCAAAAGCCCAGATACCAGAGAACTTGAAAAGCCTTTTGCTATGAAAAATATAAATAAAATTTCAGGAAACACATAATCAGGCAGAAAAGACATTGGAATAAGATTTGTCTTAAGACATCTGGCAAAACTAACCTATTTCCACAATTAAATACAGCCTGATGCATAAACTTTACCATTATTTAGTTTTCTCAATTAGCTTTATTCACCTAATAGCAATACAAATCTGTGTAACTGGAGATACAGAGATCTCTTGTGTAATCATATTGCCTAAGTATATGCTTCTAATTAATAAACAGCAGACATAATAATTATCTAAAGCTGAGTTACTGGTTTTACTTGATATTACCTTATTCTCTTGAACAAAAATAAACAGCAACAAGATAAATGTCTTTGTCCTTCTGCTACTGTTTCAGTGGAAATCTAAAGATTCCAGGCTTTTTAGACTCACTTTTTATAAATTACGTGGAGGTTGATATAATGTAGTTAATTCACACACATAAAGATGGGCCCTCCACAGAAATGTCAGCTTTGGTAGCAATGGCCACTTCTCAATAGGAAAAATGTACTTTATCTAGATAAAGAGACTAAAACAGTTCAAACACCTTATTAGCAACAGCTCCCTTAAGAAAAGGGTGCATCAAAATCTAACACCAACACACCATTTCTTCCAAGATCAGACATTATTTTCACCAAAGAAAATTATCTGTAAGAGTATGTGTAACAGTGCCCTCTGGTGAGTAGGTGCCCAAGAAATATGCTTTTATTAGAAGGGTGAAGAGAGATTTTCTTCACAGGGCTGGTAAGTAACTTGGACAATGTTGCAAACTGAATTATGGCATCACTTTCCAAAACCGGCAACAAAGAATTTAGGTGTTCTGAGATTATAATTACTTTGTGAAATTGGTTTATGCTTATTTTTTTTTAAACACAAACTTGCATGAAGAGACAGTAGCCTTGACTAGGTGAAGATTTATGAGGGCTATAGACAGCATAGCTACTTTTATGGCTGAGAATGTAATAGATCCTAAGCAAACACTGATAAGTCCTCCATTCTTCTGAGAAGTATCCACCCACCAAGTGTCCTGGCATTGGAAAGCCCCACAGTTTTGATAAGAATAAAGACAAGCTAACTGTAGAAAACAACTTTATTTCTTAAGTCAGTTGAAAACATTAGTCAAATGTTTTGTGGGCAAGGGCTGCGTCTTCCTCCATTATTTAACAATGATCACTGCATTTTCAGTCCTACTGAAATGTGTAAATCCTACTGAAATATGTAACATACACGTAAATAGACAGCCATAAAATACATTTCTATATATATCTATACACGTATGTGTGTATACATATATAAAATTAGGTTAAAATACTGGGGAGACTTGTTATTGAACCAAGGAGTAAAATTCTACTTTCAAAAGGTTTAATTGTCAAACACAACAGAAGGTGCTTCATAAAAAAAATATTTGATATGAAGTTGTGGTGGTTTCAGGTTGAGGCCTGAAAATACCATTCTGGTCTAATTTATTACCCGCTATCTGGGGTGAAACCAAGAGCAGCTTTACCAGGAATGTCATGCTTCTTCATCAGTACCTCCCAGTGATCACATCTGCTCTGTCTCTGAAAGGACCATGGCAGTTACTTCTAGCCTCTGCAGTGCAACCTGAACGGCAGCCGTGCTCTCGTAAGGGCAGGACGACTTAGGGAAGTTACCAGAGCTGTTTGTATTGATGATGTTTGTACTGCATAAGAACGAGAAAGTGAACTTAATGAAAATATTACTCTAGTCAACTTATCTCTCTTATGACAATCATTCTTCTCACGCATATTAAATATGCCTCATCGCCCTCTTGCTCTAACTGTGGTGACTAATTAACTTCACGTTTTTTAAGGAAGGAACTTGCCAGTCCCACTCGGTTGTTTAACAAATAACCAGCTGTCCCCAGAGGACTCAAAGGAGTCACTTCCAGCCAAGTTCCTTCAGGCCAGGTATAAACATCAAACAAAAACCCACCTCAGCAGGTGGCAGCAAGAAGTGGGGGGGGGGACAGGATTGCTAAAATGTCATCAGCAAATAAAAAAATCTGACTTTCACATTATTTGGCAGTGTTTGGTCAATTTATTATAAAGACTGTGATGGCTACATCGGACATTGTAGGTCTTGACGATACTGTATGGCTCATCAAATTTATACATTAGCCTCCTCTAATACATTTACATAACAGCTCCAAACATCCACCTATCAGATTTCCCAAAACAGAGGCACTGGTACTTTCAAAGGAGGACAAGCTAATTAATTTTACACCAAAAAAACGAGTGTAGTATGTTGTAAACAACAACAACAACAAAAACTTTAAAAAATAAAAAGTTCTCACTCCTTTGCAAATTGTCGCCCTGACAAAAAAGTGGGTTAACTCTGTTTTTCAAAATCTAACCCAGTTTTGCCAGAAAACCCCACATGTGGAAAATGAAGCCAATTTGATTTATGTTAGCAGATAATGAAGGGAAGAGGCTATGAAAGTCAGGTCTGCATTAGAAATATTAACTTTGCTGATAATACTTTAGCGAGGACTAAAGATCCTAGAGCAAAGGCTACCTTTTTATTATGGCAGCAAACGGCATTCAGCCTCATGAGGCCAACAGGTATCACTGTAATATATGAAAAAAATTGTAATGGTTCAGATCAGTTTGGGGTCTGCTCTGAACCTCAGATGTAGGGTAAGTTAGAAGTCAGCAAATTAAATTCCTGGGTTTTAAACTTTTCCCATCGTATATTTCTGTATACCTCCATAGATACTTCTAAATTAAGGCAGCTGTCAACATAAGACCTTATCCAGCAGCAAAACGGAAGAGTGAAACTGTCGTGTAAGATGTCCCCGTTTGCTTATGTGAGAGAAGTTAAGAGCTCGGTACGGTCACATTATGTTAAGCACTCCTCACTGGTGAAGTAATTGGTGGCTGAAAGTGCTAGGATGAGAATGTGGTTATTTTGTGCCAGATTGATAATTTTGGTATAGTGAAAAAAAAATATCCAGGGTAGTTGCAGGTACTGCGTGGAAATAACACAGAAATTTAAAAGCAAACAAACAAATGTGAAAAAGCACACTTCTGCAGAAAACCTTAGCAAATCAACAAAACCTGACAAATTTGTTACAGTCCTCGTACGTTCAAAGTCAATGAGATTTGACTGTAATGGACATTTTTTTTCAGGTACTAAAAGCAAGAACATAAAAAAGTTGGAAATACTGTCCTGCTTGGGGTTCAGCCCAGGCTTGTTCTGCTTGTACAAAGCTCCACATTCCCTAGGGCACAGCGCACTCCCTTGTGTGCCACCAAGGCCACTGCCGGCCGCATTCTCCCCCAGCCTTTGTAAAAAAGTTAAAGGAAGCTTCACTGAAATTAACTCCTTAATAATCAAAGGCAAAATAATTCTCTCTCTTCCAGCCACATGAGAGAGGAGGGGACAGTTATTTGGAAATTGGAGAGCCCTGGCGGCACTCCTGGCTTTTTTAGCTCAAAACAGTGCATCTCTGTCAGTGCTGCGGCATGATTGCATCAAGCCGACTTTATTCTTCTGTTCACAAAGGGGTACTTCACATGTCTTAGATCAGTCACAACTTGCCCCAGTGATTCTAAAGGAAAAAGGAAGAAAAATAAATATACCATTATTCCAGATTAAAAAAAAAACAAACCCAAACACAAACCAACTGGCAGAACACACAGATTTCTTTGAGTACTACCAATTTTCCTGTGCATTCCAATATCTCAAGGTGCTCTGACAGCAATGTTCTATAGTAAATAGAGTAAAAAGAAATTCGCTCTAATCAAATCTATTTATTATCCCTTTAGCTGTGTTACACTGACAAAGAACGTACTCTGGTTTGATTTCATTGGGCTGTGGGATCACACCATTACAGATCCTTCAACACAAAGTTACAAGAAAAAGCAGGACGAATATTTTGTTTTGTTTTGTTTTATCCTGTTTTTATAGTGTCTAGGTTTTCCATCTCAACTGTTCTTGTTCAAACTAAATCTAGTTCAGGAAAAAAAATCCCCACCTCATTTCCCTGAGAACCTAGTTATTTTATCTACCTCAACAACCAAGCTACTCTACCTTGTCATTTCAATTTTCACATATTTTCTCTTTGTGTATTAGTTCTATGATTCAATGAAATCTCATCTCTTCAGCCCACTGCCATAAACTACTGTCTGGAACAAAGCTCCCTCTCAAATTCAATCTCAAACAAAATGAAAAAGAGAAAATCACAAATGAGAAAGTGGACCACAACCAATCCTGTGGGTCCCATTCTCACAAGGTCTACAAGTTATTTTGCTTCATCGAGTAAACCTGAACTACGGGAAGGTGCTATCACCTCTCTCGTTGCCAAATGAGAAAGTGTTAATAAAAACAAGATCTCCTTCCACGGACACTGGAGTGTCAATGTTAATCATCGATTTGGCTGAAATACACTTCTTGATCTTAAACATGATTTCCAAATGAAATACAAACAGCTGAAATTTTATTCTTTAAATAAGTAGGGACGCAGACTGTCACACATCTGGTGGAATTACTGTTGCTAAACTATGATTACTATAAATAGTAATTATTTACTGTAATGGTAACACCTACAAATCCTTTGTGCTCATCTGAGTTTTCTCTCAGACATTTAACAGCCCTCGTAACCAGGAAGGCAAGAAAAACCTTTACGTTTATGTTGCCTATACCTCTGCACAAAGCACTGATCTGCAGAGGATCTCACAGTTGAAAGAACTTTTAGATAGGGGCAGATTTATTTTTGTTTCAAAATTTAGGACATTTATTGCACTTTATAATACGCCTGTTAAAAGCTTTGTAATTTCTGTCTTCAACTCGCTGCATGCGTTTTTTTTCTCCTCTTCATATGCCTTTAATAGCTTTGTATAGAGCCCCCCTCGCTAAAGCCTCCCCAAGAAAGTCGTAATAGATATAACTCATAGGACTGGATGATGAAGCTTTTCCTTCAAATGAAAATCTGAAAAACAGCAAAAGTAAGGCGCTCGTGTAGCAAACTTTTACAAATGCTGGAATTGAGCATGTATGTGAACCTGAGAATTAAGAGACCTGAGAAAAGAATCAATTAAGGTTCTCTACAATTAGAAAATACTTTGTCATATAATGGTGGTTGTAAGTAATTTTTGCAATCAAGAACAAGCAATTGTCTGTGGCATTTTTGAGGTACAAGCTAGGCAAGCCCATACAATTCCTTCAATGGATGGAACTCCATGCAAAGGGAGTTAGCACTGAGTTAAAAAATTAGTTTCGCACAATGAAAGTGTGTTTTAATGAAAATGATGGACTTCATTTTTCCTTCTATCACAGTGATTTTTAAATTGGTGTAACTCAATTAACTGAAGTTTAGTCAGAAGAGAAATCAGCAACAGAGTGTGCAGAATTGGTGTGAATATCCCCACATGCCACATGATAGCAGTGACGTACTAATAATAGCATATGGATGCTGATGTTCGTAGAGTCTCCGTGACTATTAATCTAGCTTCGTTTTGTTGAAAAGCTGTACTTAGAATTCTTTATTCAGCTGCAAATAGGAAATGTTATTAATAAAGCTATTTTTTACTTCTTCAGCTGAGCTCTTAAAAAGTTAGGTTGCAGTAAAAAATTGCTGGCATTTCTCCATGACTTTTCAGGGTAGTACCTCTTTCTTATCAGGTTTACGAAGACGTGATTCCGTAAGTGTGCATATGGTATAGAATGAGACATTAATGAACTTGACAAGCTGCAATATATTAAAAGTAAGCCTCTAACATGCATATGTATACGCATCTTGTAGTACATACACATTCCTCTAATTCCTTCAGCTTTCCCATCGCTGTATTGTAAGGGGAGACCTTATCACTCTCTACAAGTACCTGAAAGGAGGTTGTAGAGAGATGGGGACTGACCTCTTCTCCCTAGTGACAAGTGAGAGGGCGAGAGGAAATGGGTTCAAGTTAAGACAGGGGAGGTTTAGGTTGGATCTTAGGAAAAATATATTCACTGAAAGGGTTCTCCAGCATTGGAATAGGCTGCCGAGGGAGGTGGTGGATTTGCCATCCCTGGAGGTGTTTAAAAAAAGGCTAGACGTGGTACTTGGGGATATGGTTTAGAAGTGGTTTTGTCAGGTTAGGTTAATGGTTGGACTTGATGATCTTAAAGGTCCCTTCCAACCTTAATGACTCTATGATTTTATAAATCTATTGCTTCTACTTTATCTGGAAAATGATCATTTTTCATCTCTTAACGTTTTCTTTTCTTCTAAACAGAGAATTGTTCCTTTGTGGACTCCCGCAAGGCTCAGTTCTGAGCCCTCTGTTCTGTTCTGCCAGGTTATCACCTTACTACTTCCTAAGCATTGAACCTGAGGTCGTCAGTTACCTATCATCTTCACCACCACACCAGCTTCAGTGATGCTTATTTGTAAACGCTTTAACACATGTTAACATACCTCCTTCTCCTTTGCCCCTGCTGTTCAAGTAAGTTCTAGGCTTCCTCTTGGCTTACGACACCAAAGCCCAAGATGTGCCCAAACAAAGCGTCTCTTTCATCATTTACCTCTTCTCTCTGATCACTTTCTCAAGTGCTTCTATATTTCATAATTTCAGCATCAATCTGGTTCTTCTCCTCCTGCATCTCATCTGCTTACAAACAGCCTGCTGATCCCTGAAACATTCTCTGTATATACAAATTGCCTTGGCACACAGCTGGACTGCCTTTTTTTTTTCCCAAAAAAACTCTGAGGGCAACAGCTTACTCAGAATCCCAGACCTAGAGATGGGAAGTTTTGCAGACTTTGGCCCTTTTCAAAGATACCTCCACCTAGAACTCCAACCCTGTTCAGTAGTTGCTATGACTGATGTCTGAACTGTGATCTTCCTGGCCAGAGCGACTCCAGGTGCTGGAGGTCAGTCACTTCATTTCATCCCTTCCAAACATGAGATGGGAGAGCAGAGCCTTTGGAAATATGCCCTACACACATCTTCACCACATTCCTCATCTTGACTTTCATCTGTTTTCAATTCAACTACATCTCTTTCTGCTCTGAAGCCAAGTTCTCCAGTGCTACAGATGTACAGACTGTAATCCATCCTCTAACACACAGAATGATGCTCCTGTTCCTCTCCCAAAAGTTATAAAAAAAGAATAAATTTCCTCTAAATTTAACCTGCTCCCTCTCCGAAGAATTTGCTTGCAAGAAATCTACAGCAATGAAAGAAGAATGTGGTATGTCACATCTTTTCATGCTGCCACAGCCCACCAACCAGCTACATTTAATACACAGCCAGCTGTTCTCCTTCTGTCTTTAGCAAAAGCTGGTGGGCTACTCGAAAGACAAGAAAAAATGCCGGGGGGGGGGGG